>JALBUQ010000010.1:0-327464 GCA_024364755.1 Pseudohyphozyma bogoriensis
CAGCTTCAGCCAGTAGTAGGGACGCAACCGACTTGTGGCTCCAACGATGCACAAGTCAACAAAGGTCAAAGTCCGAGCAAAGAGGTGTTCTTCCACCGTAAATTGGTTTCCGGAAGAAGGTTGTGTGCCTTTGACGCTCCTTGTCGGTCCACCATCTACCTGTCGGTGGCTCCAGAAAGCCGTGAGAAAAAACAAACAAACGAGTATCTCAGGGAACCCGCATGGAGCGATGAGTTCAGCAGGATATGGCCAGCTCACAGAGCAGAGAGACTCGACAATGATCACATTATCGGTGGTGAAGCTGCAACGGCCAGCGCCCGCTGTGTCTATTGTCTTTTTGATGCCAACGCTACGCGCGAGCCTGCGACGGCGACGCGTGTCACCGCGCAATCTATCGCCTCGCCAGGGATCGAGCGCTTCGCTGGGGGTTTGAGCGTCCGGCAACAGTTGTGGCATTGTTTTGCCGGGCAGCAGCCAGCAGCCAGCAGCCAGCAGTGCTCCCTGGGCGCTGCTGGAGCCACGGAGGCCGCCTCGCCCGTGTTCGCAGTGGTGCGCGCAGCCTGGCCTGCGAGCCGTGGAACCGATCGGCGCGTGACCGTGGCAAAGGCCGAATTTCTCTCTGTTTTGTGTGGTGTGCTCCCTCCTCTGCTCCATCACGCCATACCCTCGTTTCTTGTTACCATACCCCCAGCCCTCTGGTTCCTCCTTACGATGGCACCGCCCACTTCACGCTCGTTCCTTGCCGCGCTCCTCCTCTCGTCGACGGCCTTCGTCAGAGCGGACACCGTCTACAGCGCCGATGCGGGCTACGATTCTGGCGCCTACGGAGTCACGCCCACCCAGTCGTTCTACACTTCCGACCTCCTTCCGCCAGCACTCAACTTCAAGACCAACTCCTCGTCCGCGTCGTCCAACTACACATTCCTCTCGTATCGAGGCACTGACGCCGTCCAGCCGGCTCCGTAAGTGTTTGGACCCCTGTCGTGCTTCATATTCCTAACGTTAAAAACACGACTAATTTTTTCCTTTTTTTTTTTTTGGGTGTGTATCCTACTCCGCGCACCTTCTAAAGAATTATCGTCGACAACAACGGCGACCTCGTATGGTCCGGCGCCGATCAGGGCATCAGCAACACCATGGATTTGCTGGTCCAGGAGTACCAGGGAGAGCCTGTCCTTACGACATTTGTCGGAGACTTCTACGCCGCCGGCTATGGCATGGGTCACGTAAGCGTCTTCATTCCGTTGTCACCACAGTCACTGAACCTTGGCAAGTAGTGGCTCATGATGAACTCGAGCTACGACATCATCAAGAACGTTACCGTCCTGAACCAGACCGAATCCACCAGCGACTTCCACGAGGTATGAACCCCGGCTGTTTGGGACGCGGCTCACTCGCGCACGCGACTGATCACGTCCACGTGTCTCTTCTTGCAGTTTGTGATCACCGAGAACAACACTGCCCTTGTGGAGTCTTGGGTACTCGTACAGGCAGACCTCACGGCATTGAACGGTAGCACCGATGGATGGAGTAAGTCCTTTACTCGACACTACCATCGCTTCGGCACCCTTGCTTTGGTACGGCAACCCCGCTCCCGTTGATACTGACGCCCACACGTGGCAGCTTTTGACTGCAGGTTCCAGGAGATTGACATTGCTACGGACACTCTCTTGTTCTCCTGGTCGGCAATGGACCATGTTAGCATTGACGAGACCTACTTCGAGATCTCGTTCGTCCGATCTCGCTCCAAGACGAAGACAAGCTGACTGACGATGTCCATACAGCGACAATGCAGGCAACTCTTCATCCAACCCCATGGACTGGTGTCATATCAGAAAGTCTATTGCTATCCGTTGTATTCCGTATTGAGACTGACCCAACGAGCATCACTACAGACGCCCTGGAGAAGGATGCCAACGGAAACTACCTCATTTCCATGCGCGGCCCTTCGACGCTCTACAGCATCTCTTCTACCACCGGAGAGATCCTATGGCGCCTCAGTGGAAAGAACTCCAACTTTACCATGGGCACCGATGCCACCTTCTGGTACCAGCACGACGCGCGCTTCATGACGCCCATCACGTCTTCGCCGTTCAACATCTCGCTCTTCGACAACGCCGCTGGTGGAGGTGCCCCTGCAGAGGCTACTGCTCGTGGACTTGTTCTCTCTGTTGACACCGTGAGTTTGTTTTTCAGCTTTATGCAGATAAAGGGGTGGACGGAGGAGAGAAGCAAGGGTGGAGAAGCTGACCCTTTACGCACGTGGTCGCACAGGATGACATGACGGTCACTCTCATGAAGGAGTTCATTCCCTCGTTTAACAGCACCGCTGCATCTCAAGGCTCCGTCCAGGTACGCGCTTCTCTCTCGCATAACCTCGAGCGATGTTTGACTCTCCCATTTCAGCCCCTCGACAACGGCAACTTCCTCGTCGGCTGGGGAGCCGAAGCCTACTACTCGGAGTACGACATCGACGAAACCCTCATCCAGGACGTCCATTTCGCATCCGACAACTCTACCGTAATGTCCTACCGAGCGTTCAAAATGTCTTGGACGGGAACGCCTTCCACGACGCCCGCTTTCGCCATCAACTCGACCGGCACGACCACGGCTTACGTTTCGTGGAACGGCGCTACGGAGGTCGTCAGCTGGGCGTTGATGGGTGGAAGCAGTGCCACGAACCTCTCGACTATCTCGACGACCGCCAAGTCTGGCTTCGAGACGAGTCTTGATGTCTCTGGCAGCTACACGTATCTTGCTGCTGCCGCGCTGTCGTCTTCGGTGCGTCCACGCTCCTTTGCACTCGCAACTGGAACGCGTTGCCAACCTGACACATGTTCTCTTCCAGGGCGAGTGCCTCGGTGCCACCGAGATTTATGAGGTGTCGACTCTCAAGACTACTGGCACGGCTGGCTCCTGCCCATCAGGCACCACGTCGACGGCATCGACCTCGGCCACGAGTGAGACCACCAGCGGAGCGACCTCCCTCCAAGCGAGTGCTGCTGTCCTTGCGTTCTCCTTGTTGGCTCTCCTGGCTTAACTTTGTTAATATGCACGAAAGAGCAAAGATACCCGTACAAACCGCGATGGCTAGTAATACCACACGTAGTTGCACCGCAATCCTCATCTACACGAAACTCCGGAATCACTGCCACGAAGGGTTCATAAACGACGACGGACTGCCCAAATCCCCCGTCCCCTCAAAGCTCGCATCAAGCACCCTCCAGAAATCCGCGTTTCCCTCCAAGTACCCCATCTCGCCTGGACTCGGCCCATTCGAGCCGTACGAGTCGGGGAAGGCGGGATACGTGTTGAAGAGGATACTGTTGTAGGCCTCAGTGGTGAGCGTACCGCCCTCCGTCGCAGCCGGCGACTCCTGGAAAGGGTACAGCGAAGTCGTCGAGAAACTCGGCGAGACGGTGCCACCAGCCAGAGTCGCGTCCGAGGCGTGGCGCTTCGAGAGGTCGCCAAACCGACCGGCTTGGTGATCGGACGGTGCTGGACGCTTCAACGCACTTGATTGAGCGGACTCGAGTTGACGGTGCTTGGCCTCCTCCGCGAGGAGGGTCGAGAGGAGCTGGACGCCGCGCGCGGCAATTGGCGAAGTCGGTGCGAGCAACGTGAGGTGGCTCAGCGCGACTTGAACTTCTTTCCTTTTTTCGGCGACTTCGTCGGCGGGGTCGGTGGTGGAGCTCTGGAATACTTCCAAAAGGAGGAGGTTGGAAGCTGAGACGGCGTGGTAGATCGACGTCCAGAGCTGGGGCTGGTGTGCGGCCATCTGGGAGACGAATTGGGTGAGGACTCGTCGTGCGGCGTCCGTGGCGGCTCGTCGTGAGTAGGTGTAGCGAGGGTCACGGAAAGAT
The DNA here is from genome assembly GCA_024364755.1 of Pseudohyphozyma bogoriensis. Classification (NCBI taxonomy): domain Eukaryota; kingdom Fungi; phylum Basidiomycota; class Microbotryomycetes; family Chrysozymaceae; genus Pseudohyphozyma; species Pseudohyphozyma bogoriensis. Next base: position 3,864 of record JALBUQ010000010.1, read on the forward strand.
CGGCCTGCCGCAAGGTTTCAGCTCAGGAAACAGTTCGGAGGGGAATGATAGGAGACGGACCCAAGAATGTTCGATGAATGATGAGCAGCTTGTGGAACGAGGACATCCACCAATAGCTGAGAAAAAGGGAGTCAATTTATTTAGGTTGGGACAGTCAGGCAAGGGTTTGAGCTCACTTTCTCATCGACTCCACAAACGGCGGGAGATGCGAGATGTTCGCAGCGGGATCCAAGTAGGACGGCGCCGTGCGAATGACTTGACGAATGTCCTTATCAACCTCGAGACACTTGTCGTACGAAAGTCCGCCAGCGGAGTTGACCTCCTCGAAAAATCTTCGGATCGAATTGGCGATACTGAAGGTAAGGATGAGTTTGGTCGCTGGCGTTGGCTCCTCCATTGGTCGAGCGATGAGATTGCCGGCCGAGAGATCCTCGTCGAGTACGTTGACGGGCATGGGGGTTGTGGCGTGAGATGGGTGAACGCTGAAGGTGCGGCGGTATGGAACTGTGGTAAACATTGATGAGGAACTTTTCTCACGTAACACTAAACAGGGGTAGCTTACTGCTGACCCAATCCTGTAAAAAATGGAAGTCAACAACGGAAGTCGAAGGCCGGACCGGATCGATGAAGGATCGATATAAAACACTCACCTCGGTAGCTAAAGCACACCACAACCTCTTTCGCACCTCGCGGTCGATCAACGCCTTTATTGCATCCGGGCTGCGTGGGTCGACACCGTTGCGGCGTCGCCTGGCCTCCCAATCTGCGTCGGACGAAAAGCGATGGATGTTGAGGCTTGATAAGAAAGATGTGAGTCATAAGTTCTGATGTCGGTAAAAGGCTGAGCTCACTGTTGAGCGATTCGGATGCCGCAGCTCAGCAGCGTCGCAATCAGATCCGATCCTCTGGGAGGAGAGAGCAGGTCAGCGAGAGTTTTCCCGACTTAAATCTGACGTTTGTCCGCACCCCACGTCCCTGAAAATAGAAAGAATCAACATCGTAGCCCTTGAGCATTGATCCTGAATCGCACTTACTGACAGGCCATCACAAGGATGAGAATCGCTTGAACGGCGAAGACTGAGTGCTTTGCCCTGTGTAGCCGAGAATGAGTCTAGCAGTCCCGCCAGAAGAGGCTACACCGACGCTCACAAGAAATCACTTTTGTATAGAGCGTTAACTGAAGCATCAAAATAGTGTTTCGGAAGACGAGACGGGTCATCTGCAAAGCGGAACGGTACGCCACGTCAGCTTCAGTGCCTCGACCTTCCAGTTCCCAGGGCTCACCGGACAGCAATCCCAACTCGTTTAGGTCGGAAGCAGCCATATGCTTCACTCCGACACAAAGCACCGCAGAGTACAGCCTGCAAGGTGAAGTCCATATTGAGATCGCGTCCCGTCTCCTGTTCGATCAAGAGGGACAGCAACCAGACTCACGCAAGCCACGCCTGGTTGACCAAACTCTCTCTTCTCTCGCCCCAGCTGAAAAACTCGGCACACTCCGCTTCGAAGCTCCCCCGATGTACGGCACCATGCTGCCACCCGACACGTTCCAACGAGAAGCGAACGATCGCCTCCGACTGAGCCTGGTCGGGATAGCCTTCGAGTGCCGACGGTGGTCGCTGGACTCCGTAGCCGGAGTAAGCGAGCCCAGGGTCTGCGACCTGTTGAGGACTTGCTTGATGTTGGGTTGAGGGGGACCAGGCTGGTGCGGCGGGTTTGGCGGAGACGTCGACTGGGTCGTCGGGACGACGTAGACCGGAGCGATTGAGGTGATCCTGCTTTCTGTCTCGTCCAAGAGCCTGCAGCTTTTGATTAGCAAGAGTTTGTCGAACATGATCGAAGTAGAAGCTCACCAAAAACTCCAACAGCACGGCGGCCTCGACTGCAACCCCAGGCTTCAGCTCGCTGGCCCATGCAGAACGGAACATTCGAGGGACGGAGACTCACCTTCTCCATCGCTCTCCGAGTTGACCGTCGCTTCCTGTTCTCGTATCCGGTCCATCGCCTCCACACTCGGTCTCTTCTCTTGAGATCCGGAAGCGACGACCAGGTCGCTGTTCGTCGTCGCTGCTGCAGCCCCCGCCGCCGAAGTCCCCTGCTCCGGCCCCTCCTTCTTCACGAACGCGTACAACGGCCTATTGTCCGCCCCCAGCTCCTCCTGAGGCACAAACTGAGCGACGAGGCTCTCGAGCGCAAAGAGTTTTTGTCGGAGCTGGACGATCGAGCTCCTGATGGCGTCGAACTGGGTCGACGTCGCGAGCTGCGCTGGACCGCCCGTCGCTGCTGGGGTGAGGGCTGGAGCGAGACGGAGGGAGGAATCGTCCATTTGGCGTTTGCAGAGGTGGGCCTTGTCTCGCTTGACGCATTGCTGTTCGCGAGCACACGAACCACGCGGCGGTCAGCACCGCGGGACGAGGGCGTCGCTCGGCACAGGGAGACACGAACCTGACACGGCAGTACTTGGTCGCACTGTATCGCTCTAGATGTCAGCTCGTGGTCATGATCCGAGCCCAGTGAATGCCCACCTTGATCTTCCTCCCTGGCGAGCGCGCGAAACCGCCGACGCCGGCCGATCCCTTATCGTCAGCTTCCTTCGTCTTCTACCAATGTAAAGAAGATGAAAAAAACGCACTCGTACACTCTGAACAACTGTACAAGTCGCACAATGTCAGCTCCCATCCACCGAGATGCAGACGCGTCGGGCATACCTCCAGCTCGGGCGCACGCTCTTGACTTTGCCAGCTTTCGTCTTGCCCGCTCCAGCGTTCGGCGGTGGTCCTGGTCCTGGCTGTGGGCCCGACGCGGGCGGGGTGGGCCCGTCGTCGGCCTTGGGGGTCTTGCCTGACGAGCTCGATCCTGCGGCCATCGCGGGCGTCGAACACTCGGGTTGCCGCGATGTTTACTCAGGGGCCGCGAGCGCGGGAGGGGCGAAGGGGGGAGGGAGGGCAACCCAGAGAGCCCCGGCCGAACCGCGACTTTCGGCACGACTCGGGAGGGTATACACGTGTTCTCTCTCGCTCTCTTGCGTTTCCTTCTAGTTTTAGACACAACAGTACACGTAGTTGCAAAAAGTCTCATTACGCCTCCATAGTCTTGAGGTCCTCAGCGATCTCAAACTTGGCGCCAGTGTTCTCCTTGACGACGTCGATCGTGACCCCAGGAGCGAGCTCGGTGAGGACGAGCTTCTTGGCCGCACGGTCGACCTCGAACACACACACTGGTCGAAGAGTACGATGAGTGGTTGCCGTGAAGGAAAACTGGGCTACAACTCACGCTCGGTAATAATTTTGGACACGCAGTTGACTCCGGTGAGAGGGAGGTTGCAGGCTGAGGAGGTCCAAGGTCAGTAATCATTCATTGTAACAAGAAGAGCAAAGAAACGCACTGTCAAGGATCTTGTGCTTGCCCTTGGCGGTGTGGTCCATAACTACAATCAGGAAGCGAGTTAGTCAAGGGCAATCTTGGGAAGAGCATCTGTGTTTCAAACGCACCAACGACGACTGGGTGGAAAATGAAGGTTAGCAAGCTGGAATGAAAGGAACAACTACGGAGTCAACATACCCGAGGTGCTGTCAGGGTTACTGACGAGGTCCATAGCTCCACCCATACCCTTGACCACTGGAAGATCGGAGCTTCAAGTCAGTACCACTGGTCGCGCCAACGAGAGCTGGACATCAACTGACTCTTTCCGCTGTACCAATTGCATCGCAAGAGCAAGTAGCAAGTCAGTAAAAAAGCACTCGCACCCTTTGCAAGTCAAAACAACGCACGGAATCCTGTGAAGCGCGAAAGCAAAGTCAGCACACGTGTCCCAAACCCCTGCTCCGTTCACAGCCTTCAAAAAACTCACATGTAGTTGGCGATGTCTCCAGCAGCGGAAACCTGCATGGCACCGAGCATAGAAACATCGACGTGTCCACCACGGATCATAGCGAACGACTCGGACGAGTCGAAAGTCGAGGCACCAGGAAGGAGGGTAACGGTCTCCTTGCCGGCGTTGACGATGTCGGCGTCAACCTCGGCCTTGGTGGGGTAAGGCCCCATACCGAGAATACCTGACAAAGAGGAAGGGGATGAGTGGGGTCTTGGGGCTCAGAGGGAGGAACGTAGCGTACCGTTCTCGGACTGCATGTGGATGACGGTTCCGGGCTCGAGGAAGGAGGGAGCAAGCATGGGCATTCCGATACCAAGGTTGACGTACATCTGTCGAATCCATCAAGTGACCACGTCAGCTTTTGGAACAGAAAAAGCTCCCATCGGAAAAGCGGAAAACGGTACTCACGCCCTCCTTCAACTCCTTGGCGGCACGCTTGACGATGCGCTCACGACGCTGGCGGGCCTCGTCCTTGCCAAGGGCCGCTCCGGCATCACCAGCCTCCTCCTTCAAGGTCATGATCTCGATGCGCTTCTCAGCGGTCGACTTGACGACACGGTTGACGCTGAAAGAGGGAGTCGGAATTAGCCGCGCGTTCGGGATGGGATGAAATGTACAGAGAAGATAGGAGAACGCACAAGATACCGGGAAGGTGGACGTTGTTGGGGTCGAGCTCTCCAATAGGGACAATCTCCTCAGCCTCAACGATGGTCATCTTGGCCGAGCGAGCCATGGCGCCAGAGAAGTTCTGAGCGGCGTAACTGCACCGCTCACCAAAGTCAGCCTCCTGTTCGCGTATTGTTCGAACCCCAGGAAAGGAATGAATCAAACGCACCGGAAGATACAGTTTCCGTACTCATCCGCCTTCCACACCTTGATCAAAGCGTAGTCACCCTTGATAGCCTCCTCCATGATGTAGCCCTTGCCGTTGAACTCCCTCGTCTCGCGCTTCTTTCCGGGAATCTCGACAGTCTTTCCATCGGCGGCGTACTTGATGGGGATGTCGCCAGTCTGGACGGCGGTTCCGAAGCCGGAGGGGGTGTAGAAGGCGGGGATACCGGCTCCACCAGCACGGCAACGCTCGGCGAGGGTGCCCTGGGGGGTGAGCTCGAGGGAGATCTGGCCGGTGAGGTAGAGGTTCTCGAAGTGCTGGAAAGAATGGGAGGAACGTGAGCTGATGGTAAATGCGCGGTTTTTTCCTACATCCCGGGACGAACCTTGTTGGCTCCGATGTACGACGAGATCATCTTCGAGATCTGTCCAGAGTGAAGGAGGGCACCTAAAAGTAGTGTGCAATGAGCTTGTTGCCCTTTCTAACACCCTACACTATCATAATTGACTTACCAAGACCGAACTTGCCGACACCGGCATTGTTGGACACACAGGTGAGGTTCTTGACTTCCGGTCGCTTGGAGAGGGCGGTGATGAGGGTGTCTGGAAGGCCGACGTTAGCTGATGCTTTCCACTACGAGGAACATGATACTCACCAGCAGTTCCACATAGTCCGAAACCTGTTGGAATGCAACCACAAACAATCGATGTCAGTGAGTTTTCCTAAGATCCGACCCTTCAAACCGGTATTTGAGCTGGCGGCACCGGCACAAAGTGCCAGCAACCAAGCGCGTATTCGCACTTGGTCGTCAGCGGATTGACATCTTTGGTAGATGAAAACCGTATCCCAGCCACCGGTACCCGGTTTTTCCGTGGCCCCAACGAGAAATGGCGGAGCCGCCTGGCCGCGGCCCCACTGACCGGAAGGAGGACTGACCTCCCGAGAGGACGATCGAGTCGCCCTTGACGTCGGCGACGGCCTCCTCGGCGCTGTTCCAGATCTTGGAGGTCGACTTCTTGGCGGAGAACGCCTGGGAGGTCGACGCGAACGAGCGCACGAACGGCACGAGCTGAGCAGCAGGACGGACGGCGGAGCGGAGGAGCGTGAGTGGAAATGAGCCGGTGCGATGCGGTGGGAGGTGAGGAGGAGGGCTTACGGTGCGGGCACGGGTGGATGCTCTCGAGGAAAGCATTACTATTTTTTTTGGAGGGTGGGTGAGGATATAGAGAGAAGTGAAGCTGGGCGGGCGGAGGGAGGAAGCAAAGAATCGCCGCCGGAGGATGAAAGTTCGCCCGGCCCCCGAACACCCGCCCAGGCCTGGCCCCAGCCGCCGCCCAGTAGTCGCGAGAGCGATTTCAACCGAGAATCTCACCGCGGTGGATTGCGTCCGACCTCTATCTCGGGAGATACCTGGGGCTCGCTCCACTCAGCCGCGAACCGGAGCTCGGACGCGACGACGACGACGCCGCGCGCGGTAGGAGCAGGACGACGGAGGGAGGACGGAGGGACGATGAGCCTCAACCCAGAACTGAAGGACCTACACCTCGCATCACGATGGAAGACCCACCTCGTCCAAGGTGAGTCCCTCGTTGTTTGAACCTCAAAAGAGCAGCCGCGTGCGAGCATGGCCCAGTTGTAGCGACAATACTGCCACCACCGTCCAACAAACGTTCCACAACTAGAACTGACATGGAAATTGCGACCTTTCTGCGCTACAGCGGGCTTCCTCACCTCGTCCGAAGTCCTCCTCGCGACCCCTCAGCTCATCGCCAAACGCACCAGGCTTCCTCCCGCCGACATCCCCGTCCTCGTCGCCGAGCTCGCCAAAGCCGTCGAGAAGCCATCCAAAACTCACTCGAGAACAGTCGCCGACATCTTGGGCCTCAAGGAGCCGACAGACGAGGCAGCGTCCACCCTCGCGTCCCAGGACGAGTTCGCCGAGCTGGGCGACAACGAGGTCGACTGGTTCACCACGAGCGATGAGGGCTTGGATGTGCTGCTAGGGAACGGAGTGCGGCTAGGATCAATAACAGAGATCGCGGGCCAGTCGTGCGTCACCTTCCTTCTCTCGTTGTTTACGATGTGCAGGCGACAGGAGCACAGCTGACCTCTCGCAACCACAGCGCTGCCGGAAAGTCTCACCTCTGCCTCCAACTCTCTCTCACCGTCCAGCTCGCACGAGAGCTCAGCGGGCTCTCGGGGGGCACCATCTTCATTTCGTCCGAAGGCCACATGCCCTCACCACGACTCCTCCAGCTCGCCTCGTCCCTCATCTCTCGCCTCCCAACCTCCTCGCCCGACAACTCGAGGTCGAAATGGGATTACCTCGACAACATCCATGCGTCGAAAGCTCAGGACGTCGAGCACCTCGACGCGTTGCTCTCGTACATCATCCCCGCCCAGATCGACCGTATCGCCTCACACGCCGAGTCTGCCACCCCTCTCCCTCCTTCTCCCTCAGACGACGACGACGACGATTTGTCGATACCTACCATCAACCGCGATACTCCACCGAAACCCCCATTACCGATCAAACTCCTCATCATCGACTCCATCGCGGCGCCCTTTCGAGGCGACGCCAATTCGTCCACCTCGTCCTCAGAGGGGTTCATCAAACGCTCGAAAGACTTTGCCGCCATCTCCGACAAGCTCAAACGCCTAGCAGCGATCTACAACATCGCCGTCATCCTCGTCAACCAAGTCTCCGCCGTGTTCTCCAAACCCCCGCTCGCTTCTTTCTCCTCCACCGTGTCCTCCTCCTCCTCTTCCCCTTCCAGCACACCCTCTTTCCGACCACCAAACGAAGACCTCAACCTCCCGCGACTCCTCTTCTCCCGCTACCAAACCCCCCACTTTTCCGGCGAGTCCAAAGCGTTCCACAGTCAGGCGGCACTAGGACACTCGTGGTCCAACATCGTCAATACCCGCGTGATGCTGCATCGAATGGGGAGAAAGAGGGTCATGGGAGGTGAGTTTGGAAACGAGGAACCGACGGTGGTTAGGAGGGCGAATCTGGTGTTTTCGCCGTATGCGCCGAGGGGGAGTGTTGATTATGTGCTGGAGGAGGAGGGGTTGAGGTCGATTGGAGAGGTCAAGTTGAGGGAGAACTGTTGGGTTGGAGAAGAGGATGAAGGGGAGGTAGATGGAGGTAGGAACGAGGTGGGGGGAGTGGTCGACGAAGAAGAGGAGATGTGGAAGGATGTCGGGGATCTGGAGGAGGATTCCTTATAGCGAAGGGGTGAGACGTAACCCGACTGTACTTAAGCCCCCTTGTTGTTATCATATCCTCTCACTACGCTACAAGAGGGATGGTTTCCTAAATGACGCGTTTAATCCGTGCTCAATCGGCGACAGCACGTTTCTAACTCTTGACTGTGTGCCACGTGGTAACCTTTGCCGAGGCGCGGAAGCCAACAACAGATCACATTCCAGGTTCTCACCGTAGAGCGATACAGGCACTACTGCTTGGTCTTACAATGCCTATACAGTTTGACGCCCACCCTCCTCGCTTCCGCCAGCACCAGCTCTCCTTCAGGATGCGAGGGAAACGCCGTCGGCACGTGCAGCTCGCTCAGCCGCCTCCCCAACGGGGTCTGCACAGCGTCCAAGAGCAATGCCTCCGTGCTCCTAGTCAGCCCGTCCACCATCCGCTCGGACTCCCATGGACTCCAGGCTCCCACTCGCAGGACTTTCACTCCCACAGGCAAACCCTCGAGCATCGCTTTGAGGTTTGCACCCTCGCCTTCGACGTGGAGGTCCACGAGCTTGCTGCATGAAGAGATGGAAGGTGTTTGAGGTGGACGAAAAACAGTACTTGTCGGGAAGCGAAAGTTGATCCACTGAAGACGAGGCGCGACGAGGTGGAAGTGCGTTAAGAGAGCGGCGTCGGTCCGTAACGAGTTCGACCATTCGTCACTGAAGGTGTATGAAAGCGAGGACAGAGTCTTGGAGGAACTTTGGAACAGTGCGGCGACGAACGTGGGTGGTGAGGAGGTTTTGTGGAGGCTGAGATGGGTGAGGTGGAAGAGGATGGGCGTGGTGGGAGGGGCGGTGTAGGAGAGTGAGACGCGCTCAAGATGGAGGGAAGTGAGGTCTGTATAGAATGATCATCGTTCAGTCAATTATAGACCCATTGATCTGATTGAACATACTTTGTAAGCTCCGTCCGTGGAACACGTCAGCCACCCTCCCCTCAACGCTCATCATCCTAAGTCCCCACAACCCCCTCGTCTCTCCGAGGGCCCTCCCAACTGTCTCAGAACGGACATCACCGCCCCAAGACTGTCCCCACAAGTCCTTCCTGTCACCGTGGACCTCGAGCTCCCGAGTTCGCTCGAGGAGAGCGAGCGGTGCCAGGGTGAACGACGTCGCACGGCGTTCGGATTTCAGGGAGGGGGCGAGGAAGAGCTCGCGCTGGGAAGGGCCGATCCAGGATTGAGAGATGAGAGAAGTGGCTGTGAGGGATTTGGAACGCTCCTGTGGGGGGAGGAAGGAGAGGATGTGGTAGATCCTGCTTCGCCGGGGGGTCAGGTCAGCTCTGCGCCATCCAGCTTCGTCCCAGTCGTTCGGAGCAAGCAGGCACGCACACTTCTGCTGGAAGATGTATCTCCGGTTTCAACATAGTACAGAGAAGTGAGTGGGAGAAGAGAAAGGAGAAGGTACATCCCCTGCACCTGCCCGAGGAAGTCCGACTAAGGGGTGATTTGGCGAGCCCCTTCGGCGAGCGCCGTGCGGCGGAGATCAGCAAACGAGACGCCCGAGCCTCGGCGACGTCGAGGCAGGAAACACTCTTGAAAGACCAGTCACCAATGATCATGTGGCACCCGAAATGCTATTGATTTGTCTATTCCGAGCGAGGCTAGGATCGCATCAGGACTAAGAGGCTCTGCCGCACTGTAAACGGAACACGTGTCGCACATAGTGTGTCTAGGGCGCAACATGTCTAATGTATCATTACAGAGCAGCCAATGACCTCTCTAAACCTGTTCGCGAATACTCAGCATCGGAAACCCCCCTTTTGCTTTGATTAAAACGTCAATCGCGCACCTGTAGTCCCTGACGGCCCTCCAAACAGTCCAAAGTCCTCCTGCAGGAAATCGCAGAGCGAGCCATGCGACGCCAAAGAGTTGAGGTAAATCCTGCTCTTGCGGTTCAGGTGGGACTCGAGCATGTACGAGACGTGGCGGTGGAAGAGCTGGTAGATCAGGCCCGTCGATGTTGCCAGGTTGGCGAATTCCTGAGTAGAGAGAAAAGGGTGAGTCGGGGTCAATGCCAGGGACGATGAAGGGAGAAGCATACCTCAATCACTGGGAGTGGTGTTTTGTTGTATCCAGCAAAGAGAGCCTGATGTGGAAAGATCGGTTAGTATCTCTTCGCTCGTCGAAAGGACTAAGACGTACCGGATTCGCGAGCAATCCTCTCGCCGACATGACTCCCGACACTCCGGTCCTTCTTCTCGTCTCCACTGCATCATCCAAGCTAAACACATCTCCATTCGCGACCATCGGTACCTCGCCTTTCGCGCAACTGACGGCAAAGGCAATGCCGTCGAGGTTGACTGGATAGCCCGATGAGCTCTGATGACGAGTTCGTCCGTGCACCGTAATCACGTCTGCTCCAGCCGCGATGGCGGTTCGGACAAGAGTGTCGGTGTTGCTGCAAAGTACAAAAAGAGGTCCTTAGGAGGGTTCGTCAAGGGACACGTCAACTGAAACGATGGGACGAACGACAGGGAGGGGTCGATGCGGATCTTTACGCTGACGGGGAAGGACCAGCCAAGACGCTGTTTGGTGGATCTGACCAGATCTCGAACGAGCTCTGGCTGTCGCAAAAGCGCACAACCGACACCTAGAGGACACGCAAGCTCGTCAGCAGGGTTCCTTCGTCGGCGCCGGAAAGAGGGAAACGCGGACGCACCAGTCTTGTACGCCCAGGATTGAGGGCAGCCACAGTTGATATCGATACCATCGCAATAAGGTTTGACGAGCTCAGCTGCCTCGGCGAGCTGTTGTCCGTCGTTGGCAGCGAATTGCACGATGAACGAGCCGCGGACCTTTCGGGCGCGTTTCGTCGGTGGTGCTCTCGGTTCTTTCGATGCTTCCAAGTCGAAAATGGGTGCTTTGGATGTTCCTTCGACCATCAAGAAGGTGCCTCGCTCGGTTGTTGAGGTTGAGAACTCGGTGTCGCGCGCGATGGCGGAACGAGAGAACTCTTGGGCGCTGCACGGGGCACGAAAGGGGAGGAAGGACCACGGCAGATGGTTAGCAGCCCTTACACCGTCTGATCTACAAGCTGAGTGGCTCAGGAGAGACGTACAGGATCATGGGAGAGTAGGTAACGTGCGTTTCGTATCTCGACACGAGCTCACGGAACGAGAGCTTGCCATATCTGACCATCGGAGCTGGCAAAACATTGACAGCCCATCAATACTTGCACATAGAAAGATTTTAGCGAGGAATGGAAGACTGACCACAGATGTTGACGACGGGGAACTGGGACAGCATGTCCTGGAAGGTGAGCACCTCTGCCGGCTCGTCGTCCGGCGGGGCAATCAATCCCTCTCGGCTGGTGGTCGGGATCATCGATATCGTGCGAGAAGTGAAGGAAAAAGTCGTGGAAAGTATGGGAGGGAACGCAACCTGCTGAAGACGTCCCGGGTCCGAGGACATTTTTCTCCGAGTGGCGTCCCGCTCACGCGCCTGACTTTGCGTCTTTCGTGGCCTGGGCTCCAGCTGCTCGCACTCTCGGACGCAAGACGGCCAAGGATCGAACAACTCGCTGTATATAAATTTGTACATATCCCCTGCTCGCCTCCCTCAGCTCAACTTGGCTCGACTTTCGTCCTCGTCCTCGCTCTCGCGCTCCTCGTCCAGCAGGCAACCTTCTCAATCGTCCAGCACCAACCGCGTCACTCGAGCACCTGCACCCGCGCTCGTTCGCTGGCCAGCACAGGACTCGTAGAAGGAGCTGGTCATGTCTGGTAGTAGAGGGACGTCGGCTGGTCCGCTGTGGGGCCAGTCGTTCTGTGAGTAACTCTCCTCAGTCAACAAGCAAGGCGCGGGAGGGCGGGAGGCAAAGCTGACGCGTTGGCTGTTTGGTGTAGACTTCTACATCTCCTCATCCGACAGCGAGACGGACGACCAGCCAGAGCAACCCATCGACGAACCGTCCACTACGAAAGTCACGCGCGAACGCTCGACGCAGGCGAGTGCCGACGAGCTCGCGCCCGAGCCGAGTCCGGAGCTGGGAGGGTCAGCAGCTCAGGAGAAGGAGGAGGCGAAGCAGATTCAGGCTGAAGAGGAGGACGTTGAGATGAAGGATGCTCCTGCTGCCGATGCGAGGTCGGGGAAGCGCACCACCGTCACTGCCACTGGCGCATCGCCTCGAGCTCGGAAGAGACGAGGGGCGGCGACGAGCACGACTTCAGCGCCGACTCTCCAAGCAATCCCCAAGCCGCCGCCTCCACCACTTTCCTCACTGCCTTCACCAATATCTCCCCCCGCTCGCCCCGTCAAATCCAGCCGCAAGCTCGGCGCCGTCCCACCTCCCCCACCCCTTTCGTCCCTCCCAAGCGCATCTACTCCTCCTCCTGCCACGACCACCCGCGCCAGTCGAAAGCGACCGGCTCGAGAAGAATCTCAAGACTCTTCCCTCGAGATCATCAGTCCTGCCGAACCTTCGTCTCGCCCACCTCCGACAAAGAAGGCCGTGAAAGCGACCAGCGACCGCGACTCCACCGCCACGTCGAAACTCAAGGCTCGCGAGTCGACCAAGAAGCCAGTCGCCATCCCAACCAAACCCGTCAGCTCGTCATCCAAGTCAAAACCCAAAGGTCGAGGTCGCATCTCGGGCGAAAAGTTCGCCTTTGTCGGCATCGACGCTATGGCATCAAAGCTCTCGGCCCAGGATAAGTCGGCGTTGCTCAAGGAGTGCCCCACCATCTCGACCTACCTCGACCGCGTCTCCGAGCACGACTTTGAAAGCGAGCATCGAGGACCTCTCAGTGGGACTCGGGTTGTCCTCGTTCGGTGGGACGAGAGGGAGAAGAACGCGTGCGACGAGGGCGTGCGAAAGAACATAGGGAGGCTCGTCAAGAACGGCGCCAAGGTCTTCAAGCCTGAGGACTTTGTGGGATCACCTGAGCTCGCGAAGAGGGACGGGCGGTGGGACGACATCGCGGAGGAGGAAGGGTGGACGACCCACGTGGTCCTCGACGAGGTCCCTCACGCCAAGCGCGTCAAGTTCAGCCAGGTGCTCGAGCTGTTGGGAAAGAACGGGATCAAGGAGAAAGACTTGGGTCCTTACACTCATATCGTTACCTGGAGGTGGGTCGGAAGCTCGTTGAACGAGAAGGCTAAGGCGGAGGAGTACCCGTTCTTCCTCGAGGACGATCCGAGGATCCCAGTGCCGACGGTTAGGACGCGAAGAGTGGAGAGGAAGCCGGCTACTCCAGAGTCGGATAGCGCGGACGAAGGTGGTCCAGGGTTCTTGGGGCAGGATGATGATGCCGTCTCGTGCAATTTTCCTCGCTCCAGAGTGACCGCGTTGCTGACATCTGCACTGTTTACGTGCAGCGACTTTGGACCTGGAGACTGGCCGTCGCCGGAAGAGCCGCCTCCGGGTTACTTCTCCTCTTCTCGCTCGCCGCCTCGAGGCCAAAACGCTTCGCACGCTACCGAATGCAGCGACCCCATCGTCGATCCCCCTCTTACGGCTCCTGAAGGTGGCGGTCCCAACGACGATGACGCGCCTCCCGACCCTGCCAAGTTCAGGGGGCTTGAAGATCAGATCAAGTTACTCAACTCTTTTCGCAAGTCTGGAGATGACGTTGAAGCGCTGTTGGAGGCGGACGATAAGAGGCCGCAGGAGATGGAGGATATGATCTACAGCACAAGGGACGAGGACAACGCGACGTCGGACGAGGAGAAGGGTGGAAAGCCTGCTATCATCAAGGTGAGTATAATTTGCTATTATTGCTTCTCTCGTGTAAAATGACTGAGTGCGTTGTCTTCCAGAAGAAGAAACGGAACAAGGGCGAGGGTAAATACGTCTGCGAGAGGTCCTCGACCGGCGGAGCGAATGAGCCCGGGCCCAACGACCACATCGCCAAAATTGTTGGTTTTCTTTGTCTCTCATATCCAGGCAGCCTTACTTACCTCGATTGGGTCCAGCTCGACATGCTCGGGACGTTCGCGGAGCGGGGGAGCTTCAGGGAGCGCGGATACAAGATGGGTGCGGGAGTCATGAGGAACACTATCACTCCGATCCGAACTTATGGAGATGCTATGAAGCTAAGAGGCATTGGTGACTCGCTGGCGAGGAAGGTGCGTGCTTCCATCCAGGGTTTCTGCTGTCATGGTGGGCGCTGACGTGTTATTGTGAACCTCGCAGATTGTGGAGATCTCGAAGACGGGTCAGTTTTTAACATCCAAATCTTGGTGTTAGAGTTTAGTTACCAATAATGAACTCGATCAGGTGATCATCGCCGGCTGTCGATGAAGAATCCCGAAGACGAAGCGATTCGTCTCTTCTGTGGCATCTACGGCGTCGGCAAGGAGACGGCGAAGCACTTTTGGGATATCGTGAGTCGTCGAAGCTGCATCCAGATCTGTTTTATGGCCTTGCGCTGACACAAGGTGGATTCTCGCAGGGGTGTCGCTCTTTGGAGGACGTCCGCACCAACACGCACAAGCCGCTCACCGAAGCTCAGAAGTTGGGCCTCAAGTACTACGATGATCTGGACAAGCGTATCCCCCGTGAGGAAGTGACAAAGCTCTACCAATACGGTTAGTGCTCTCTAATGAAATATATGATGAGAGGTCTGACATTTTCGAGAGATCAGCCATCGATGCTGGTAATTCGTTTCGACGACCTTCCTCCTTCCCAGTTCCTGACGGTTCTTTCCTCAGCTAAAAAGCTCGATTCAAAGCTTCAGGTGCACTGTATGGGGTCTTATCGCCGGTCAGTCTACTATCCCATCCATCATTAGACTCTACTAAGATTTGTGTCGCGAACAGTGGACAGCCGGATTGCGGAGATATCGATCGTGCGTGCTTCCGAGCCTTGGAGGGTGGGAGTCAATCTCATTGGTCCGTTGTACAGTGCTTGTGACTCGAGACACGTCCGACGGGATCGACCACTCTGGCTTGATCAACAAGCTCGCCGCCGTCCTGATCAAGAAGCGCGTCATCAAGCACTCTCTCACCAACCCTGAGGACTGGAACGCTTTGGACGTGAAGTGAGTCTTCAAACTTTTTCAATTGAGCATTTCGATTTTGTGCTGATTTTTCTGTCCAACAGGTTCAATGGACTCTGCTCTCTCCCCGAAGGCGGCCTGATGCGACGGATCGACATTCTCGGAGTTCCGTTCGACGAGCTTCCTGCTGCGTTAATCTACTTCACTGTCTGTTCTGAAGTGTTCTCTTCCAATTTGAAGCATCTATTGACTGGGGTGGATTCCACAGGGCAACGATGTACGCCTTTCCTCCCCCAATCGATTGTCGAGTACCTACTGACTAATGTATCCACAGTACTTCAACCGGTCCATGCGACTGAAGGCGAGACACCTCGGCATGAGGCTCAATCAGAGAGGGTTATTTGGAAACGTGAGTCACAGCACATTTCGCAGCTCTTGCAACCCGTCTGGTGAGACCCCGCTGGGGCGTGTCTTTCTGACCATCATCTCGATGCAGGTCGCCCGGGATCGAACCGGCCTCAAGCTCACGGAAGGTTGGTCCTCTTTCAATGTTCCCCTATTGAGAAGCATTTTTCTGACGTTTGCTTACGCAGGTACCAAGATCGACTGCCCGACGGAGCAGGACATCTTCGCACGGCTGAGAGTGACGTGGCGTCCGCCTGAGGAGCGACTTCCTTGAATCGTTCGTGATGTAGCCTTTTTTTAGTTTTGATATTTGTTGCTTGTTTTATTTTACCCAAGATTTTACCTTTTTTGACGGCGGCGGCGATTTGAGCTGTCACACGTGCCTTGTCTACCGGAGGAGGGCACCAACCCAACCAAAGCAAGGAGATGAGTGCTGGTGATCTGCGAGTAAGACATCAACGAAGACGTTGTCAACAAAAACAGTTCGAGCAATCCGATAGGCTGGCCGGGCATGGTCGTCGGAATCGCCCTCGCTGGTTGCCTCGAACCAAGCTGGGGACCTTCTTAGCCAGGACGGCGTGGTGCCTCACTCTCTTCCTTTCTCCACTTACAGCGCCGTTAGCACGCTCTGCTCTATCTCTCGACTCTCCCACCTTTCTACAGCCACAAGTAACATGCCTCTCTTCGCCAAATGGACCCCTTTGCCGCACCAACTGCCCAACCTGTCGTCGCACTCGCTCGCGGTGATTGCGGACAAGGCGTACCTCTTCGGAGGAGAGCTCAAGCCTCGCACGCCCGTTGGACCTGAGGTCAGAGTCCTGGGACTCAAAGGTGAGCATGTTCATCGCTTCCCTTCTTTCGTCGACGACGGTGAAGGGACGGGTGATCAGTGCGTGGTGGCTCCGCCTCGAGAGTGGCGCTGACGGTCGCTCCCCCTCTAATCGCATGTCTATAGATGGCTCAGTCCGCACCCTCTCACCTCCCTCAACGACGACTTTGTGGCCAGCGGCCCGAGTCGGAAGCTCCCTCGCCTCGATCCCGTCCACCAACTCGCTGTACGTCTGGGGCGGGCGCGGCGGCAAGGCGATGAAAGCGTTCGACGGCGACGAAGAGGATCTCTGGAAGTTTGATGCGAGCAAGGAAGAGTGGGATGCGATCAAGACGGAAAAGAGTGTCGAGGGGGAGGAGCCGGAGAGGAGGAGTTACCATGTCCTTGTGGCTGGGGCGGACGAGGTGCGTCCATTTCTTCATCGTTCCCGCATTACTTGGATTCTTTCTAAGAATCTATTACTGTCTTTTCTAGAAATCCCTCTACCTCCACGCCGGCTGTCCTGCCTCCGGCCGCCTCGCAGCGCTCCACTCCCTCTCACTCACGACCTCAACGCCCACGTGGTCGACCCTGCCCACCGCTCCCTCCCCACCCCGAGGCGGAACTGTACTCACCCCTGTCCCCGATACTCCCCTCCTCGCCCGCTTCGGCGGGTTCGCAGGGTACGAGTTGGGCGGACTCGATTTCTTTGACACGGAGAAGGGCGAGTGGGTCGACGTGGGCGACGAGGTGCGCGTTGAAGGTGGTGGTGAGGGGCCTGGGAAGAGGAGTGTGCATGCGTTCTATGGGGTGAAGAGTGAGGCAAAGTTCGAGGGGAAGAAGGTTGTGGCCGTCATGTGTTTGGGTGAGAGGGAGGGCGCGCCCGCCGAGTTGGGTCACGATGGAGCGGGATTCGTGAGTGGCCTCTTTCATCTTCTCTTGTCCAAAGAAAAAAGTTTTCAAAGCTTTTCCGCACAGTTCCACTCGGACGCATGGGCACTCCTGGCCTCGCCCTCTGGCACTTCGCCCAAGGACACGTATTCGTGGTTGGCTCTTCCGCCCTCGTCCTCGTCCTCTTCGACGCCCCAAGCTCGTGGATGGTTCGCCAGCGCTAAATGGGGCGACGAAAAGGTTGTTGTCCACGGAGGCTTGAACGAGAAGAACGAGAGGTTGAGCGATGCGTGGGTCTTGGAAGTCGTCGAGGAGAACTAGAAAGTGGGTATGGTCGATTCGATAGAAATAACGGGATGCTGTGAACGAAACTTGAAGTCAACTTGTTCAAAAGCGATGTTAAAACTTTCGATCACGCTCGCCGGTGGTCGGAAGACGCTCAGGTAAAGAGAACACGTCTGAAAGTACCAGTGTTACAGCTAGAAGTACGGCGTGGCATCGCACCACTTTTCTCAGTCATCTCGCTCATCCCTAAACCTTGGGTTCTGGACAATCGAAGAAAAAGGATCAGCTTCTCACAATTCGCTGCCAGCAGAGAGAGCCGGGCAGCGCACCTCATCCTCATCGCCACGGTCACCCGTCGGGACCTCCATCCTCCGCCCTCCATCGTGATCGCCTCGGTAGAGCTCATCCTGTTCTCTCTGCCGTGAGACCTCCATCTCGTCCCGAGTCTTGACATGGCCCCATCCTCCTCTGCCCGAGTCGTAATCCTCCCTAAACTCGTCCCGCACCTGCAATCCGCGAAGCAACATGCGTCAGCTCATCACTCGCCCTCTCCCCAGTTTTGATTGCTACAAAAGAGACGGTAACGCACCTGACCACCCGACTTGCCCCTGCCATACTGCCTCCCATCGACGAACCCCGGATCGAGATCGGCACGGATGATTCGCTCGTCGAGCTTGGTGCCGGAGATGTACCGGAGGGACGCGAGCGCCTGCTCGTGGGTGAAGAACTCGACGAAGCAGAACCCGCACGGGGTTTTCGTGTTGCGGTCGAGGCCCATGATGATGCGTTTGACGTCGCCGACGCGCGAGAAGAGCTCGAAGATCTGCTCCTCGGACGTGTAGAAGGAGAGGTTGCCGACTGTAGTGGGGGTAGGAGCGTGTCAGTAATCAAGTTGGTGCATTATTCATAACCTTGATCTTCTTCGTGCGATAGAAGTTGAGGCATCTGCACAGAGTTACGGCTCACCATAAACAGTCGCGGATTTGGCGAGGTTGGCGTGCTGAGTTTGGATCGAGAGTGTTGATCTCGAGTCCCGGTAGCTCGAGTACGACGACAGAGATGCTACGACGTTGGCCTGGTGCATCGTCGTGTGAGCTGTAGCTCGTACGGCTTTGTGGACGCACTCACCATCTCGACTGAATGCTCCTCGTGCTCGACTTTCTGCTCGGATTATGCGCCCTTCTGATCCACTAGTTTCCTCCTATTCCCTAGAAAGATACACACGATAGAGCCGAAGTATGACGAGTTGTGAGCTGGACGGGGGAAACGAGCCAGCGTTGGCCCAAGGTTGAGCGAGGACAATTGACCCCCCTGTCCGAGAGAAGATCGGATGCTGCCTCCACCTCCATCATCGACCGACCAGCTTGCCTTCGTCCCCGTCACTCGCCTGCCAAAACTCGCACGAATCATGACCTCGACCCACCCAGCTCTCGTCAGCGGCAACGTCGCCGTCATCACTGGCGGCAGTCTCGGTGCGTCGCCAGCTCCTTGCTCCTCCTCGCCGAGTCCTCTCGTCGCGGCGCCAGGGCTTTGAAAGCGGAGGGCGCGGTGACACTGACCAGATCTCGATTGTGCTGTAGGAGGAATTGGATTCGAAACGGCCAAGCTCCTGCTCGAACGCTACAACCTCTCCGTCCTCCTCGCCGATGTGTGCGTACTCGTCCTCCACCCCACCCACGTACACAGACTCGCGCTGACCGGTCTGCTTACCAGCAACACGGAAGCGCTCAACGCCGCCGCCGAGGCACTCGGTTCTCCCTCAAACCTCCTCACACACATCTGCGACGTCTCCCAGCCGAAAGAAGTGTTTGCGCTCGCCGACCTCGCGTTCGAGAAGTTCGGCCGCGTCGACTTCCTCTTCTTGAACGCGGGTGTCTCGATGCCTACCAAAGACTTTGCGCCTGGAGGAGACTTGGATTCGTGGACCAAGACGCTGGGCGTCAACTTTGGTGGTGTGTTGAATGGCACCCAGGCGTTCGTCCAGCGCATGGTCGACCAGGTCAGTCGCGAGTCGTGGTTGTTGACTTGAAGAGAATTGCCTGACGTTTCATGGGATGTGTCAGGGAACTCCTGGATGTGTGGTCGTCACTGGCTCCAAGCAAGGCATCACCCAACCTCCCGGAAACCCCGCCGTAAGCGCACCACCCTCTTCCTCCACGCTGACGTGTCCTAACATGCCTCCCCGCAACGCGGTAGTACAACGTCTCCAAATCGGCCGTCAAGAGTCTCACCGAGTCTCTCGCGCACTCCCTCCTCCCAACCCAAGTCTCGGCCCACCTCCTCGTCCCCGGATGGACCTACACCAAGCTCACCGTCGGCGGTGGCATTCCGGACGCGGAGAAGAAGCCGGCGGGCGCGTGGACCGCTGCTCAGGTCGCCGAGGAGCTGTTCGCTAGGCTCAACGAGTTTTACATCATTTGTCCTGACGTGAGTGATTACTACCTACTTGATCGACCAGTGGAGACCAGCTGACGGATGATGGGACAGAACGACTGCCCATGGGAGCTCGACGCCGTACGCATCAAGTGGAACGTCGAGGATATCCTCAAGAAGCGTCCTGCTCTCTCAAGATGGCACCCAGAGTACAAGGACGCGTTCGCGAAGTACCTCGAGGCCGAGTACAAGAAGTAAGCTGTGCCACGTGTTGTCTTGTAATGAAGTCTGGGCGTTCCTCTTCTCTCTGTGTTCGAGATACACCAAAGGGAGTCTCGGGAATGGGTTTGGAGCTTTTCAGCCTTTGATTCACTGTCTATTCATCAGAACGACAAGAACTCCTTGAGGAGCGCGACGACCGCATCTGGCACCTCGACTGCCGGCTGGTGACCCGCTTCCACACCCGCAACCTTGGTTGACGCCGCAGATGTAAGCTGGCCTACGATCGCTCTCTCATTAGCGTCATCTCCCCATCAACCCTCGAGAAGAACGACCACGTACTCGCAATCGTCTCGGCCGCCGCGACCGACGCAATCTGGTCATGCACACCAGCAATCAGCAGCACCTTCGCCACGATCTTGCCAAAGTCCGCTGGCGGGGTCGCGCCGATCATCTCTGCCGTCTGAGCGTATCCCTCTGGCGTCGAGAGCTGCATCGCGCTCCGGACGAGCGCGCGGGCGACGCAAGATGCGCTTGGACCGGTGTTCTTGATCGCGGTGAAATCCGCCATGTTGAAGGGGCCTTTTTCTCTTGCGGAGGTTGCGAGAAATTCTGGTGGGTGGTGGTGGTGTTAGAATTGTGATTGGACGCTCAGGGGAGAATGACGAACTGGTCGAAGCTTCGCCTTCGGGGGTGCCGTATCGTGAGAGACCGGGACAGGAGAGAATGACGGCAGAGGTGAGTTCCGGGTGAATCGAAGCGAAGTGGAGGGCAGTCTATAAATCAGGTGTTTCACTTAATGATCTCAATCGGCAGTCGAGGGATTACGAACGCAACACGTACCAGCGCTCCCAGCGAATGACCAAACAGGACAGCAGGGGTGTCTTTGAAGCCAGCATACTCCAGGATAGCTTTCACATCCTCGACAAACTTCTTCATGCTGAGTCCGCCGGAGCCCAAAGGAGACTGGCCGGACCTATCCTCTCGAGGATCAGCTTTCTCGTTCGGGGCGAAACCACACCTCACTCAGCCTACGGGCACCGACAGCAACACTCACCCTTCAAAGTCGAAGCGGATGAGCGTAAAGTGCTCGGCAATGATAGGAGCAATAGGGAAGAGGTTGGTGCTCCCTCCGAGACCGTGCATGCTGATAAACGGTTGCGAGCCAGTACCGCTGATCTCGACGAACAAGGGACGGCCGTTGATGGAAACGAGGCCGGAGCCGGTAGGTTTGGAGGACATATCGTGCTGAGTGATATGGGTGGGGTGGGGAGGGGAGTTGGTGGAAGTCTGAGAGGAAGAGGAAGAGAGCGGACGGCGCTGAGATTGGGCTCCGACGGATCCGAAAGCTCGGCCGACGCCACTGCGAGAGGCCGCTGTGGTGTGGTTGAGCAACGTGTTCTTTCTATATAGGTAGTGGACAGAATAAAATTTCCTTGGCATGTATTGCCTAGAACGATGTCCGCTCAGTGTCATTAGGACGATGCGATGGCCTTCGTCGTGCCGATTCGGTTGGCTGAAGCTCGTCGCCCGACACTCCCGACGCGCGAGAGCCTGCTGGATCGAGCGCTCTCCAGGCCTGTCTCTACACATGATAGAGGTTACTGGATGTTTGATAAAATCACTATGGCCTTCTCCGCCTTCCTCCTCGCCAGCACGTCGTAGGAGTATCCGGATGAGGCTTCCAGAGTCACAGGGCTTGCAGGGTCGAAGCTGCGAGAGGCAGCCTGAAGTTGAAGATGGCGAATTCCGTCGATTCAAAAACCAAAAATAGGAAGCGCTACCTGCTTCTATTTGAATCCCGTCGTCCAATTCCGAAGCTCAACCCACGATGTTCCCTCTCGTCGGCTCTTTGGCGAAAGCGTCGGTACAACGTGCCAGAAAAAGGACGCACGAGAAGCGCTGCCAGTTATCGTGGGTGAGCTCGGTTGGGAGGGCGATTGTACCTAGCTCCTGCTTCCCCGGCCAGCAATTGCGCCGCGCCTTGGCCCCTTGCCACGTAACGGCCCACGCGTCGTCTAAAGCAGCGTACCCCGCAGGCTCCGTCAACTCGCTCGCTCTGGGTCTGCTTTGTCTGTCGTGGGGAGTCTCAAAAACTTGGAGCACCTGGTTATGCGACTCGCCGTCCTCGTTACGATCGTTGCCCGCGGCGAGCTTCATACGGATCCATACGGATATTTGTCGGCCGCACGGCCAGGAACTATCGCTCAAGACCAGTCTGGTCGATCCTGGGGTAAAAAATGCCTAGTAAGGCTTCCACTTTGGGCTGGCCACCGGCCACCGTGATGAAATGCTGGCCGGGGCCAATGATTTCGTCGTAGACGAGGCGGATTCGTGGCGCGGGGATGGGGCCGCACGATGGGTGGGCCGCAGACTATCGAGGGCTTGATATCGGTCAAACTTGCGTGATCCTCCCTTCTCTCCCTTCTTATCACATCTTTGCCCCTCCAGATTGTATCATGTCTCTCGATAGTAGTTCCGATATCGAGAAGCGTCCCACCGACGTGGGCGTCGCTCAGCCTGTCGATGGGCTCGTTGATGTCGAGGCTCGAAAGAACCTTACGTACAAGGAGGGACAGAGGATCCTCCGCAAGGTGAGATAATGAGCTCTTTCTTGAAAATGGGCGAGATAGCTGATTGACTGCTCTGCAGATTGACCTCAACGTTATGGTGGGTCCTCCTCCACTTGTTCCGACGTGGGTGCACATTGCTAACTTTAAATCCTTACCTACCCAAAGCCACTCCTCATTCTGGCCTACTTGATCAAGAACATCGACTCGAACGCCATCTCCTACGTCAAGAGTATGAACCCGAACACACGTAAGCTCGCGTTGCGGAGATGTCGCCGCCGCAATAGACGCTGAGTTTCCGGGTCGCATGCAGCCACAAACATCGCGATTCAGCTTGGTATGAGCACCAACGCCTATGCTTGGACGTCGACTATCTTCACCATTCCTTTCGTTCGTACGTTTGCGCCACCTTCTCGTTTGTCTGACTTGACCTTTCTGGCCACCAACTGACACGTTGTGTCGATAGTCGTGGAGGTGCCCAGCAACATGATGTTGAAGGAAGGTCAAAAGCAGCAGGAGTGCATTCAAAAAAGTCTAACGTTCTTCTTTTGGCTTGCAGTGGGCGACCCCGCGCTGGCATTTCGTTCGGTGAGTCGGCCGACGATCGCTCTCGGCAGCAATTCTCACTTACGCCCACCTTCCCGTACAGAATCTTGACCCTTTGGTCCATTGCTGCTATCTGTCAAGCTGCGGCTAAGAACGCCGCCGGTCTTCTCACCGTACGTGCTCCCCTGAAGCACCACGTCACCTCCCTCTTTACCCCGTGTTCTGACCTTCTCCTTCACTCAGGCGCGCTTCTTCATCGGACTGTTCGAAGGTGGTCTTTACCCTGGTATTTTCTTGATGTTAACCTCCTGGTACCGTCCCGATGAGGTACGTTCCCACCACCTTGGTCGACTGAATCGTGCTGACCTTGCTTATAGATTGGAGTGCGCTTCGCCTGTATTTCAGTGCTTGGCCAGTTCTCCGGCATCTTCAACTCACTCATTGCGTGAGTCATCATCTCTCAAAAATGTATTATTCTGAAAGCTGACCCGAAACTGAACAGCTACGGTCTGAGCTACATCTCGGGAAGGCATGGAGTCTCGGGATGGCAATACTTGTTCATCATTGAAGGTGCTCTGGGGTTCCTCTGCGCGATTCTGATGGTCTTCTTCTTGCCCAACTGTGAGTTAATATTTGACCGTTTGAGCTTGGAGCTGACCTTCCTGCGTTAGACCCCGACACGGCCAAGTTCCTTTCGCAGGAGGAGCGTGACTGGGTTCAGGCTCGTCTCCCTCCCAACGCTGCTCGCGCCTCAGACGAGACGTTCTCCTGGAAGGAAGTAAATCGAATTGCCTTGTACTGTCGGTAAAGTAAGCAGCAGGCTCATCAACTTTTTTGCAGGCCAAGATGGCAGTCACCGACCCTGCCACGATCGGTTTCACTTTGATGTGCTTGTTGATCAACTCGGCCGCCTACCCGCTTCAGGTGAGCTTTTTCGGCTTTTGGCGTATTGAACGGTACCTGACAAAGTTATATTGCCACTTGTCAACAGTTCTGGCTCCCCAGCATTATCACCGCCTTCGGTTTCACCGGAGCTGCCCAGTCCCAGCTTCTCAACATCCCACCTGCCGTGGTCTACCTTGTGGGTTTTTCACCGCCCCGCCGCTCAGACGCATGACTTACCTACCATCATTTCCTTCAAGGCCGCAGGAATTGCCGGAGGATACTTGTCCGACCACTCTGTTCGACTTTCTCGGCCTCTGATCGTCATCATCAACTGCGTTCTTGCCATCGGACTGTTCGCCGGGCTCGCCTTCTGCCGAAGCAACGTAGGCCCGATCATCCGCCGATGGTATTCAGAAATGCTGACACTTTTCTTCGTACCCAGGCCGGTCTGTATGCCCTCATTTGCCTCGCGTCGATCCCTCCCGCCTGGGTCATCAAGTACGTGTTCGGTGCTCGATGAACTAAGGTGCCGAACTAACAAAATTGTCTCTCCCAGCACGTACTGGCCTTGGAGGACCCAGACCCTCAAGCAAGTTTTTCCAATCCACAAGGTTCCCCGTAACTAACGCAGAATCTGTTCCCAGAGGCTCAACCCACGCCGCCGTGTCTCTCGCCTTCCAGAACGGTGAGTTGCACAGCCCCACCCCATACGCTGACGAGGCACTGATGGCTCTGTGTTCTCTCAGGTATCGGTGGAATGGCTGGTTTCTACACTGCTCAGATCTTCAGGTCGCAGGTAAGCGTTCCTGTTTTTCCCAGTGATGAAACACGCGACTGATCCTTCCCTCATCTCCGTAGTATGCTCCCCGCTGTACGCTGCCTCCTCTCTCAGTCACAAGGTCAGAGCACTGATGAGCTCTTGTATACAGACACTACCCCATTCATTATAACTCTTGTTTTCTGGGCACTCGTAATCCCCGCGACGGCATGGATGTGGATGCACACCAAGGACACCGAAAGCGATTCGCGACGTGTCGCGGCGCTCCGTCGTGAGGCTGGAAAGAAGCACAACGAGGTCATGTAAGTTTGTCACGTATTGCCTCCTCGAGATGGATGCTAATCGAAACTCTTCGTTCATAGCACCGACGAGATTGCTGTCGATGAGAAGGTTATCAAGAGGGCGTACTGAGAACGTGGACAGGCGTCGTCCGCCAAGGCAGGCGATAAATTGGACCTGACTGAGACATAGACCGACAGAGACAAGCTTTGGTTGATGTAGAGCGAGTACCACAAGCCAATAGATTGGAATCAAGAGACTGGGTATTCCACGTTCGACCTCACGCTGTTAATCTAAGAAAACGACGGGGTATCAAGACACTACCAAGGATCTCAGTTGTACAGGACGCGAGAACTAAACATCAGGCGGAAGCTTGCTCCTCCCCTTGAGGAGAACAAGAACGTCCTTCAACTCGGCCACCATCCCAGCCGTACCTCCTGCCCCTCCACCCACGCTCCCCTTCCTCCCACTCACATCCTTCTCCCTCTGCTCCTTCATCAACCGAATCCTCTCTTCCCTCGACAACTTCTGGCCACCCCCGTTGACCCTCCGATCCTCAACGATGGCCTCGTAGAGCTCTTCTGGTCGACCGACGGGCACAACGAAATCCTCGTCAACGTCGCTCCTAGCCCAACTCTTTCTCGGCGGCGTCGTCTCCGGCGTGGGCAGCTCCGACTCAAACACCGCGTGAGCACTCCCTTCCTTCCCTTCGTCCTCTTCTGCCACCTCTCTATCAACATCGACGTCCTCAATCCGCTCCAACGACGTCCCCTCATTCTCGCTTTCCTCCTCGTCCTCTTCCTCCCGTCTCCCAATGACCCTTGGTCTCAGAATCCCGTTCAACGCGACCCTACTCTCTTCCCAGTGCTTTCCCAGTCCTTCCAAATCGCCTCGCACGCTCTCGTACAACGTCAACACCCTCTCGACGTCGTTCTCCTCTACCCCGCGCCGCAAGTCATCCTGCACGACGTGTAGCTTCGTCGCGATGCTCTTCAACTTGATCGTCAGAGCGGTTGACGAGGTCTCAAAGTTTCCAAGAGGAGTCGGGAGCGTCGATTGGGGAGGCGGAGGCGCAAAGTTGGAGAAGGAGATCGGGCGAGAGCGTTTGGAAGCCGATGGGCGACGGATGAGCGCTGGTGTGGGGGTAGAGGAGGCGTTCGACGCAGGTGAGGAGTGAGAAGGCGGAGGTGAGCTAGGATAGACCGAGTAGTTGCTGGCGAATGAAAGCGAGAGCGGGCGGTTCCCCCTCGTTCTTTCGCCCGCCGGTCCAGGTCGGGGCACCGCCGCTCCAGCTGCGCCAGCACCAGCATTGCTAGCAGGCCCAGCGAGCGCCCCAATCCCTCCGATCTCGCGATGCCAGCTCGCAGGTCTCGGTTTCCTCTCCCTGATCGTCACTCCGTCGTCTACGCCCTCCCCGAATTCCGCCTTGTACGCCTTCTCCACGTCATCGACTTTCTCCCACAGGGTATCGATCAACCCTTCCAGGAGGTCGCGCGTTTCTTCCCAAACCGACTCTGTGAGGTTCGGATGATCGACCATGCCCAACAGTCTCCATAGCAGCCCACGCCTGACAGCATGGAGCGTCTCGAACCCGTCCTGGAGCTGAATCA
The DNA here is from genome assembly GCA_024364755.1 of Pseudohyphozyma bogoriensis. Taxonomy (NCBI): domain Eukaryota; kingdom Fungi; phylum Basidiomycota; class Microbotryomycetes; family Chrysozymaceae; genus Pseudohyphozyma; species Pseudohyphozyma bogoriensis. The sequence goes on from JALBUQ010000010.1 coordinate 30,414, forward strand.
GGCCTTCTCCTCCAGCCGCTCCGCCATTTCGAAGCTCGTCTTCTGATAGCGAGACGGAGCTGTTGGAGAGGTTGTGTCGGTGTCCGAACCTAGACGACGCTCGTTGTTCGGGTGTGGGCGGGGGAGGGGTGTCGTCCGAGATGGATCGGAGAGTCGCTAAGTTGAGGAGGGGTGGGGAGAGGACGGAGGAAGGGCGGACTTTGCGAGCTCGTGGAGTCGGCGTCGAAGGCCGTGAGGAAGTGGAGGAGGAGAGGATTAGCGGCTTTGTCCAGTCCTCTTCTTCAGTCACTGAGGGCGCGGTGCGAATCGGGGAAGTCGAGCCCTCGAGCGAGCGGAGGACAACGCGCGTGTCATTAAGCGTCGAGGTGAGGGAGGAGATGGTGGTGCGGAGGGTGGTGCGAAGGGGAAGGGCGCGCAAATGGGGGGAAGAGGATGCTGGAGCAGACGCGGCGAGTGGCGAAGAGGAGGCGACCCGCGCACGGGGGAGGTTATTGTTTTCTATGCGAGAGATGGGCGGCAAGGGGTACGACCTGGAAGCAATTCACGCGTCAAATGTGGATTGTTAGCTTTATTGGACTTCAAAACACATGTAGAGGCGAGTGGACGAACAATCCGAGACCCCAGGACACGCATTCGACCTCCTTGATTCTCGAAACCGCGCGCGAGACTCTGAGATCCACTGCCTGGGACGCCTTGACGAGCTCGTCGACGGCATAAACCACTTTCTTCTGCAGGACTGTTTCCTTTTCCTTCTGAGGAGACGGTGGTGCAGGCCCGGGAGGAGGTGTTGGAGTGGCGAGGGATTCAAAGATGGAAAACAGGGTCACGACGACAAACGACGCGAGCGCGGCGAGGACGATGGTCGGTTTGAGGGCCAAGACGTAGAACGGCTGGCCAGCGTACTCCCACCCATCGTCCCACTCCATCTTTGGCGCCTCCTGCTCGGCATGTCGAACCTCCGGTGCGTCCGAGGCGATTGTTGATGGAGCGAGGAGGGGGGACGGCGACGCGCGTGTCGGGTGGGCAGGGTACAGCGGGATCGCTTCGGCGAGCTGGGGAGTGAGGAGGGCTGAGGTCGCTAGAGAGTACTTGATGCTTTCGGCGAACCTCGTCGTCGTTGTCGGCGGTGGGAGGGCGGCTGGCGGGAGGGACGAGCTGGCGGCGAGGGGGGATGACGGCGCGAGCGGCGAGTCGAGGGCGTGGTACTCGCCGATTTCAGAGTCTGCTACATCTGATGTCGACGAGGGAGGGTGGTGCGAGTAGTGAGGAGCGTCGTGGTCGATGATCAGGTCCTCGTGCGTGCCCGTTTCTGGAGCGAGACGGGGCGTAAACAAGCAGCAACAAAGACGCGAACAGAGAGCAGAAGCAGCACGGCGCACCTCGCAGGTAGTCCTCCCAGGCCGATGATTCGTACTGGACCGACTCGAGTCCCATCAATCGTTCGTTGTGTTTGCCACTCTGGTGCGCCGGCGAACGTGAGTACAAAGGCGGAGGGAAGGAGCGAGGGCGCTCGAGCGACGCGACTAAATTGCTCAATACAACTCAATTTCCCGTTTGTAATGGCGCAATAGAAACGCGCGCCCAAGTTGCGCAACTTGGGCTTGCCGCTCGCCTTTGTCCTCCCCTCGTCCCGAGACGCACCACTCGCCATCTGCGCCATTCTCGACCGAGCACCAAGGAGATGAGTCGGCGCTACAACGGGCCAGCGAGCCACTTTGCGCACCAGCATGCGCAACAGGCCGCCGAAGCCTCGTCCTCGCACCAGCACGACAAGGTGGCCTCAGCTTCAACCGCCCTCGACCGAGTCCTCGGCCTCCTCGATGGCTTCGAGGTCAGTCCTTCTTCTTTCATTGCTTCTGTTCCATCCACCACCACTTGGACGCGTCAATCTGCCACGATCGAAGGACGAGTGGAAGGGGGGAACAGAGCGCATGGCCTTTTTTGCAGGCGCGCGCCCAGGTGCGCACGGTGGCGGACCTCGTCCTGTCGCCGCTGTGGTTGGATGGTGCACCTGTCGTGTCAGAGGAGCAGAGTGCAGGCTGCCGTGGTGCACGTCGGATGGAGGCGAGGGCCGCCAGGGCAGGATGCGCCTGGGTCGTCGAGGCGTCGAAAACGGGCGCACGAGCGAACAAGAGGGAAGGGCCGTCCAGTTCCCCTGCCAGCGCGTCTACTCCTCCCCCTCGCCGCCATCTCCGCCATCTTCCCACCGTCCATCGCCATCGCCTTGACCGCCAGTCAGCCGCTCGAGCAGGGCCCGTTGCAGGGCCTGGGGACGGCGTCCCCTTGTGCCACGTCGGGAAGCAAGCGCGGCACGCTCGCGGAGGGCAACAGAACGAGCTCTTGAGCTGCTGGCGCGTCCCAGGCTTCCATGCTGCATCAACGGGGATCGTCAACATAGGTGCCTGGGACGGGCGGTGGCGACCGAGGCGCGGCGCGGCGAGTTGCGAAAGCGCTCGAGGGTTGCAGGCGGAGCGGGTCCCTCGCCGGGTCAGCACCAACAGCTGTCAACGCCTCTGCCAGACGCTTGTAGCTCACGATTGAGGTGTATGGCGATTGATACGCGCTTCCCAAGCGTCGTTGTCGTCGCTCTCAGCAGGCCTAGTTGAAGGGAGACGCGCCGAGCTCGGAACCAACACCACCTCGAACCGATACCCAGGAACGGTCACTGATGCTTTCCTTCTCTTTCATTACCACAGGATGACATGGATTGCCCACTCTGCCTCGAGGAGATGGACATTTCAGACCTCAACTTCAAGCCATGCCCTTGTGGTTACCAGGTGCGTTCCAACTCCTTCCGTTACTCCGAACACTAGAGCTCAGCTGACCAATCGTTCTTTTCTTGGATGACGTGTTTAGATCTGTCGATTCTGTTGGAACCACATCAAGCAGGACTTGAACGGCAAGTGTCCGGCCTGTCGAACGCCGTACGACGAAGCGACGGTCGAGTTCAAAGCGATCAAGCCTGATGAGTGAGTATTCGGTTCTTTCCGCGGTTCTCCGTTATGGAGCGATGGAAGCTGAATGGTTGGGTGGGTGCGTAGGTTGAAGAGGCTTCAGGCGGCCAAGAAGCTGAGGGATAAGAAGAGGAAAGAGGAGGCGGCGACGGTCAAGAACTTGGCCAACGTGAGAGTGCGACAGCGAGCTCAGGTGCACATCCAAGGGATGACCACAAAGATCGCTAACGAGGATGTGAGTTTGGACTTTTGATCACCTGGGTTGGGTTGTGTTGGTGGAAGGGTTGGTGCTGTAGTCGACGCAGAGCAGCTAGCTGACCACCTCGTTGCTCTCTTCCTTCGACACCTCTCTGCCACAGACCCTCAACTACCTAAAAGGACCGGACCAGTTCGGTCAATACGGCAAAGTTGTCAAGCTCTTCATGTCGAAACGCTCGTCGACCGTCACCCAGCCCGCCTCGACGCACCCGCTGTACCAGCCCGTCAACGTCTACGTCAACTACCGCACGCCGGCCGAAGCCTCGTCTTGCATCGCCGCCATGGATGGATCGACCACGCCAGACGGTCACAAGATCAAGGCGATCTGGGGTACGACGCGATACTGCCCGACGTTCCTCAAAGGCGGCAAGTGCAACAACGAGAACTGTATGCAGGCGCACGAGCAGGGCGAGGAGATTGAGGGTGCTGGCCCAACTACGAGGGAGGAGATTTACACCTAGTAAGTCTTTGGGTCCTCCTTTTAATGCAGGTCGAGGTCCTGGGGCGAAGGAAGCAGCTCGATGGAATGCGGAGAAAGGGTCTGTGCTGACTTTGGTGTTCTTCTTTGTTTGCAGTCACGCAATCAGCGATAGTGATATGCAGAGGAAACCCTCGAATCCAGTAGCGAGGAAACAGCCAGAGGGTAATTCGCTCTCTTTGAGTCGCATCCTTCTGTGACCACGGCGGTACTGACCTTCAACGATTTCAAACTTGCAGCAGCTACCCTACCAGCTACCGCTTCCTGGGCGTCCAAAAACGCCATCAACAGCCAACCCACCACTCCGATCGTTATTAACGCGTCCCTCCCACCACTCTCTGCCTCCATCAAGCCCACTCCCCCTCGTCCCATCCCCGTATCGAAACCTCAAACTCACCCTCTCCCCGCTCGACCTTCCTCCCGGGCAAAGCCCGAGTCCGTCTCTTCCGCTCCCGCCAAGGCGACTCCGGCACCAGCACCAGAAGCAGCAGCACCAGCGCCGACCAGCAAGGCCTCAGCACGAGACACCAGCTCAGCGCCCGTCGCTTCGTCCTCCACTGCGTCCACTTCCCAGCCTCTTTCCGCTCCTCCTGGCGTGCCAGTGCCAGTGCCAGCACCCGAGCTGGCATACACCAACGGCAACCTCGTCAACGGATCTAGGATCGTGCGTCCTCCGTCAGGTCCGACGTTCCCCGACCTCGAGTTTGGAGAGGGAACGTTCAGCTTCAGCCTCGACTTGGACGTCAAGGGCAAGGGCAGGGCTTCTCCGACGCCAGGATTGGACGACGAGGGGATTCGCTCGCCTCTGGGGAGCAACAGCGACTTTGGGAGGCCGAGAAGCACGGATCCGTTTGGACTCGACGTCGTGTCGGCACTATCGCCTGCGCTCTCGACCGCGCCGAGCTACTTCGGATCGTTCGACCCCTTCTCGGACGGGTCGGCGCTCGACACGTCTAGTGACCCTCATTCGGGATCGTCGTCACCTCCCTTGTCGGCAGAGGATCTTTCGAGGCGGGGTTCGAGGTTTGGATTCGCGAGGAGAGGATCGCAGGGCGTCAGGGGAGGAGACTTGGCTTCCGCTCTCGCCAGGTCGGCTTTCGCGTCAGGTCGCGAATCGCCTTCGTCAGCGATGTTCCCTCCCGGCATGCCATTCCCTCAGCAACACCGACCACCATCATCCGTCGGCTTCTCGCCCCTCCCTCCTCCCCCAGAACACCAGAGCGACTCGAGCTTGTGGTCTGGAGCGAACCTCCCTTCGGCTTCGTACACGGGTGCGCTGCCACCAGGCATGTTGAGAAACCTCGCTTCGCCAGGAGCGTCGGCGACATCTTCTCCTCAGATTTCGCCTCGACTTAGGGCTGGGAACGCGGGCCCGTACGGATCGGCACCGCCAGGCGTTGGACTTCCCCCCGCGAACGGCGCGACGCCCACCGTGGCTGCGACGAGCTTGCCTCCCGGGATTTCGTTGGGCAGGGCGCCGATTCCAGCGGCTCAGTTCCCGCTGCCGCCTCCAGCTCCTCGTCCTTCGGGTCAGCAGGCCGGTACGGTCGTCGGGAAGGAGGACATCTTGGCTTTGATTGCCGCCGCGCAATCGTCTGCTCCCAAGCAGCAACCTCAGCAGCAGACCCAAGGTTCGTTCTCTCATCCTTTTTGGAGTCAAGGCGCCTACGCTAATCACGTGTCGTCATTCAGATGCCCACCCCTTCTTCTCCGACCCCGCGATCTTGAGTGCGAGGTTGCCTAGCAGTAACGGCGGTGGCTCGACCAACTTCAGCCCGAACGGTATGGTCGGTCTGCCTACCAGTGCGGCGTACCACTCGCTCGATGGCGGAATGGCCCCTCAGCACCAAGGGTACAATCTCTCGCGCGGCGGTGCGTTCCCGCCTGGAGGACCCAACTATGGGCCTCCGGGCGTGAGGCCGCTCCAGGCTTACGGCCAGTACCGTGGTTAAACCGCTTTTTAGCTAGTCACTTCTCAACATTCTTGTCACATAGTCCCCTTGCCCCTCCTCTTCCTCCTTGGTTCTCTCCCCCGCCCCTTCACGTTCTTCCTCGTTCACCGCCTCTCCCTTCCTCTCGTCTACCCCTCTTCCGCAGACCCCCCTCACCAGCGCGAAGCCTTCTTGAGCTCGAATGACAACTCGAATTTCTTCACCATCTTGCCAGACTTTTGAGATGAGTTCAAGTTTCGGTAAATTGATGAACAGGCCGTGAAAGTGGAAGGGACAATGTCCAGGTTTGCATCGAAGCGAAACCCGCACCGCGCTGGCCCTATCAGGGATCGGTCCGAATTGTCTTAATCAGAGCTCTTGCACCTTCCTATCCGCCTGAAAGATCCAGAAAATAGGGGCACACAGACGGGACGTAGATGGAACAGTTCATCGGAGAAGTCATTTGAGGTGCCACGTGGAAACTCGTAAGACGGTTAAAATCAAGGGCCAAGGCTCTCGCAAAGCCCTAACTAATTCAACATTCCAGGAAGGGCCTTCACATCCTTGATATACTCATCTATCTTCTGGTTCAAGTGCTTGCACCCGTCGCACTTGGAGACGGGAAGTTGCTCGAGCAACTGGGACCACTCTGCCAGAAAGTTCGTCAAGCTGCAATGTCTCCCCAACTTGTACCAAACTTCATATTCGGTCGGAATGGTGGTGTAATTGTGGACCTGGTAGTGGTGGTTTTTTGGAGCAAACGAGTCCCCGTGGCGGTAATTGAGGTAACGGAGCTGGGCTCTGCGTCGACTGAACCCGTTCACCTGCGGCCACTTGAGTCAACAGACAAGAAAGCAGAGGCTGAGCGGCAGACATACTAGGTCTCTGAGCTCAGACTCTTTGAACAAGCCCGCGTGAACCTTGACCGTCTCTTCCATAGTACTTAGTAAGGGTTCGGCCTTGAGTAGCTTCTCTACAGCGATTTTGCGAAAGAAGTCGTCCTCGACGTGAGAGGCGTAGAGAAAGCAATATGCATCGTATTGAAAATCGAGCTCGTCTGGGGTGTCGATGTGGTGCTGCCTATTGAGATGATTCAGTTCGGCCTACGACGTGGCTCGAGAAAGGTCGCTGGAAACCAAGAACTCACTGCAAAGCTCGAGTGATCGCATCGATACCTCGCCAGATCTACGCTGCAGCCGATCAGGAGGAGGAAGGTGATTGTTGGATGGTGGTTGCACGTACGCCATACTTGTCGAAAGCTTTGATGACGTCGAACGACTTTGGGAAATCGAGTTCAAACGGTTTGACCCAAGCAGGATAGGTATAAGGTAGAACAATCTCCAAGACCTCAGCAGTCTCCTCAAGTTTGACATCTTCTTGCTTGTGGGTCGGGCCGTGTGGCTGGCCCAGCTGGATCATATCAGAGAAGACTTGAGACGCGGCCGCGAGGTTGTACCGATGTACCGCGAACTTGACGTTGCTATTCAACCCAAGTCAATGTCAGCAAGTGCATCAGTAAGCAGCATCAAACAACGCGTGCTCACTCAGAGGAGAGCAGCGTGAGATCCGCATCGGACGCGTTGAAGTTGGGAGATGAGCGAGGCGTGAGTTCGGTGCTGGAAGCCATCCGAGCCTCCAAAAGCTCTAGATCAGAACTCATGGAAATGGGCACGCGATTCGACTAAAAAGACGAGAATATACTGTTCGTGTACGAAGCGAACCGGTGGCGGAGCTCTTGCAGCTCAGCCCAAGTTCGCGCGCCCAAATGCAGTCGGCGGCGGAGCCTTTCGACGTTCCCTCCTCTTCCTTACCTTCCAATCTTCACATAACCACAAACCATGGGAAAACGAAAGTCTTCGAAGAAGCCTCCCCCCAAAGGCGGCAAGAGTGCTCCTCTTGGTCAGTCCTTCCGCTCATTTCCTAGAGAGAGCGTTCGTTCGTTCGCTGACGCGCGCGACTGCAGACAAGTCGTTCCGGTGTCTGTTCTGCGAGCATACGGGGACTGTGAGCTGTAAGATGTACGTCGTGGTTTTAAGTTAGGTACGGGGGATCGGAGGAGCGCTCGAGAGCTGACGGGAGCGTTGTGGCGGATGATCGCGTTTGCGTGAACAGGGATGTCAAGAACGGCACGGGGAGGATGGACTGCAAGGACTGTGGCAAACACTTTGTTGTGCGTTTCGTTCTATACTTTTTCTGCTCGCTGTACTCGTAGCTGACCATCCCGAACGACCTAGGCCGAGATTCACCACCTGACTGAGCCGATAGACGTCTACTCGGAATGGATCGACCACACCGAGGAGGTCAACAAACGGGCCTTGCCACCACCAAGGAAAGCGGAGAAGAAGAGGCCTGCGGCGGTGGACTATTCGGACGAGGAGGACTTGAACGAGATTGGGCGCAACAAGAAGAGGAGGGACGCGGTGGAGGATGAGGACGATGTGGATGGGGAGAGGGAGGAGGCGATTGAGAGGAGGAGAAATGTTGTTGAGGATGATGAGGATGACGATTAGGTCGATGTCAAAGCGGGCAGGGTTGTAAGATGTGTCTGGGTTTTCCGTTGAGTGTCGAGGTGGGGGCAGTGTTGGGCGGACAAGCGGGTCGGGCTGCTGTGACATAGTCTCTCTTCATATTCAGAATGTGAAAGTTGCTTTTATGTAAAAGTTTGCTCAAGCCGCGCTGTGTTTGCTGTACGGCTCGAGCGAGTCTTCCTTGCAAGGACACGATCAACGCAGACCCGATCGCGCTTCTAACATGATACACTCGTGTAAACGTCCCAGCACCCCCTTTCTCTCATGGTGAAGTTGTGATCCAACCACAATTGCTCCATTCAGCAAAGAAAACAGGGCCTCAAGGCATTCCCCTCCCCCTTCCACGTCCCGTACCTCGGCCACGTCCTCTCCCTCCTCGACCCCTACTGTTCGCGCTCCTCTCCAACCTCGGCTTCCCAATCACGACATTCAGCGACAAAACAATCTCGACAGTCGACTTTGACCGTGTTTGATAGACGATGTCCTCGTCCTGATGGTGCAACATCAAGTCCATGGATTTCCATCAGCCTCTGTAAGGAGTCGTTCTTGAGGAGGAAAGTGAGACGAACCTCGTCGTCTGGAGTAATCTCATCTGGCACGTCGACGGTCCCAGTCTTGATCTCGAGCTTGACGGATGCTTCCTTGCCCTCCTGAGGAGTTCCACCGGGCAGAGCGTCGCGGATGGCCATGGAGAGCGAGAGTGCGAGTGGAATCGCCGCTCCCATGGCGTGGATCGTGAGCGATGAGCATCTGCAGTAGACCATCTTCAGCCAAGGTGAAAGAAGAGGAAAGGGAAGAAGAAGGGAGGAGAACGTACCCATTTTCCAGGAAGCTCGCGACGCCTTTCTTGAAGTACCCGCCAAACCCGATCCCCTTCCGCGTCACAAACATTTCTTCCCTAATTTCTCCTACGACATTCAAGTCTTTACTCTTCCCACCGATCTTTGCGCCGCTGAGGGTCGATCCAGTGCCGGCTTTGGCTTTCCCGGGGAGAGGGACGGCGAGGCGACGGAGCTTGCCTTCGTGGAAAGCGCGTTTCGGAGGTGGTGGGAGGGTCGAGGTGGATGCTTCTGGCTCTGGGGAAGGCGAGGGGGAAGGCGAGAGTTTCTGGCGTTTGGCTGGACGCGAGGAGGGCGTGGGACGGGGTGGGACCGACGAGCTCGGAGCTGCTGAGGGTTGCGAAGGTTGGCTCGATTGAGCGGGTCGTTTCAGGACGCGCGGCGGCATTCTTTGTGGTACTTTTGTGTAACTTTCCGATGTAGAGAGTTGTGGGCGCCGCGAGAGGAGGATGGAGGAAGTCAAGGCCCGAAGCGCGTTGTTTTGGGCGAAGCAACTTTGAGCGAAGGCGGCTCTGCTTTCTGCCATTACTTCGTCCCCAGCCCGGCTCGTTCAGTACATAGTTCGGGGTAGATCAGTGTAGAGTAGTAATTCTATCCATCAACCGTAAGTCCCATCTTCATCCCTCCTGCCACCCCGCTTCCTCCGGCCGTCGGCGTACCAACTTTTCTGAGCTGTCCGCTCGTCGGTCCTGCTCCGTTCACCCCTACCATCGCTTCCATTGTCTCGATACCATTGCGTTTGAGCTGATTAACGAATATTATATGAATCAGAAAAGACGACAGCGATGTCACGAGCCATCCTCGACAGATGCACGTGCATCCTCCGCGTCAAACCCTCCCTTCCCTCGCCCTCATCCTCCTCATCGACCTTCATCCGATCCAGCTCCTCAGCAGCCAACCCTCGATTCTCTCCTCGTAGCTCGCGGTACGACAACGACTCCGAGACCCCGCGACGCAACGACTCTCCCCGACCTCGAGGCGATTTCCGTAGTGGTGAGGGAACCGGTGGGAGGGATTCACGGCGATCGGAAAACAGTCGCAAGGTCAACTCCGATTCGAGGTTCAGCGACTCCAACTTCGCAAAACGGCGACTCGTAGATGGACCGGACGAGCTCGTGCTCAAGCCGCGCATCGGTGAAGCGCTCAAGCTGTACCTCGCCTTGCGCCCTGAGGGCAGGCGGAGGGAGGATGCCCACAGGAGGAGGATGGCCTTCGAGCTCACGCCAGAGAAGCTCTATGCTCAGGAGGTCGAACGGGAGAGGATCTCACAGATCAACCTCAACAGCAGCAAGCATGGCGAGGGCGACAGGGAGCGCATCGAAAAGTCCGCCAGGGCCGTTGGGAGTAAGGCGAAGGGTAGCAGGCCGGGAAACTTTGCGAATAGGTATGAAAAGCCGCAGATGGTTGCTGGGGCGGTGAATCAGTCGACGAGGAGGGACAAGTATGTCAGGGAGGAGGTCAAGCCGGTCATTCGTGGTGGGGGTGGCCCCGGAGCGAGGCAGAAGAAGAGGCAGCCGCCGAAGGTGTTGAAGAAGGTCGTGTTGCCGACGACGATGAGGTTAGAGAACTTGACGAACCTGTTGGGCGTGAAGCTTTGTGAGTCTGGGTTCTCTTCCTCGCGAGAGATGGGTTTGGCTTGGCGAGAGCTGACTGTTTGTCATTGTTTTAGTCCGTCTTCAGAAGGCTATGGAGAGGGTTGGTCTGGAGAACACCAACGCCGACCGATGTTTGTCACACTTTCTTCTTTCGATAGATACACTGCTGACACGTGGCTCCGTCGGTCAGTGCTCACCGCCGAAGACGCGTCTCTGATCGCCTTGGAACTCAACTTTGATCCCACGATTGACGATGAAGTGGCTTTCGACCTCTACCCACTGTGAGCTTTTTCTCCTTCTAAGCTCCTGCCGCGCTGCTCACTCCCTCCCTTTCACCAGTCCCACCTCCTCCGACCCCGACCTTCCTCTCCGCCCTCCCGTCACCGGTATCTTTGGCCACGTCGACCACGGCAAGACCTCTCTTTTGGATGCTCTTCGATCTACAACAGTCGCAGCCGGAGAAGCGGGTGGCATCACGCAACACATTGGTGCTTTCGAAGTCTCCGTCTCCGCAATGGCGGCAAACCTCCGTGCTCGCGCTGAGGGAAAGACTCCTCCGCCACCTCCGTCAAAGCTCGTCGTTGGTGATACGATCACTTTCCTAGATACGCCTGGTCACGCGGCGTTCACGGCGATGAGAGAGCGTGGTGCGGGCGTTACGGACGTTGTGGTGTTGGTCGTTGCGGCGGATGATGGAGTTAAGCCTCAGACGGAGGAGGTTATTGGGTTGATCAAGAGCTCGGATGTGGGGGTTGTGGTGGCCGTCACGAAAGTGGACAAGCCTGGAGTTGATACTGTGCGTCTTCTTCTTTCTTGAGCTCTGCAGCTTCCGTTCTGACGAGAAGCGAATGGAATAGATGAAGGTGAAGAAGGGGCTCATGGCTGCCGGCATCGAGGTGGAGGAGCTGGGGGGAGATATTCCTTGCGTCGAGGTCTCTTCGGTGACAGGGAAGGGTCTTCCAGAGCTGTTGGAGACGGTCAACGCTCTGGCCGAGTTCAGGGAGCTCAAGGCCGAGAGGGAGGGCAGAGTCGAAGGACGAGTGCTCGAGTCGCGTGTCGAGAAAGGTCGAGGGTGAGCTTATCATATTTTTACGACGTCGATCTGATCTTTCAGCTGAAGCGTCGCATTCCGCAGAAACGTCGCGACGGTTCTCGTCACCCGAGGATGCCTTCGCACCGCTGCTTCTCTCGTCGCCGGAAACACGTGGTGCAAAGTCCGTGCCCTCGTCCCTCCCACCGGCAAGAGCGCCAACGCCGTCTACCCCGGCCAGCCCATCGAAGTGATTGGGTGGAAGGATCTTCCGGCCGCGGGCGACCAGGTCCTCGAGGCCACGTCGGAGGAGGAGGCGAAGAAGGCCGTCGCGAACAGGATCAAGAGGGTGGAGCAGGCGAAGCTCTGGCAGGATGTCGAGGTTATCAATGAGAAGAGGAAGGTCGATGCTGAGCTCTTTGCGATCAGGAAGGAGGAGGAAGCGAAAGCCAAGGCGAAGGGGCTGTCTGGGATGGCGATCACTGCCGCTGGAGACCTTGCGGTGGAGGGCATGGATCCCAACGCTGGTGGGGGAGTCAAGGAGCTTCTGTTGATCATCAAGGCTGATGTGAGCGGGACGGTCGAGGCTGTGGTTGGAGCGTTGGAAGGAATCGGCAATCGCGAGGCCAAGGTTAGAATCATCTCGTCGGCGGCTGGCGACATCAACGAGTCGGACGTTGAGATGGCGAGGAACATCGGAGGTACGCCGCTTCTCCACTTCATCTAGAACGCCCGCTTCAGCAACTGATCTACCTTTTCGCCAGCCACGATCGTCGGGTTCAACGTCAAAGCCACCAACTCGATCCTCAAGTTCGCTGCTCAGAAACCCTCAGTTCAAGTCCACACCTCTCCCATCATCTACCGCCTCGTCGACATCGTCCGCGGCGCGACGGCCGACCTTCTCCCCAAGGACATCGAGATCCGCGTTCACGGCGAAGCCAACGTTCAGCAGTTGTTCGAGATCAGCGTGAAGGGCTCAAAGGTGCCGAAGAAGATCGCGGGTTGCAAGGTTGGGAATGGCGTGTTCCAGAAGGCGAGGAAGGCTAGGGTCGTTCGCAACGGGGAAACGCTTCATATCGGTGAGTTAGCGGGATGAGGGGAAGGTGGAGGAGCTAGAGCTGATTTGTTGTGCGCTTTTTCCAGGTACTGTCTCGACGCTCAAGCAAGTCAAGAAGGACGTCAACGAGATCACGAAGGGTGTGGAGTGCGGTATCGCTTTGGACGACTTCGACACGTTTGAGGTGGACGACTTGATCCAGTCAATTGAGGAGATTGAGGTGGCTAGGTCGCTGTAGAGCTGGAAGCCGACAAATAGAAACATCCCATTTCAGTTGCATACATTTACACACGATTGGTTTCCGGCAAAATCAGAACTTCTCCTGCGACGGACGAAGATCCATCTCCAACCTTGGGTGGGCGACACGTGTTAGCTCCCAACCTTGCCTGTGACGACCGGCAACTCACGTCCAGCATCCAGGGTCCTGCTGGTGGAGGTACAGGTAGCACTTTGCGATACTCTCCGCACTCATCGCTTTCTTGTCGTCGTTGAGCCATCCCTCGCCCTTTTTGTCGCCGAATAGAGCCAAGGTGCGCTTGGTCCTGATCGTGCCGTCTATGACTACAAACGCGACGTGGACGCCTTTAGGACCGTATTCTCTAGCGATTGACTGTTTTGAGGTGAGGGTGAGAAAAAGATCAGGGGAAGGTGAAGGAGAGCACATACTTGGCTGAGGGCCCTCAAGCCGTGCTTTCCTGCGGCGAAGGCTCCGAAGCCAGCGGCACCTCTCCAGGCTGAAGTTGCGCCCGTCATGATTAAGGTACCACCAACTTCTTCTCCAGAAGATCTGTTGAACATCAAAATGCTCGTGAGCGTGACACGACGACAAAGAACGACGGCAAGGGCGCACGCAGGAGCGAGGAAGGCCTTGACGGCGTTTTGCGAAAAGGAAGTTGCGGCGACAATGTTGACTTGAGCGGAAAGCTTGATGTCTGATTCTTTGATGTCCAAGAAGGGGATGTTACTCCATTGGCCGGTGTTCCAGACGGCACATCTGATGCGGCTGTCAGGCCAATGCTGCTTGATGGCGTCGAAGACCTGTTCAGGGAAGAAAAAATCAGCACCCCCTCAGCGATATCACTTCAAGGCTAGGAACTACTTTTGCCATATTTTCGTGGTCGTACGCCTCGAGAGCAAACACTTGTGCCTGTTACACGTGGAGAAGCTCGGTGGTCAGCCAGCAGCCGCCCTGGAGCCCCACAGCCGATCACAGTGGCAAAGCAAAGGATCTAGCGCACCAGGTCGGCTCCTGCGAGCTTGTTGATATCAGACTTGAGGTCTTGCACTTCTTGTCGCGGTCTCGAGACGAGAGCGACCCGGTACCCGAGCTGGGCTGCAAACAGGCGGGCCGTCGCTGCTCCCGTTCCGACGCCGTTGCCCAAGCCGCTTACGACGAGGACCGGTGGTGAAGCTATGGAGGTCGACATGGTGATGGCAAGTGAAAGAGATAGAAAGTGACCGGGTCCGGCAGAGTCGAGAAACCGAACTCTCGCGCAACCCGAGGCGAGGCAACTCTGGGACGGAATCCGAGGACCTCAGGCTTGCCCTCCGACCACCCACGCCACACGACCGCTCCGCTCGCCCACAAATGCCACCACTTCCTCCCGAGATCATTCTGCACATACTGGAGCACCTGGACGACCACTCGCTCGCATCGTGTCGAAGAATCAGCAAGGACTTTGCCGCCCTCGCCGCGCTGCCTTCGCTCTGGCTCCCGCGCATCGAGCGACGCTGGCGGTACGGCACGCGGTTCGCGGTCGACTCTGACCCGTTTGGGTTCTATCGAGATCGCGACCAGCTCGATGTGCGTGCCGTCGAGATCGTCAAGGGCCTCGCTGCTGGCCGGGCGGAGCGCATCCCTCCGCTGAACGAGCTCAGGCTGCTGGGCGACGACGTCCTCAACGCGCTGTGCAAGGAGGCGGCGTTGCTCAGGGACGAGGACGAAGACATGTGGCTTACGAGGAGGTACTACGCCGCTCAGGGGTCGGATGCGATCCTCAGGGATGCGTCGCTGAGGACTTGGAGGAACATCGCGGCGCTCGATGATGCTTCGGCCGGTCCTGATGAGCTCATGCGGAGCTTTGAGGACGGGGTGGCGGCGTTCTCTGGGTTCAGGAGTTGGACGAGTGAGATGGTGAGCATCATACGCTCTGAGATGAGCAATGAGTGACTGATAAAGGAGTGGACGCAGGTCAGTGACATGTACGACCAACACCTCCCAGCTCTTATCGCCGCGTGCGAGCCAGCGCTCGCCAAGATCGACACGCCAATTCCGTTCATCACTGCCATAGTGCATGCAACCATGGATTTGATGAGAGAAGTTGGCATCAAGTCTGCTTCCCCGCTAGACTACCACGACCTCGGCAACCACTACCTCTCCGTCGTCTGGACGCGCGCGATGGAGCCCGACGTCGTGGCGCAGAAAGGCACGCTGCCGATGACCATGGTCAGCATCTTCACCTCTTTCATCCGTCGTCTACCAGCGGCGTACAACATTCAGGCGAGACCAGTGGGGTTCCCGGGGAACGTCATCAGCTGCGTCGCTCGCCGCGATGCCGTGCGAGGCGAGGAGGATTGGGTGTACGTCGATATCTTCCGAGGGTCGATCTTGCAGATGGACGACCTTCACCGCATGCTGAGGGACATTGGGATGGCGCCGGATCCGACATACTTTGCTCCGGCATCGCCTTCTGCCATGGTGAGTCGGTGGTGGTGGTAGGAAGGGAAGCCATAAGCTGACACGTGGTTCTGCAGTGCCAGCGCGTTGCGAACAACATCGTCCACTCAGCGACTACCCAGAACCCCGGGACTGAGTCTATTTCTGGCGCGCTATACGCCGCCGCTCACGCCTTGTTCATCCTGTCGCCGGTGGGCAGAGCCCAACACTCGCGCTGGCTCTCGTACGCCTTCCTAGCTTTCGCTTGCATCGTTTCAATTGCTAACTTAGCAACTGTAGATCCTTGATCCAAGCCGAGTATCAATTCGACGTCGAGCTGTTGAACAACATCGCTCTTTCCAGCCCTCCTACGACACGGAAAGACCTCCTTCTGCTCGCCCAGAGCATCAAGTTTGAGGACAGCGAGGAGCCCACGCCCAAGACGCGACCAGAGTCGGTGACTATTCCGGTTGGAACGATTTTTCACCACCGTCGACATGGATATGATGGGGTTGTTCGAGGGTGGGATGTCACTTGCTTGGCTTCGGAGCAGTGTGAGTCTACGTGTTTCCTTCAATCTTTCCGTCACCATTTCCAATGTTCAACTGGGTTTCAGGGATCTTGCAAATGCGCGTCGATGACCTTCCAGGAGGTCGTAATCAGCCGTTTTACCACATCGTGAGTCTCAACTTCCTCCCTTCGTCCTCCCACGTCACTCACGCTCTCCCATTCAGCTCGCGGCCGACGGGTCGAGGCGCTACGTCGCTCAAGAGAACATCGATGCTTCAGCACCGGTGTCGATCGAGACGATTGAGAATCTCCTAGCAGACAATGAGGTGGGCAAGTGGTTCAGGACCTTGGACGATGTGAGGGGAAGGCGGTGCTTTGTGCCGTCGGCGCAGTTGGAGGCGGAGTTTCCGGAACTGTAGGGGTTCAGTTGGAGGCATCTTGATACGATACTTTTGCGAGTAAAGAACTGCAAGCAGAGGCCGAAACTCGGTCCACGCACTCGGCCACGTGTGATACTCTCAGTTCACGTGTGCAACTGCACGGCCTCTCAAAAGAAAGTGGTGATGTGAGTGCTGTCCATGCCCGCACCTCTACGCGCTCGACGACAGTCTCTTGACGACCTCCGACACCTGCTTGCCCAACGCCTTGCCCTCGCCCTTCTCCATCACCGCCTTGACCACCCTGCCCATGTTCTTCCCAATCTCCGTCAAGCCCATCTCGCCCATCACCTCCCTCACGAGCTTCTCAATACTCTCGACATCCATCCCCTCCGGCTCTGGCTCCGCAAACGCCTTGAGAATCTCCGCTTCCTTGAGGTACTGTTCCGCGAGAGCTGGGTTCCCCGACAAGAGCTTGGCGCCCTCGACGCGGGACGTGATCGCTTTCGCGAGGGTCTTGTGAGGAGGTGGTGGGGAGGAGAGGTGGCCCGCGTTCTGGAGGTCGGCGAGGACGGACTTGATCGTCGTGGACGCGAAGGTGTCGCGCGCTTTCATGGCCGTTTTGAGCGCCGTTCGGAGCGAGGTGTCGAGGGTGGATGGGGCAGTCGCGTAGGTCCGGAGGGAGGCCGTGAGGGGAGTGGTGAGGCGGAGGGAGAACATCGTTGGGTGGTGTGTGATGGGTGGAGTGATGGAGGCGAAGGTGCTCGGAGATGAAGGGGAAGTGCCGAAGGAAGGAGGAACGCGGGCGGAAGGCGAGCTCGACGGTAAGTGCAGAAAGTTCAACGAGACTATAAAGCTTGTCGGAAGTTCTTGGTGTAACTTTTGTGTGAAGCGGGAGTGGTGTTGATGGCGTTGATGGCAAATGAGCAGAGCCATATGTCTTCGGAGAAGTTTGGCCCGCGACCCCTTTTCGTTCCTCAGACGCTCTCTTCTCTCGTCTCGAAAGCATGCGAAACGCGCTCGATCAAGTCCAACAATCAAAATAACCTTTCAATGTAGCTGAAGCTACTTTTCCCCCCGGAACACGCCCTTCCTCCCACGAAACTTCCACGAAACACGTGTCCAAGCTACTGGTCGCCGCCCTAACGCATCGAATACCGGTACGCCAACAAAGAACGTCGGGCGAGTAGAAATGGAAAAACGTCTGTGAATCAAAGAAATTAGCTTAGAGCTCTCTAAATACCAAACAGGCTGCTAGGTGCCGCACCTGGGAACACAGCGTTTACTCAACATCGAGTGCGCCGACCTGATCGACCATCTTTTCGAGAACGGCGATCGTAGCTGCGAACAGCTCAGCCTTCATGGCCTTTATTTCGGATCCCGAAGCCTGCGGTGGCGATGGACCTGGGGATGGCGAGCGGTCGTGAACGGAGGCACGCGTCGCTTCAGCAGGGGGAGCAGCAGTCGGTTTCTTGAGCGCCCTCTTGGACGACTTTTTCTGGACTGATGAAAGTTGATAGTTGGTAGTAGTAGTAGAAAGTTCTTGAGATTGGACTTACCGGCCTTGGAGCGTCCTTCTAGAAGAATAATGGGGCAGAAGAAGCACTCGTCAGCACCGCATCCAGGGAGACTCGGAGCGGGAGAAAGTGAAAAGGGGACACACGTTCGGCTTCTGAAGGAACCCGAGAATCGTTAGAACAGCTCTCTGTAGGGGACCAAGGAAGGTGAAATGAACGCACGGGTCAGCTTGCGGTACTTCGCTTGACAGGCCGCTGGGGACCTGTCGACGCCGGTCGTTTCGGCGAGCTCCGTCGCGATGGTGTCCCAGTCGCCACCAAGCGCGCCGAGCCTGCAGAGTTCGTCCTCTTCCTCCACGGTCCACTTGGGCATGAAGGTCGACATTTTTTTTCTTGTGAGTGTTCGGAGGAGGGCGAGGAGGGCGAGGAGGGCGAAGGGGTTCGTTGACGGACGACTGGGCGTCGGGGTGGATTTCGTGGTTCGGAGGAGGAAGTACGAAGAGAATCAAAAGGTTTGGTAGAAGCGTGGAGTGGCAAAATGTGGGAGAAAGTCAAGAGAGAAACTCGCTCGTTCGCAGGGAAGCAAGGGCGTTGCGAGGAGGCCGGTTGAGCCGAACGAGCACTGCTGGCACTGCCTCCTTTACTTTCGTTCTTTCACCGGTCTCGAGGTAAAATGTTGGTTAAAGTTAAAATCTGGCTGGCTCGTTTCAGAAAACGCGAAAAGTCTCTTCCGCTCAACAAAAGGCGAGCCCGCCATTGTCTCCATCAACACGTGTACTGAACCTCGTCCAAACTAATCGCCTCGCCAGCTGTGGCGTTCGAGAAAATGTACAAAGTATGGCTAGAAGGCATTTATTAGTCCTCAAGATCGTGAAAGGTGCCACAAAGCTGTGAAAGACCAACCCTTGAGGTACTTTACTCCGTGTTGGGGCGCTGCAACTCGGTGATCACGTCCCTCACGATCCCAGCCCACTTGTCGGCCACTTGGAGAGCCTTGTCGAGGACCTCGACCTTGCTCCTTGGGATCCTCGACTGGATGCTGCCGCTGCTTCCGGGCTGGTAACGGGAAGAAGCTGGTGCTGACTCGAGGGAGGTAGACTGAGCCGACGTGGAGGTGACTTGAGACGCTGGGTTGGAGGAGATCCACATGTGCGGATCACCTAGAATGAAAGTTCTTGGTCAGTATTTTGATGATGCTGTTTAGTTTGGAGTGCAAGTCATACCCTTCGTCACTTTGCCTTAAGGAGAATGAGTGTGGAAAAAACAGGTCAGAGCCAGTAGAACAGCACGGATGCTAGGAGCAAAGATGTACCAGCCTTGTCTGCGTAGGACAGAGTTCCACTGGTGAGCACCAATGTTTAATGGAAGAAAGGGAAAAAGTAAGAACGCACAAGTGAGGGCGTGGAAGTGAGCTTTGCACGCCTCCGCCGTCCTATACTTGCCCGTCTGTTGCGAGAGCTCGTTGGCGACACCGTCCCATGCAGCGTTGACGGGCTCCCTCCTCTCGCAGAGCTCGAGCAGAACGCGGTTCTCCTGCTCGTTCCAGAGGGTCCTTGGAGGCATCTTAAAGGTAGTGGCGGTGGTGAATTTGGACGCGGGGGAGGGTTGTTTTGGAAGGGTGCGAACGGTCGAGAAAGGTTCGAGAGAGTTGATAAGGGTGTCGCTGGTGTAGGGTGTGGTGGGTTCAAAAAGTGTCGGGAGGAGAAGATTATGGTAGAAGGACAACGTTGGGAAGCAGGGAAAAGGGTCGCAGCGGTCAGACAGAAACGCTTGAGCCGGTACGCGTTGACAAAAACACGTGGCGTGAAATCTCAATCCTTCGAGGCTACATTGTCAGGAGTTGGATAATCACCTGGCTCTTCAAGAAGTCAAGCACAAACGATTTAAGCATAACCGTCAGAGGCTTGCCCTACGAAGAGCTGTACGTCGGAGCACCACGTCAGCTCCCGATATCCGGGGCGGAGAACCCCGAAGTCGAGCCGGGCAAAAAGTCGCCGCGCGCGAGCGAGGAAAACACAGCGGCGTCAGGAAGTCCGAGTTTTCCATTAGTTCCACCATTATCCGGCGCCGGTCCTGAGCAACGACGACGGCCAGGATGGAGGACACAGACCTCCACGACTCGCCCATCGAGGCGCCTCAGCCTCCCACGCCGTCGCCGTTCTCCTTCAAGCTCGACGAGGCCGTTTTCGTGCTCGTCCAGCGGCTCGGACTCGTCCCGTCCACCTCGCCAGCCGTCGCGACCGCGTACGACTCGCCCGCGATAGATTACACTACTAATGCCTCAGAGCAGTGGCGCCCGCTCATCCCGATCCACGACGCGCTCGTCCTCCTCGCCGCCGTCCCCGCCGCTCTGAGGCCTCCCCAGCTGCGCCCAGCCCCCGCGCTCGCTCCGTCCCCGAAAACCCGCCAGGACCTCCTCGACGCTCTCGCCAGACTCGCCTTGGAGCCCAGTTTGACGATGGAGATCATGCGTCGCTTCAGGCCGCTCGCGGTCCACCTCTGGGGACGTTGGCTCGAGATGCTGGGCCTCGACGCCAGCGGCGAGTGGAGCAGGCCAGAGGGCATGCACGTCGACGGCGAGAGGCAGGGAGAAAGAGAAGCAGTAGAGAAAGTATACAGGGCGATGGTGGCAGTTTTGAGCGTGTTTGAGAACGTGTTTCCGTCAGTCTCATTTTTCTTGCGAGAGGTCCGCGGACGAGCGCCGAGGGAGCTGACTGTCGCCTGCGAAACAGGTTCCTTGCGACTCTGCTCCGCCATCCTCTCATGAGCTCTCCTCCTATTCCATCACCATCGTCGTCCGCCGAAGTCCTCGCGACGCCGCTCCTCACGTTGCACCAGCTCCTCCACGCGCTCCCCCACCTCCCGTCGTCAACCCACACCGCAACGCACGCGACGCTCCCCTGGTCCTTCCCATCCGCCATCGAAGTCATCATGAAGACCCACCCTCACCGCGGCACTCGTCTCCTCGCCTGGCGTATCCTCAGAAAGTGGTACGCCCTCTACGCCAACGTCGGCGAGGACCTGCGAGAGCAGTGGGTCTGGAAGGGCACCGGGGAGGAGGAGGGAAGTGCTGGACCGCTCCCACCTTTCTTGGAAGAGTACAAGGAGGACTACGAGCGCGAGTTTGGAGCGTTCCAGGGCGAGAAGGAAGCCGCCGACCTCCTCCCCGGCTGGCATTTCGAGTGTCTCGCCCAAGCGAGGTTCATCGAAGGTGGAGTTGAGGTCCTCGTGAGGGAGAAGAGTGTTGACGCATGGGTTCTCCCCGTTTTGGAGGATGCGAGATCGAGAATCGAGCGCAAGAACCTCTGGACGATCGAGGCGGTGCCGCGCGAGTGGATCGACGATGCCGCCAGGGAGGTTTTTGAGTCGTCCCCATCGACGGTGGGATTGTTCAGCGAGACTGAGCTCTCCTGCACCGTCGTGAACGTCGAGGGTTACCTTCTCTTCCGCGAGGGCTTCATTCCCTCGACCACGTACCCCTCCCTCCCCGCACCCGCTGGTCCTCCCCCAGTCGCCGTCTCGTCCTCCACCGCGCTTCAGCCAACGCCAGAACCATTTGTGAGGACCCCAGCAACCGAGCTGCTCCTTCGTTCTCTCGCCCTTCACGTCCAGCGTCGCCTTCCCGTCCTCATCACCTCTCCGCCGTCCTCGGGCAAGACCAGCACTATCACCCACCTCTGGTCGATCCTTCACTCTCTCCCCTCCTCCGCATCTCCCTCAGAGCAAGCACGAAGGCGCGGTCTCGTCTTCATCAACCTCGCCGATCGTTCCCTCGACTCAAAGTCGCTCCTCGGTTCCCTCTCCTCCGCTCCGGCGACTGAGGACACGGAAGCAGGAACTTTTGCTTTCGTCGAAGGTCCCCTGACCCGAGCAGTAAGGCAGGGCCGTTGGGTCGTCTTGACGGCCATCGACCAGGCGAGCGTCGAGGTCCTTTCCGTCATCAAGGTCCTTGCGGAGCGCATGCGCAGGGCGTCGGAAGCGTCAGTTGCTGGAGCATGGGGAGGTGGAGCGGGGGAGGAAGGCGGTGGAGTCGGAGTTCGCGTCGGTGGAGGCCAAGGGAGGTGGGTCAGAGCGGGCAGAGGCTTTATGCTCTTCGCGACTAGGAGCGTCGAGTCGAGGATTGGCGATCGGTCGGAGGCCAATTTCTTCTCGAGTCACTTCTTCTCGGAGGTTTGGATGGAGAGGCCTGGGAGGTTGGAGATTGGGTTGATTGTGTTGGGGAGGTATGAGAGGCTTGCGAAGACGGGGTTGACGGAAAGGATGATCGACGTGTGGGAGAAGGCTAGAGAAGTTGGCTCGAAGGAGGGTGGTGCTGGGACCGTCAGGCCCGTTGGTGTCAGGGATCTCATGAGGTATGTTTCCTCCTTTTGTTCGTTGTTGATTTCATGTCGCTGACTCGACTTTCCCAGGTGGTGCCGCCGAGTCGAAGGCCTCCTCCCCCGCGATGTCAACATCACCACCATCGAGTCGAACCCGGTCCTCCAGGAGGAGATCTTCACCGAGGCTCGCGATGTCTTCCTCGGCTCCCTTGCCGTGCCAGCGAGCTTCACTCTCGCTCCCGACGCTCGTGATCGGTACTCGATTGTTGCGAAGGTGCTTGCAGAAGGACTTGGTCTCAGTGACGAGGTGACTTTTCGCTTTCTCTCTTTCCTTTTGAAAAAGGAACTGATCTGGTATTTCTTTCTTTGCAGCGTGCTGAGTGGGTCATTCGACGACGAGTGCCCGAGCTGGTCGTCCCAAAGGTTGACGAAGCCGACGGAATCGCCTCCACTGCCGACCTCTCCCTCAAGATTGGACGAGTGTCGCTTCCCTACCGACCAACCTCTCGTTCATCCTCAACTTCCCGCCCTTACGCCCTCACCAAGCCTTCTCTCATCGTGCTCGAGAAGCTCGCCGTCTCGCTTCGCCTCTCCGAGCCCGTCCTCATGGTCGGTGAGACTGGAACGGGAAAGACGGCCGCAGTTGGACACCTTGCCGAGCTTTTGGGAAAGAATTTGACCGCTCTCAACTTGAGCAACCAAACCGAGGCGGGTGACCTGGTTGGTGGTTTTAGACCGATCGATGAAGCGGAGGAAGCAAGGAGTGTGTTGAGAGCTTTTTTTTTCTCTCGAATTAACATTTCTTCCTAAACTAACTTTATTGCGACAGGAACTGCATCGCATCTCGTCAACCGATTCGTCGAGCTCTTCGGCCAGACGTTCAGCATCTCTCGTAACGCCGAATACGTGTCGCACGTCAAGAAAGCTTTCGAGAAGAAGCGCTGGGCACGACTCGTCAGTCTATGGAGGGAGGCGTTCAGGATGGCTACCGAGCGACTCGGGACCGCTACTGCCTCGGCACCAGCGTCGTCGCGCCCCGACGCCGACGCTCCCAGGAAGCGAAGGAAACTGGAAGCGCTCGTCGAGGACCTGCCTACCGCCTGGCAAGGGTTCCTCAACGCCATCTCGGAGTTCGACACTCGCCACGTCCAGAAATCGGGCAAGTCGAAGTTCGTCTTCTCGTTTGTCGAAGGTCCCCTCGCCAAGGCCATCCGCAACGGCGACTGGGTCCTTCTCGACGAGGTCAATCTCGCCTCCGCCGAGACGCTCGAATCACTCTCCACCCTCCTCCAGGCTCCCGACTCCTCCCTCATTCTCACCGAGCAAGGAGACCTCGAGCCCATCCCTCGTCATCCCGACTTCCGCCTCTTCGCTTGCATGAACCCTGCGACCGACGTCGGCAAGCGCGACCTGCCTGCGGGCCTTCGCGCCAAGTTCACTGAGCTTTGGGTTCCGCCACCAGACGAAGACAAGGATGCCCTCGTCACCATCGTTCAGGGTTACATCGGTCGCTCGGCAGTCCAGGACCGCGCCGTCATCCTCGACGTGGCGGAGCTCTACTCGGCGGTCAAGGCCCTCGCCATCGGAGCTCAGCTCGCCGACGGGTCAAACCACCCTCCGCACTTTTCCATGCGAACCCTCGCCCGAGCCCTTATGTTCGCCGCCGAGTTCGCCCCCGTCTTCGGCTTGCGACGCGCCCTCTTCGAAGGATTCCTCATGGCGTTCACTATGCTCCTCGACGCCAAAAGCAACGCGCTCGTCCGCACTCTCCTCGACCAGCATATCGTGGCGAAAGCCAAGAATCGTGGCTCCCTCTTCGCCCAGATGCCCCCGAAACCGTCAGGCTACGAATCCGTGCGCTTCGGTCCCTACTGGCTCGAGACGGGAGACGAGCCTCTACAGGAGCCCAAGGAATACATCCTCACGCCTTCCGTCCAGGCGAAGGTTCTCGACCTTTCCCGCGCCATCCTCACTCGCAAGGTCCCCGTCCTCATCCAGGGTCCCACATCCGCGGGAAAGACGAGTGTCGTCGAGTATCTCGCCAAGCGAACCGGCCACCGCTTCGTCCGAATCAACAACCACGAGCACACCGACATCCAGGAGTACATCGGAACCTACGTCTCCGACTCGACTTCGGGCAAACTCGTCTTCCAGGAAGGTGTGCTCGTGCGTGCGCTGCGTCGCGGTGACTGGATCGTTCTCGACGAGCTCAACTTGGCCCCGACGGACGTTCTCGAGGCGCTCAACCGACTTTTGGACGACAACCGCGAGCTCGTCATTCCCGAGACTGGCGAAGTCGTTCGTCCTCACCCCCACTTCATGCTCTTCGCGACGCAGAACCCGCCAGGCCTGTACGGTGGCCGAAAGGTGCTGTCTCGCGCCTTCAGGAACCGTTTCCTCGAGATGCACTTTGGCGATGTTCCTCAGGACGAACTTGAGACGATTCTTTGCCAGAGGTGCGAGATCGCTCCGTCGTACGCCAAGAAGACGGTTGCCGTCTTCCTCGAGCTCCAGCGTCGACGACAGGCGGGTCGCGTCTTTGAGCAGAAGCAAGCGTTCGCGACGCTGCGAGATCTCTTCCGATGGGGAGGTCGAGGGTCGGTCGGGTACCAGCAGTTGGCGGAGGATGGCTACATGCTGTTGGCGGAGCGAGCGCGACGAGCCGACGACAAGGCCGTCGTCAAGGAGGTCATCGAGCAGGAGATGAAGGTCAAGATTGACGAGACGACTCTCTACGACTTCTCACGACTCGCCGAGGCGGGCTTGCCCGAGCCTCCATCGACGGCAGGACTTGTGTGGACTAGTGCCATGCGCCGCCTGTACTTCCTCATCGCGTCTGGTCTCCTCCGCAACGAGCCAGTCCTACTCGTCGGCGAGACTGGTGCCGGCAAGACATCCGTGTGCCAGTCGCTCGCCTTGGCTCTCGGTCGCCAGCTCCACGTCGTTGGCTGCCACCAGAACACGGAGACTGCCGATCTTCTCGGTGGTCAGCGTCCTTTCCGCAACAGGGCGTCCCTACAGGCTGCCTTAAGGGAGGAGGCCGCTTCTCTCCTCTCGACTTTGGTCAACCCCAGCGAGGATTTCGAGGACGTCATTGTCGCCATCCAGTCAGCCTCCAGCAGCACCACCGATGATGAAGCCAAGGCGGCTCTCGCCGACCTTCTCGACCGCATGCGAAAGACGACGGCGCTTTTCGAGTGGCACGACGGCCCGCTCGTCCAAGCGATGCACGGCGGAGATCTCATTCTTCTCGACGAGATTTCCCTCGCCGACGATTCTGTGCTGGAGCGCCTCAACAGTGTGCTCGAGCCCTCTCGCACCCTCGTCCTCGCGGAGAAGGGCGGTCGCGACCTCGAGGATATCCGTGTCGTCGGCGCCGAGGGATTCGAGATCCTGGCCACCATGAACCCTGGAGGTGATTTCGGCAAGAAGGAGCTCTCACCCGCTCTTCGCAATCGATTCACGGAGATTTGGGTTCCTCACGTCGACGATCCCAAGGACCTTCTTCAGATCATCGGCAGCCGCTGGAAGGATGACTCGCTCACGCCGTTCGGTCCCAAGATCCTCGAGTTTGGTCGATGGTTCGCCGACGCTGCTGGTGCATCTGAAGGACCTGGCGTTGGACTTCGTGACATCCTTGCCTGGGTCGATTTCCTGAACGTTGCTGCGGTGAGGGTCAAGGCTTCGTGAGTTGTTTCTTTTTCTTGCTTGCTTTTGGGAGTCTTCATGCTGATGGGTAATCTTGCAGCGCTTCGGTGGCTCCCTCTCTTACTTTGGCGGAAGCGTTCTGCCAAGGTGCGATGATGACGGTCGTTGATGGGCTCGGAGCGCTCCCAGCGACTTCGGGCTTCTCGAAGGACGCGCTCGAGCGCCTACGTGGCGCTTGCCATCGCCAGCTTGAGGGCCTCGTCTCGGTCTCCCTCCCGCCACCTTCTGCGCCAGTCGAAGTCTCGGACGCCGGCGATCATTTCTACGTTGGTGCATTCGGCGTCAGTCGCGGATCTCTCGCCGTCGCCCCCGTCGACTACACGCTTCAAGCCCCGACGACCCGACTCAACGCCATGCGACTTCTTCGAGCGCTCCAGCTCACCAAGCCAGTCCTTCTCGAAGGAAGCCCTGGTGTCGGCAAGACCAGTCTCGTCACCGCTCTCGCCGCCGCGACTGGTCACCACCTCGTTCGCATCAACTTGTCCGATCAGACCGACCTCATGGATCTCCTCGGGAGCGATCTTCCAGTCGAAGGCGGTCGAAGCGGCGAGTTTGCTTGGAAGGACGCTCCGTTCCTCGCTGCGATGCAGCAAGGATCGTGGGTGTTGCTGGACGAGATGAATCTCGCGTCTCAGTCCGTCCTCGAAGGTCTCAACTCATCTCTCGACCATCGAGGAACCGTCTACATTCCCGAGCTGGATCGGACATTTTCTCGTCATCCCGACTTCCGGGTGCGTTTTTTTTTTTTATCCGCACATTTCGGAAGTGATGAACGTTCTGACTGGGTGCTGGTTGCAGATTTTCGCCGCTCAGAACCCGCTAGGCCAAGGTGGCGGCCGAAAGGGACTTCCACGTTCCTTTCTCGACCGTTTCAGCATAGTACACATGGAGGAGCTCAATAGTACCGACCTCAACGCCATCGCTTGCGCCTTATACCCCGACATCGATACCCCGATCCTCGAGAAGATGATCGCCTTCAACACCGACATCCACCGCCAGACGATGGAAGACCACTCCTTTGGCGCCGAAGGCTCGCCTTGGGAGTTCAACCTCAGGGACGTTCTCCGTTGGCTCTCGCTCGTTCGCTCGTCTTCTGGCCTGGACCTTCGCCAGGGCGAAGCGATCGAATACGTAGGACTTCTCTACCTCCAGCGTTTCCGGAATATCCAGGACCGGTGAGTGGCGCCGTTTCACAATAGAAGACTCTAGCTCATTTTAATGTTTGCAGCACCATTGTCGCCCGCCACTTCGCCAAGTACTTCGGCCAACTCGTAGATCCTCTGGAGCGCCCATGGCCTTCGGTCACCCCTCGCCTCGTTCAGATCGGCCATTCTCTCATCCCTCGTTCCGACGAGAGAGTCGTCGGTCGACCCCTCTCCGCCGCTCCCCTTCTTCAAAAGTCTCTTCAGCCACTCGAGTCCCTCGCCAAGTGCATCGCGATGGGCTGGTTAGCGATCCTTACCGGGCCACGTGCGAGTGGCAAGACCACCCTCGTTCGCCAGCTCGCGGCTTTGGAAGGTCGCGTTCTTCGCGAGTTCTCGATGAACGCTGAGGTCGACACTCTCGAGCTTCTCGGCAGCTTCGAGCAAGCGGAGCGGTTCCGCGAGCTGGACGGCATCATCTCCGAGGCAATCCTACTCCTCCACGCCAACCTTCGTCGCCAGCTCGTTTCTTCCGCAACTCGCCCTCTCCACACTTCCATCACCGTCCTTGAGCAGCTGAGCCTTTCTGTCGCTGTCGTCACTACCAAATTCGACATCGACGACGCCAGCTCTACGGTTGCGGAAGCTCTTCGCCAGGTCACGGCCGAGGATCTCGTCGAACAGGCGAACGCTCTCATAGCACGACTGGAAGCGGCCACTTCGAGCACCGTCTCAACCTCTGCCAGGTTTGAATGGGTCGACGGCCCCTTGGTCCAGGCCATGAAGACTGGCGAGTGGCTGCTGATCGAAGACGCCAACCTTTGCAGCCCGTCGGTGCTCGATCGCTTGAACTCGCTGTTTGAGACGGGTGGGCGGCTGCAGCTTGCGGAGCGGGGTCCGGTCAACGGAGAGATTCAGATCATCCACCCTCACCCCGACTTCCGCCTCGTCATGACCCTCGACCCTCGACACGGAGAGCTTTCCCGCGCCATGAGGAACCGAGGCATCGAGATCGCTTTCCTCCCTCCTTCCTCGAAATCCGATCTGGTCGATACGTCCCGCGTTGCTTCGTCTATTCGAACACCGCTCCTCTCACCTCCCTCCACCACCGCCTCGTCATTGATCGCCTCCTCAGCCGTGCTACTCGGCGACCAGCAAGCGCAGGCCAACATCTCGACGGGTGCATTTGGTGCCGATGTTTTCGCGGACGCGAGCTTCTCTGTCGCCCAGGAGTTCCTCGACCTTCACCTGACAGCCCCCGCACTCGATCGAGACGCGCTTCTGCGAGTCCTCGTCGCCACGCTTCCTCCGTCGCAGCATGGACTCGCTCTCCGCCTAACACGGACGACGGCGCTTGTCGAGCGTGCCGGTGCCGAGTTTGCGTTGAGGAGGATCGGCTCGCACGCCCTCACCAGCGAGATCTTGCGGCTCAAGGCAGGCGTTGCTGATACCCGCACCGTTTCATCAAGCCTGCTCGCTCTCCAGGTTCGTCTACCTCGCTGCACTTTTCGTTTCTCCACGAATCACACTAATGATGCAACCATTTCAGCCCATTGATCCGGCCCTTGCACCCTTGATCACTGTGACTGCAAGCGGTCAGGCGTCCACGTTGTCGCTGGCTCTTGACGCCATCACCTCCCTCATACTCTGCCCCCGAACTCGACCCGAGTACCTCAAGACCGTCGCCTCTCGACCAAAGAAGCTCTTGACGACTTGGGAGACGTCCGTTCTCGCTTCCAGCGGCAAACTGCGTCTTGAGGACGCCGAGCCCGCCCTTCTCGCCCTGGCTCCCGTCAGCGCCGCTCTTGGTCGCTTCGTCAGCGATGTAGCGAGCAGCCAGCTGATGGTCGCATCTCAAGAAGATCAGACTGTGAGCGCGGCTGTATTTCTGTGTGTCGATCGTCACACTAACAAGTGAACTGCTTGCAGGTGCTGGCCCACGCCATCGTCGTCATTCAGTCGCTAGCTTCGGAGCTCGAGGCCGTCTCCTTGGGAGACGCACTCGACTTCTCCAGCATTCAACACGTTGCGTCTTGGATCGCCAAAGAGCTGGACCAGCTCTCGGACCTCGCCGGCGAGCTCATTCTCGAGGCCAACCAGCAACTTGCGCCCTTAAAGAACTCGTTGGAGCTTACTAGTGGGAAGGGGATGGCTCAACTCTGGCGCGCCTGGCTTCCATTCCGGCCGGCCAACCCTCTGCTGGATGCCGCCTACCAGCGCTTGATGGACCGCGGCCGAGCCAGCGCTGGCGAGCTTTGGGAACCAGGTGGGTTGATTGTGCCACACTATCATACGAATCGATGAAACTGATTGAGCCTCCCCGTACAGCTCTCGTGTCGTTGTTCTTGGACGTAGCGACTACTCTCGGTGTTCCCCAGTCAGCGGTAGGAGACCTTGTCAACGAGTCGGCCGCTCAAGTTGTCAACTCCATTGTCGAGGTAAAGCTCTGCTCTTTGCTTTCAAGTGGGTTGATTCACTGACGCTTGCACTGGTTTCAGCGCCTTCCTGCCGTCACTCCTGTCGCCGACGACCCCACCGTTCGCCTCACGTTCGTGTCGAATGCCTCAAGCTTGGTTGTCGCTGAGCTTGCAGCTGTTTCCGAAGTGTTTGCTGCCTCCTCGTTTGCTGTAAGCGAACATTTCCTTCGTTTGTGCGATGGGATTAGTAACTCACTGGTCTTTTCAGGATGCTGCCACGTCGGTTTTGGTACACGTGGCTCAGCGGAGTGGAGTTGTGCCGCTGGCCAGCGTTGTTCCGATCCACCATTTGAAGTCATGGCCTAAGCAGCTTTTTGGTACGCCCATTTTACACCTCTGTCAGCCACCAATACTCATGCCGCGTCGCAGAGCATGGCTCGTCTCGCGCATCGGCCGAGTTTGCCTCCCTTTTGGAGTGGGCCGACCACTTGGCTCTGGGTGCGGTGCAGATAGATGTAAGACCCTTCTACGCCAATCTGTCGATTCTTTCTGACGCTGGGAATAGACGGGATCTACGTTCTCCTCGCATTCCGCGGCCGACCTCGTTCGACCAGCACTCCTCCAAGCGGCGATTTCGCTTCGGTGAGCCCGACCCTCCGGTTCTCAAGCCTATCCTCCTGACTCTTCCTCTCTCGCGGTAGAAACACCGACTCGTCGAACTTGGGAAACGTTGTCCATCTGGCCGAGTCTCTCAAGCGAGCAGCCAGCCTTCAGGCTTTGGCAGCTTCGGAGTCTCAGTCACGAACCAAGTCGCTCAAGGCAGCCCTTCTAGGCGCGATCTCTCTTGTGAGCTTCCTTTATGTTTTCGTTGAGAAGTTTTATTGAGCTCGCGCGACAACAGATGGTCAGCGTTGCCGATGAGAAGGAGCCCATTGAGGCCACGAACCTCTCCGTCGCCCTCCTCGCTCCCACCCGCCAGCTCTCGCCAATGCTCGCCGAAGCTGTCGATCTCCACCTCGCTAAGTCGTTGACGGAGCTCAGTCACGATGAGTCGACCTTGGAGGCGGTCGGACTCGGCTTCATCGCATTCGCCCGCTGCCTGTGGTACATCTACGTGCCGAATCTCCCCCTCGACCCAGCCATCGGTATGCGAGCCCGCTCGAACTACTTGGCTCGCCAGATCGCGTTGTTGAGCGCAACCCTCGCCGCTTTCGAGGCCAACGAGACTCAACTGACCGGGAACGATCTCAACGCCAAGATTGCCGTCGTCCGGAAGGAGCTTGTTGCCATTCAGGAGGAGTTTGATGGAGCAGGTGGCGTGGCGGTCGACCGCGACGCAAACCCGACCTTGCTTTCGAGCCTTTTCCTGGAGCTTCGATCGTTCCAGAATCAAATAATCCATGACTCTCAGCTCGACAGCCTGATCAAGTAAGCTCTTTTTCATAAACTTATGGCTTGCTCGCGTTCCTGACCATTCCTCCGCTTGCCAGCGCCATCACCCGTTCATGGACGATGGAGACCGCTAGCCGAGAATCCAACCTCCAACGGTCGATTGAAACCCTTCTTCGCCGTCTCAGCGCCGCCTACGCCGGACTCGCCGATGTTTTGGCGCCCATCCGCCTGGCGCTGTGCGCTCTCAAGATTGGATTCTCCTTCGTCATTCACGCGGCGCGGTCGGCTACCCTTCCCTCGGACTCGGTCCAGTTCGCCGTCCTCCTCTCTCACCTTACGGGCTTCCCCACGGTCGCTCATGCCGAACCCTTGCACGCTCTCGACCTTCCGCTGAGCGTCAAGGTCGGCGATGGTCTTCTCCCTCCGTCGAGGGCTACGCTTCTCCAGATTTCCGCCCTTGCAAAGCGCCTCGCGAACAACACTGCCATCGAGCAGGGTTCTCTCCGCCGCCTTACGCAACTTTACGACCGGATGCACTACCTTTGGACCGCCGACCGTCGTCATGAGGAGGAGGAGGCGAGGGAGGCTGCCTCGCTGTACCGCGTCAAGACGGATGTTCAGCAGATCGCCAGCGACGAGGAGCTCGAAGCCGCCGAGTTTGCCAAGCTGTTCCCGACTTTCGAAGAGCCACTCGAGGACCAAGTGTCTCGCACCGGCGCCGACGCGACCACGTCGACCAAAACTCACCCTCGCCTGCTCCAGCCCTCAGACCAGGCGACTTTGGCCGACATCCATTGCGACATCTTCGCCGACGCCGTCCGAGTTGCCGACGAGCCTCAGCGATTCGAGCGCATGCGTTCGGCTGGTGTTTCGACCCTCCTCCCGCCCCTCTTCGAGTCTCTCGGAGAGCAGCTTGACCGCGAGTCGGCTGCCTATCGAG
Organism: Pseudohyphozyma bogoriensis; assembly: GCA_024364755.1. NCBI lineage: Eukaryota > Fungi > Basidiomycota > Microbotryomycetes > Chrysozymaceae > Pseudohyphozyma > Pseudohyphozyma bogoriensis. The sequence goes on from JALBUQ010000010.1 coordinate 62,062, forward strand.
TCCGCACCCTCGTCGAACTCGGCCAGATGCTCACGCCGTCGGCCGCCTTCGAGGCTCACGAGCGTGACTTCTACACGGAAGCGGACGTTCGCGAAACGGCCAAGGTCGTGCCCATCATACAGGGACTCGTGGCGCGCCTCGAGAGCTTGATCGAGCAGTGGCCGGACCAGATGGTGCTCCAGAACCTTCGCGACCGATGCCAGACGATCCTCTCTCTATCGTCCCAGTCGCCTATCGCCCAAGTTCTCACCGCCATCGAGCAGCTGCTCACCCAGACGGAGGATTGGGAAAACTACGCGAGTCGCGAGCACTCGCTCGTCCTCAACCGAACTCTCATCACCGATCTCATCGTCGAATGGCGTCGACTCGAGCTTACTTGCTGGTCTCGGCTGCTCTCTACGGTGGAGAGTCGCTTCGGCGATCCCGTCGCCGAGTGGTGGTTCCGCTTCTACGAAGTGACCATCCGTGGGGCGCCAGGTGTCGACGAGGACCCGGAAGGCGAGCTGAAGCAACAGACTCCGGCAGAGTACTACCGAGACCTCGTTTCCCTCCTGGACACGTTCTTCACGTCGTGCTCGGTCGGCCAATACCAGGCTCGCCTTCGCCTCGTTCTCTCCTTCGCCAACTTTGCTGCCAAGCTTGGAGAAGACGATCAGGTCAGTTTTATTTCGTCCACGTCTTGACGCAACATGTTGCTGATTGTTGGATCGCTTTGCCAGGTCATGCCCGGTGCCGACTCGCTCCGTCGCGTCAGCCAGATCATGCTCAACGTTCACGGCTTCTACGACCAGTTCACCCCTCGAGTCTCGAGCTTCCTCACGTCTGAGCGTGCCAAGATCGACAAAGACGTCAGGAACCTCATCAAACTTGCCAGCTGGAAGGATGTCAACGTGTACGCTCTCAGGCAGAGCGCAATTCGCAGTCACCACCAGCTCTACAAGAGCGTGCGCAAGCTTCGAGCCGTCCTTCAAAAACCAGCCAGCGACTTCTTCTCGCTCAACGAAGCCGACCGTACCCTTTCTCCCAGGTAAGTCATACCCGAACAGTCATCTCGTGGATTGTTGCTGATAAGCCCTCACATCTAGTATCGACGTCGCTCCCGTCGTCGGCACTCTTCCTTCAACGCCCATCCCCTCGATGCCAACCGAACTCTCTTCAGCCTCCGTCGCACCTCATCTCCAGCGCATCGAGCAGACTTTGGCCCGACTCACTGGGTTGGCGTCGGCCAAGCTCGGCCCTTTCCTCGCCTTTGACCGCGCCACGTCGGTAGACGAGTTTGCGGTGCAGATCATCACGACCGCCAAAGACCTTCGAGGCGAATCGCTGGGGCCCGAGGAGGGGCGTGAGCAGCGTGCCAAGAGTCTGGCCACGAGGAAGCGACGAGCCTGGATCGAGCTCCTTCGCGAGATCAAGCGCTTGGGGCTCTCTCCGTCCCCAGCACCCGACGTGGTGGCTCGACTCGCCGATTCCGGAGTGGTCTACAGCTTGCCATCGTCCAGGGATCTGCTTGCTCTCGACCACGCCATTCTGTGAGTTGCATTGCATTCATGGGTTCGTCACGTTCATCCTTGACTAATTTATGGACTTTCAGTGACCCCACTCGACGAGATCAACTCGCGAAGGCCGACGACTACCACTTCCGCCTTCTTTCCGAGATCCCCGCCATCCGAGCAACTCCTGCGTCCCATCACGATGACATTTCCACCCGTGAGGTACAGCGAGCGCTCGGCTCGATCGAGAGCTGCATCAACTTCGGCTTCGACCACCGAGCACAGCTTCTCTCGGCAATCGCGAGCCACAGTCGCCTGTCGATTCTCATCAAGCGCCTCGAGCAGGTTTCGACCTCTCCGGCAGCGCAGCCCGCTTCGACCTCGAGGGCCCTGGCGGCGGCGTTACTCGAGACCACCTCGCAGGTGCTCCAGGCGTTGGCCGAAACCGAGGCGGAAGTTGCCAGCCACCGGATTGCTCTCGGGGCTCTCGTCAGCGACGTGGCGGTGGTCGATGCCGCCATTCGTCAGGCGACGGAGCTCCTCGTCGGCGACCGAAACCGTCTTCTCGACATCTTGGCGTTGATGCCTTCAACAGAGCCCGTGCTCGCGACCCCTGCCGAATTTGAAGCCTTTGAGCTTGCTCACGCCCACCTCACTTCGGTCGCGGATGGTCTCGCCAAGTTCAGCTGCCCGCCAGCGCTACGCTACCTCGTCGAGCCGGTTGCCACGTGGATCGCCTCTCTCGAGCTTCCTTCTCTCGCCGTTAGCGTCGCGGCGACACCGACCGGCCTCGAAGAGCTCAACTCGGCCCACCAGGGGTTGATTGATTCTGTCCTCGTTGTCGCCCAGGAAGTTCAGAAGCTGGCCGTTCTTCCAACGACTAGCCCCGAGGATGAGCTCGAGGATCTGGCGATCAAGAGAACCGCAAGCTCCTTGCAAGAGACTTTGCGCGTCTTCCGATTGCCCGAGATGCTGGCCAGAGTTGACGATTTCGTTGCGAAAGCTCATCGCCTTGCGTCGTCGCCAGCTTCCGCCAACGTCACCTCCGCTCTCCTGGCTCGAGTGGCTCCCTTCCTCAGCTCCTACTCGTCTTTGGTCGACCGCCACCTCTTCTCGTTCCTTGAGTGGCACAAGGCCTCGCTCAAGCTCGCCCACATCCTCAGCTCTGTCCTCAAGGAGCTCTCCGCCGACGGCTTCTGCCGACCCTCCGACGACGACGGCGCTGGAGGCGAAGAAGGCGCCAACGGCCAGACTTCCGACGGGACCGGCATGGCCGATGGACAAGGAGCGAAGAATGTCAGCAACGAGATCGAGGAAGAGTCCCAAGTCGAAGGCCTGCAGGGCGATGTCGACAAGCAGGAGAAGCAGGAGGAGCAGGAGGGCGATGACGATGCGGTGGAGATGAGCATGGACTTTGAGGGAGAGATGGAGGATCGCGGAGACGGTGAGAAGGAGGAGAAGGAGGACGGTGACGAGGACAGCGACGATGAGTCTCAGCCGGACCCGGAGGAGCAGGTTGCGGACGTCGATCCTCTCGACCCCTCGTCTGTCGACGAGAAGTTCTGGGGAGACGAAGACTCGAAGGAGGAGAAGAATGAGTCCAATGAACAGGTCAACCAAGAGACGACCAAGTCGGCAGGCGAGTCGGAGATGGCGGCCAAGGAGGACGAGTCGCAGGCACCTCAGCCCAAGAAGCCAGAGGCAGGCGAAGCAGCCTCGGAAGAGGAGCAGAAGGAGAAGGAGAAGGCTCAGGAGGGTGCCGAGGCGAACGGAGAGACCGAGGAAGGCGAGGATGGAGAGGCGGGAGAGGACGACGACGAGGGTCGGGAGGACGAGCCTGCCGGCGAGGAGGAGGAGGGAGATGCGGGACCTCAGGCGGACGACGGTCAAAAACTGGACGAGCGCATGCCTGAGGCCGACAACCTGGATCTTCCGGACGACATGCAGCTTGATGGGGAGGAGAAGAAGGAGGATGACGTGGACTTTGGCTCCGACATGGGATCCATCGCAGGTTTGTCTTCATCTCCTCTACTTTAGTGCTACTATCAGCTTTAGGACTGATTTCATGTCTCTGCTCGTTATTCAGACCCCGATGAAGGCGATGGAGGCCAGGCGGACGAGATCGAGGAGGAGGACGACAGTCGTGACGAACAACGCGAGGACGCCGAAGCCGACGTGCTTCCGAGCAACGAGAATGACCTCTCTGCCGACGCTCCTGAAGCCGCTCCCGAAGAGGCTCCTGCCCTCGACGAGTCGATGGGTGGTGCAGACGAAGGCGAGACCGGCGGCGAAGGATCGCAAGACAACGCTTCGGCGACCAAGGCGGAGCCAGCAGCGCCGTCCGACCCCTCGGAGCAATCAGGCGCTCAGCCAGAAGCGAAGTCCAACCCTGCTGGCGAAGCGAGCGCCGATGAGCCTCGCGATGTTCCCGAGGCCAGCGCCGACGACGACGCCGAGGAGGACGAGGGGCTCGAGAACAAGCCGTCGGCGCCTTCCAACGCGGCCGACAGCCAGACCAAGCAGCGCACCTCGGCCGATCCCACCTCCGACGCCAGTCAACCTCGCCCGCAAAAGCCCTCGCCCCAGCAGACGGAACGCAGCCTCGGCGATGCTCTCCAGTCGTGGCGCCGTCGCCTCGAGGCGATCGCTGACATGGCGGAGCCCGAGACCACAGTCGACGAGCTCGACTCCACCGCTCCTGGAGAGGAGAATGAGGTCGAGTTCGTTCCCGAAGGCCATGAGCGCGAGGAGGACGGTCAGGCGTTGGGTCCAGCGAGCGAGGAACAGGTTCAGAAGTTGGAGCAGCTTCGCCTCGAAGAGGACGAGGAGGCTCGCGAACAAGGCTTCGAGCCCGACACTATGGACGTCGACGACACCACTCCGACCGTCCCGAAGCCGTCGACCACCACCGTGAACCTCAACGGCTCGTCTCTCTCTGAAGCCGACGCCAAGGCGGTGCACGCGGCCGAGCTCCAGCAGGACCGCTCGATGGCTGAGCAGGATCAGGACGACATGGACATCGAGCGTGCCGACGAGCAGGAGGGGTTGCAGTCGACCACGTTGAAGGATTCGGTCGAGGACGTCGACGACGCCGCCGTCGAGCAGTCAATGCTTCAATGGCGCGCCGGCGAGGACGACGCTCTCACCGCCGACGGCGTCTGGCGCATGTACGAGACGCTCACTCGCGATCTCTCGTACGCTCTCACGGAGCAGCTCCGACTCATCCTCGAGCCAACCCTGGCGACTCGACTCAAGGGCGACTACCGTTCTGGGAAACGTCTGAACATGAAGAAGATCATCCCTTACATCGCTTCGGAGTTCACCAAGGTACGTTTTACCTCTTCACATTTACGTCGTTGATATCTGACATATCTGACATGTCCATTACAATTGACCAGGACAAGATTTGGCTTCGCCGAACTCGGCCTAGTCAGCGCGAGTACCAAATCCTCATCGCCATCGACGACTCCAAGTCCATGGCCGACTCCCACTCCGTCCACCTCGCCTTCCAGTCGCTCGCTCTCATCACCCGAGCTCTCACCCGTCTTGAAGTCGGTGGCGTTTCTATCTGCCGCTTCGGAGAGACCATGGATGTCCTCCACCCCTTCGAAGCTGGAGCCGTCAGCGAGGACGCCGGAGCCAACCTGCTCGGTAACTTCACCTTCTCTCAACGCACGACAGACGTTCGACTTCTCGTCGAAAAGAGTCTTGCGCACCTCGCTCTCGCCAAGAACTCTGCGACTTCCAAGTCGTCCCTCGCTGCCGGCGACCTTTGGCAGATGCAGATCATCATCTCGGACGGCATGTGTCAGGACCACGAGAAGCTTCGTGCTCTCTTGCGCCGCGCCGTCGAGCAGAAGGTCATGTTTGTCTTTGTCGTCATCGACTCGCTCCACCGACGCACCACCGACGGCGATCAGCCAGCGGCTTCGGGCGCTCCCGCCGCCATCAACCAGAACTCCATTCTCGCTATGAAATCGGTCTCGTACACCAAAGGAGCCGACGGCAAGATGGCACTCAAGATGGATCGCTACTTGGACTCGTTCCCATTCGAGTACTTCGTCGTTCTGAGAGACGTAGAGGCGCTGCCCGAGGTTCTCGGTGCCACGCTTCGCCAATTCTTCGAGAAGGTGAGCTTGGTCGTTCCTTCCGAACGAGCTTGAACCTGACGCACCTTTGTTTGTCAGGTTTCTTCGGACCGCTAAGGGGAAAGAGAGTCGTCAACGTCGGTGGCTGAAAGACTCGTGAGCCCCTTCCCCCTTTTCTTTCTGCCTGAGCGTTGAGCTGACGTGGGCCGACAATTCAGTGCTAGTTGTAGCTTACTTAGATATACGTTGTTAGAGTGCATTTGTTTTAGAAGAAGCTTGACAACCTGTTGTAACCGTGCCGCGCTTATCGTACCCCAAACTTTGGCCGATGCCGACGCTTATCAGTCACGCGCGCCCCACTCGCATTCCAGCGCTCGCTCTTCCTCCTTTGCTCTTCCACTTCATGGCGACACTTTGGGCACAGTGAGAAGTGGCCGTGGGAAAGAATGAGCACCCTTCAACTTGTTGGTCTCTGCCTCCTCTGCGGGCTTGGACTTCTGGTGTACCGTAAGATCCACAGCCAACGAAGGGCGCCGACAAGGACACTCGTAGCCGACGTGAAGGCTGAAAGGGTCCCAGGAGGTATTTGAGCTGCTCCCCAAGGATTCCGGAGCATGTAATAATCCTCCCTTTGTTGCACTTACTGTAGCGTGGGACCCAGTGGATTTCTCCTACCCAGCAATCTCCGCCGACGCAACGTTCGACATTAAACACACTCCACCGATACCGTACCGCGCATTCAAATGGAATGTGTACCCCAACAACATGGGAATCAGAACGATGGCTTGGAATTCTTGGATTCAGCTAGACAATCAGTGAGCTTACGCCCGGCGACTCTCGGCCGTTCACCTATCGTCTCGAGAGCTGGGAGCTGACGATTCCAGCAATGGACAGGTATGAGAAGTACTTGAGCATACGAAAGGAGCGTACGACAGTCCGGGGAATGCGTGCCAACATTACTTTGGACGGCTTTCGCCCCGCCGCGTTGGAGGTGCTGTGCGAGCTAGCGAGTTTCCTGTGGGTCATCGAGTTGGTATACGAGAGGGTTGAGCACGACTGACTGCTTTCAATACCGAAACTAAGGAGTACCCGATACCCTTCAGTCATTGCGGTCAATAGGCGGGATTACGTGTCGTCGGATCCATCGACCTACGGAGACTCACTCGTCGGAAAGGAGGGCGGCGCTGTCTCGAAGATAGAAAACTTGATCACTGGGGACGTTTTTGATTTCGACAAGCTTGATGAGGATTTTTGTCCCATGAGGATTGCGGGGCGTGAGTTCGTCCCATCCTCGCCTCGTGACGGGGTCGCTGAGACCTGGACACGTCGCAGTCCTGATGCAAGATGACCTCGCGGTCATGGTGGAGGACGAGAGTGGGGAGTACAGGCTACAGGCTGCCTCAATTTGTACGGCCGGGTCGTGGAGGCTTGTGGACAAGATGGGCACGTCGCTCGACCAGATCCATTCGAGAGGCGGCGTTCCGGGATGGAAGGACAAGCTCAAGCCCAGCATGGAGCGCTACTTCACCAAAATGAAGGCGGATAAGGCGGTCGAGCGAAACAACGTAGGTCCAATCTGATACAGCGCCAATTATCTGCATGTGTGAACGCTGACCCCTCCTTGCCCGGCAGTACTTCTTTCAGGTAGACGACCAACTCCCTTGGGCAGGCGCCAACGGTCCAGAAGACGCGTTCGACGAGAAGCTCAAAGGCCCGGACCCGTCCTTGCTCCCGTACTCCGAAAAACCAGACTGGACACCTCCCACCGCCATCACTTCGTAAGCTTCAGGTCTTGGGCTTTCGAATCTCGCGCTCGTGCTGATTTGCGCGCCACGAAGCATAAACTCGTTGTGGTTTCGTTCTGAACGTCAAACCCTAAGGCGGATGCCGAAGAGTGGATGCATATTGTTTACGATCAGGTGAGGTTGGCTGCAGTAGCGACGACGGGGGGCTAACGATGACACGCGAACGCAGGTCCTACATGTGGCCGGTGACGGCGCTTTCTCAAGAACCCGGAGTCCCTGGACGGCTGGCTTCGTCTTTTCGAGTGGGTGCTCCCAAGAGCAAACAACAAACGGCTATTGACTCCACCTACTTCTGCTAGGCTTGGTCGGACGACGTGCACGAGTACAAAGGCTCGGCCAAGTATCATGACGTGTTGCTGGCCTACTTGGACGGAGAACATGAAAGGCAGGTAAAGGAAGGGATCATCACCGTGGTAGACGGAGAGGTGGAGTACGATTACCCCTACTAGCTTTTGAAGCGTCCAATCATTCAACAGGGGAGACCATTTAGACTCACGTGACCTCCAGAGGAGGCTGGACTCTTCTTGATGCCTGCCCGCGCGCGCGCTGTTCCCTCTTTCCGCCGCCGGCACCTCCAATCGAACGGCTCTGCTTTCGCATTTGGTGATGTTGTTTCTGGTCTCAGGTGGTGCGCTGTGGCTCTCTGGCGCGAAGCGGCCCATCCATAGGCCCAGCTCGTCGCCCAGGCACGATTCTGGAGCCACGGGCCTTGCCAACATCGTCGCTCGCCTGCCGGTTGCGGGAATCCACGGATTGCACTTGTGCGCAATATAAAACGTTCCATACATCCCAGCTCGGCGTGCATTCCAAGATTTACCACAACTCGAAGAAACTTGTTGGCCCGTCCGCCCAGTCCAGCGAACGCTGCCCCTCGTCGTCAGTCGCCGACCCTCTCCTTCACTCTTACCTCTGCTTCGGCTGCCGTTGTCAACACATTCGTTTTTCTATACCATCCTTTTAGGTCGACATGGCATCGACGTTTTACCGGCCTACGGAACACGACGCTCACTACGTCAAGAATGGTGCGCCAGCTTACCCGGAGGAGCGCACACAGGAGGCGAGGCAGCTAACGGGACCGCGATTCTGCAGGTCAAGTTTACTGGAAGAGTTGGACAACACCAGAAGGTGAGCAGCAGTTCTGAGCGGTGAGGGCTTGGCGTCAGGGTCTGGGGATTCTGACAAAGTCGGTTCAATCAGCCGCGAGGCAAGGCATAGCCACCCTCGAGTTTGTTGAAGACTATCAGTACGTTTACTGGCGCTACAGATGGGGGACCGGTGCTGAAGAAAGGATCTTTTCAGGTGGCTTATCGTGGGGATCGTCGGAGCACTCACGATCCGGAACCTCTACCGCTATGTCTGCAAGCGGTACCGCCGATACACGCTGTCGCTGGAGAAGCAGGGCACGCTCTCGCCGGAAAGACTGATGAAGATGGAGACGGATGCCGCGTGAGTTGATTGAGAAAGGAGAAGGAGCTGGAGCTAATCTGATGGACCATCAGAATCGTCACATGGTCGGCAGTAATCGACGGGTGGGTCTTCATGCCCCTCAAGTCCAAGTGGTGGTGTGGTCTCGAGAACCCCCTTCAAGTCGGCCTCTTCCTCTTCACTTTCGCCATCAACACCGCTTTTATTCTGGCAGTCGACACCAACTTCCATGGAAGTCAGGACAGCGTCTGGAACAAGCTTCGTGCGTGCTTTCGCTCGTGGCTTCGTTCCAAAGCACAGCCTCCTGACGTTATGTGTGCGCAGACGTGGTTGCTTTGCGGAACGGTTTCATGGGTATGTTGTTGTCTAGTTGCCGGCAACAAACTTGGCTCAACCCACTTTCTCTCGTTCATTGTAGCGCTCGCACAGTTCCCTGCTATCTTCGCTCTGACCGTAAGCTCCATCCGTCTGCACGAAGTAGCTTACGGACGCGCCGCTGAAGTGTCAGCTTTACAGGGCCGAAACAGCGTCGTTCAGATGCTCACCGGTATTGAGTACCAGCACCTTCGCTTTATGCACAAGCTCCTCGCGTGCACCATGGGCGTACAAGGCACCATCCACACCATCCACGCTACGCTCGCCCACTCGGTCTGGCTCAAGGGTGCCGGCTTGAAGCATCTCTACACCCACTACCTCGGGATTACTGGTATCATCGTGAGTCTCGGTCGTGACAGCAAGTAGCTTCACAGCGCTGACTTGTCTCTTTGTGAAGATGCTCGTCGGTCTCTCGTCCATCGCGTTGTTCAGCATCCGAAGGGTCAGGATGAAGAACTACGAGCTGTTCCTGATCTTCCACATCATTGGAGCAATCATGATGCTCGTCGGAATGCGCTACCGCAAGTTTCCGCTTTCCTATTCCACCTTGAGATTTATTTGCTCACCCACGTGGTCTCCACCAGACGTCCCAATGCTCCGCAAGTGGGTCTACGCCCCCATCGCCTTCTGGTTGCTCGAGCGCGGCCTCCGTATCCTCCAGCTCGTCTCCGTCCAGATGTTGATCCGTCTCAAGTGGCGCCCGCCTCTCATCAAGGCCAACGCGACTCTTATCGAGGGCGCGATTGTCCTCCGTGTGCCGTTCAAGGGCAAGTGGTACGCTGGTCAGCACGCTTACATCAGTGTAAGTGATAGGATCTCGACAACGGAGACATCCAAAGTCGCTGACAATTTCATGTGTAACAGATCTGGGACCCCAGCTTTATCCGCACGCCTCACATCTACGGCCAGAACCATCCCTTCTCCATTGCCAAGTAAGCTCTTGCTCTGCCCTGTCATGGCCGCGCCAGCTGCTTACACGTCAGTGCCCCCAGCGTTCCCGGTTCGTCGGAGCTGGACTCTCTCGGAAGGCACGAGATGATGTTTGTCATGAGGACTCGCGACGGCATGACTCGCATGGTCGAGAAGAGGCTCAAGAAGTCGCCGAACGGCGCTCTGGACTTGTATGTCGCTGTCGAGGGTCCTTACGGCGGCACGATCGACACGGAGCAGTTCCAGGAGGTTCTTCTCGTTGCTGGTGGATCAGGCATCTCTCACATCATGTCTAGTGAGTTGTTGAGGTTGTTGAGCTGTAGAGGGTTCGTTGCTGATTTGCGTCGCTTTTTCCAGTGACCTCTGAGATCATTCACCGTGCTAGGACCAACTACACCCGTGTCAAGCGTGTCAAGGTGTACGTGGTATTTTTTGTTTCAAAGCTCAGTTGAACTATAGCTAAATTTCGCGATCCAACAGTATTTGGACGGTTCAGGACGTCGAGCAGTCGATCTGGTCTTTGACGGAGCTCTTGTTGGGCGTCAAAAAAGCGGCAGACGCCGGTGAGTCTTCGAAGCAGATTTTACTCAAGAAGAAGTATTGACCATACCTTACTCTAGGCATTGATTTCACGGTCGAGCTCTACGTGACTCGTGGCATGCTCACCCGCCAAGTCTCTCGTGCCGAGTCGTTCGATTCGATGAGGAAGGAGAAGGCGCTGCCCAAGGTCGAGCTCGTCGAGGTTTCGGAGAAAGACAGTCGACGAGCATCCATTGCTGATCTTGATGCTCTGATGAGGTGTGTTCTCTTTCTCTCGCTTCCGGTCGAACGGAGGCTGATCTCCACCGATTCTCAGCAACAACCCCATGGCCAACGCTCTGGCCGTCATTCCTGGTCGTCCACCTTTGAGCGGACTCGTTCCTGCATTTGTGGCATCTGCCCACGGCAAGTCGTTGGTGGCTGGTGAGTTATCAGTTGGTTTGTTGCCGAGCTCACGCGACTGGTGCTGACGAAGTTCGTTCTGCTCAGCTTGTGGCCCAGCGCCCATGTCGAACAAGGTCAGGGAGGAGGTCAACAAGCTGATCAACATCTACCCCGTCACGGTCGAGGTTGCCATCTTCGAGTGTTGATCCTCTCATCTCGCCGCCATTCTCTTCATCTTCCGCCTCAGTCAAACACGTGGCGCATCTTCGCATTTTCTTGACCCGTAGCCTAGTCTGCAACCCCATGTAGCCTTCCTATTTTACATCTTCATGTAGCGCCTCATACTTTGGAATACTTTTGTTGCCCTCCATGGGAGTTTAAAAGATCCACGATTCGAGGAGGGAAGTCAAGGTCGCCGGGACGGCAAGTCTTGGAGGTCGCCGGGACGGCAAGTCGGCGCGCCGCTCCGCTTGCTCCCATCACTCGGCTTCAAACTTCTCACTACTTTGGGAGATTATTCAGGATTCTTACGATCTACCATGCCGAACGGGAGCAAGACGGACGTGCTGCTGGCCAACAAGGACGACACGAACCGCTCCATCCTCGCCGTGCTCTTCTCGACCTTCCCTTGCTATCTCCTCCTGCAGCAGAAAGGTGCGCCTCTGGACGATAGGCCCTCAGTCTTACCACAGCTAACGGATTTACTTTCCAGCCAAGCTCGGCCTCGACACGCTGCACCTCGGCTTGATCCAAGTCGTTGTGATCTTGATCCTGCAATGGGCTCTCTCGTGGGACCCGCGATCGGCATGGCAGAAGAAGGCGACGAAGAAGGTCACGATTGCAGAGCCTCTATCTGCAGATGAGGATGTCGCTACGGAGGAGAAGCCGCAGACCATCACGAAGGAGAAGCGCCGGCGCAAGCGTGCCAAAGCAGCGCCGCCATCGCCGTCCTCGTCGTCGCCCTACCCCCCGGAACTACTCGACGCCACCCTCCGAGACTTTATCCAGATCACCGAACCGACCTACCTCCCACTGCTCTCGACATCTTCAACCGCTCCCTCGACGAAAGCCCCAACCAAAGCCGCGCTCTCGGAATGGACGACGCTCTTCTCGGAGGAGCACATCAAGGTCCTCCAACACCCCGATAAGAAAGCGATGCTGTATGCGATCGTGGCGGAGTATCCCGAGCTGCCGCTCCGCAACTTGTACGAGACGCTGCTGAATGTCGAGAAGCGGAGGACTTGGGATGGAATGTGTCAAGGCACGGAGGCGATCGAGGATCTCGAAGTTGGTGGGAGGAGGGGGAGCGTGTCATGGATTGGGATGAAGGGGATGCCGATGATCAAGCCAAAGGTGAGCTCTCTCCTCCATCGTGAGCTGAAGGCGCGGGAAGCACTGGGAAGTGGTGATCACGTGCTGGGAAAGACGCACATCAACGTCGATGGCGGCAGCTGACAACTCCTACTTTCATCCTGTAGGACATGTGCCTTCTTTCGGTCGTGGCTCGTCTGCCACCGACCGAAGGATCGACCGCCTGCCGTCTCGTCTGCGCGTCCAGCTCGACGGACCATCCCCTCAAGTCGGACTACAACAGGATGGAGCTAGGCGTTTCGGGATTCATGGCGGAAAGCACCGAGGCAGGTGGATCCAAAGTGACTCAAATCACCGACCTCAGCTCATTGGGCTGTAAGTGCTCGCCTCGTGCTCAGCCACGTGGCTTTCGACTGACCTGCTTGCCCATCGCCAACAGACTGGATCCCCGGAGCGGTCATCCGCACAGTCACTCAAAAGATGATTCCCAAGTCGCTGTCGAAGCTGGGTCGAGCAGCAGCCGAGTTTGACGTCGCTCAGTCGCGGTACTCGGCCGAAGGAGACGAGTGGCTCCCCGCCGTCCTCGGAGAGTTTGACGACGCACCCACGACTGCTGCAGGGAGTGGAGGAGATGAATTGGTGGACTTGGAGGAGGAGGAAGACGAGCTTGACGGCAAGGACAGCGATGAGATGTCTCCGTCGTCGTCGCGCGAGCTGCACGAGCTGGTTGGCCAGTTGCGGTCGCTCACCTCGCGACTCACTCGACTCGAGGAGGGGGCAGCCGGGGAGGCGAAGAAGGATGGCCATTGGTACGATGTGATGGTTGGGCAGCCTCCGAGCAGCAAGGTTGGGGTGCTCATCGGCGCGTTGATCGCGGCGGGCGGCGTGGCCGCATTGCGGGAGTGGCACAAGAGGCGCCGGTGAATCCTTGGGTGTAGTTGGTTTGACTTGTTTGTTGCTACTATCATGTGAAGCATTTAATCCATCAACTTCTGAAAGAGAGGAGTTTTAATTTCTGTGTCAGTTGCCCAGTGACTGTCCGCCGAGTCAAACTGGGCCTCACGTGTTTGGTTCTGGGGTTAGCGCCGCCTCGCGCTTCGCTTCCTCCTACACACAACAGAGTTGCCTCGACATGGCGTCAAAGACGAAAGCAGCGAGATATGACAAGACTGCAGCAATAGGCGGAAGCTCAGCCCCGTCGCCCAGCTTTCAGTCGTTCCGTGCCGACATCGAGGGGCGCCAGCGACTCAAGGGAGGCACGGCGGCCGCCACCCCAGCGCCCGCCATCGACTTGGTGGCAGACAAAGTGGACAATTTGACGTTGGAGGAGGATGGGAGAGTGCTTGAGGTGAGCATTGTTTTCCTTCGTGCGTCGTGACGCGTGGTGGCGTCGCGAGGCGAGGCGGAGCTGTCCGAGTGGTGGGGATGCTGAGAGTACGCTGAGGGAGGATGGGATACGACAATGCACCAAGGCTACAATGGACTGTGATGAACTAATGATTCATTATCTAACAGGACCGGTTACGGAACCTCGACGATCACGCCGCCATCGCGTCGCTCTTGACCCGCTCCCTCGAGCTCTCGCACGGCGAGCTCACCCTCCAACTCGGTCGACACAACCTCAAGCACAAAGCACTCGTCGGACTCCTCGAAGGACCCGCCGCCGACGCTCCTCCCGACGAGGTTGTCTCAAACGACCCGGTCCTCCCGCTCGCGTTGCGTACCGACATCATCAACACGCTCAAGACGATAGCGAGCGACATCGGCGCGGAGCTGTTCGTCTGCGACGACCCGTACGACGACGATGGGAGATTACGGACCTCTCGAGGCCCGCCTGGGACGGAGACTGCCTCGAGCGCCAACTCGGACGTGGTTGCGGCGAGGTGGAGTGGCAAGGCGTTACGGTTAATGGTCAGGCGGGTGCCCGATGGAGCGTCCGAGCTTTCTGAGGTTCGAGTTGCGGTGGTGGGGAATGTCGTACGTTTCTTTTCAGTTCTGATGAGGATTATGTTGAGGCTCATTCTTGCTTTTGGGGTTAGGATGCGGGCAAGAGTTCGTTACTGGGAGTGCTCACGAAGCACCTGCTCGACGACGGTCGAGGCCGAGCACGAGTGTCCTTGTTCAGGTGAGCCACATTCAAAGATGTAGCTTCCATGTAACGAATGTCTCATCTTACCCTCTCCATGTCGCCTGCAGGCACAAGCACGAAATCGAGTCTGGGTACGCGTGTTCACGCCTGCACCGCCCCCATCTTCCTTCTCTCGTGGTCAGCACTGACTTTCCCACATATTGGCAGACGAACCTCGTCAGTAGGGATGGAGCTCCTTGGATTTGCTCCGAATGGCCAGGAAATTCAGCCTGAGGGGTCCGGAGCTCTCTCCGACAAGGGCAACGTCCTCGCCGGGTCGGACGCAGCTTCTCAGGGAAGCTTCACTCGCAAGCAGCAGCTGTCGTGGGAGGACATCGCGGCCAAGGCGTCAAAAATTATTTCTTTCGCTGACTTGGCTGGACATGAGCGGTATGAGACTTTGTTTTTCGAGTTGCGATTGCTCGCTGATCGGTTGGTGTTTGCAGCTATCTCAAGACGACACTCTTCGGTCTTACCGCCACCGAGCCAGGCTTTGTGCTTTTGATTGTGGGAGCCAACGCTGGACTTATCGGACTCGCCAAGGAACACCTCTCCGTCTCGCTAGCGCTGTCCCTCCCGCTCGTCGTGGTCGTTACCAAGGTGAGCGTCTGTGGCGCATCTCATCAGAAGCGAAGCTGACGATCGTCAAATGTTACCTCAGGTCGATATGTGCCCTCCGCATATTCTTGAGCAGACCGTCAAGCAGGTGCGTACTTTGATCCTGTTGCTTTGCAGGGCGAGACCTGATCCATCATTACAGCTTGTGAAGGTGTTGAAGTCGCCGGGATGTAGGAAACAGCCTGTTTTTGTGGGTCGGATTTTGGCATTTTCGATAGGAGTGATACTCATTCTTCCTGTATACAGGTCAAGGACACTGGTATGGCCTGTGAGCTCGCGAGTAGTTTCGTCTCCGCCAAGGCGGCTCCGATCTTCATGGTCAGCAATGTGACCGGCGAAGGTAAGCCTTGTCACAGTGATTTATCCATTCAGATATTCACGAAAAGCTTTGGCAGGCCTTCCAAACCTGAAGATGTTCCTCAACACCGTCCCCGTCGCGATCGAGGGCAAGTACCCCGTTGATGCTCCCTTCGAGTTCTCGATGTGAGTTCCCCGCATCAACATTACCAAGCTGTTCTTCTGACGATCGCTTTGACAGCTCCGACGTCTTCAGCGTTCCTTTCGTGGGAGCCGTTGTCAGTGGTGAGCGCATCCCCTTGACTTTGCTTCAACGGCGTGCTGATTGCCACGTGGCAGGGGTCATCCTCGCCGGCAAGGTGGCCGTTGGCGATACGGTTGTGCTTGGCCCCGTAAGGCTACTTTCGGACTGGTTTATGTAGATGGAGGCTAACCTGTCGACTCGTTTGCAGGATTCTCTCGGAGGCTGGATGACGACGACGGTCAAGTCGATTCAGCGCAAGCGAGTCAACGTCGAGAGCGCCGAGGCCGGACAGAGCGTTTCCTTTGCGCTGAAGCGAGTGAAGAGGACGTCCATCCGCAAGGGCCAGGTGCTGCTCGCCAAAACCGACACGATGCCCACCGCCGTGCGACGATTCGAAGGGTCTGTGTTGGTGCTGTACCACAACACTCTCATCTCTCCTCGATGTGAGTTAAGCTTTCCGTTTATCGAGTTCATTCGACTAAATATCTTTGGTGACCCTAAACTGACTTGTCCTTTTCTTCTTTCTGCAGAGTAAGTCGTCAAAACGCGCCACGTGTGGATCCTTGGCGCGAGCTAATGAAATTCCTTCGCTCACAGCTCGGCCATGCTCCACTCGGGAAGCATTCGTCAGACGGTGCAGATCGAGGCCATCTTGGACAGGGCGGCAATCCGGACCGGCGACAAGGCGACGGTGCGATTCAGCTTCCTGGCCCGTCCCGAATATATCCAGGTCGGCGACAGGTTCCTGTTCCGCGAGGGTCGTACGCGAGCTTTGGGCATTGTCACCGGCACCTTGCCGTGATTTGGTGCGTCCTTTCTCCTTTTCAAAGTGCATACGAACATTCTCCTAACCAGCTTCTGACGATTTGTAGAGGAGACGCGTCTCGTGTTACTCTCCCCTGTACGCGTCTACGGAGAACTTCCTCTTGATTTTGCTGTTGAGATATCGGTACTACGAAAAGAACTTGTTGCTGTAGTGAAGGAGATTGGTTTTGCAACTAGTCGAGATCGGGGTTTGACGAACTAGAAGGGAAAAAAAAAAAGCTTGCATTGAATCAGGGCAGGGTGGGAGCTTCTGGGCGCGCCGTTGCGCAAAGACGCGCGCTGGTGGACCCCGTTCCTTGATTCCGTTCCGTTGCGTCTTTTTTTCCGAGTGTCCCAGCATCGACGGCGCCGGAGCAACGACGAAAGGCAGGGCCCGACGATGATCTCGCACTCGCTCTCGCTGCTCGCCAGCGTCGACAACTGGCTCTCGTGAGTCCCGCCAGTGCCCCCCCATCCATCCAGAGCTCGCGCTGACCAGGCGGCGCCCTGATCCACGCCGCTGCCTCGCCAGCAAGCTGCTGCTCGACGCGGGCGTGTTTGAGGAGTTCTCGGACCATCGCATGGTCTCAAAGTGGAGGTTCGGCGAGCGACGGGCCCCGCCACGGGTCAAGGAGGCCGACCTCAAGGCCGTCAACGCGCTCGTCAGGGAGGTGAGCCACTGTTGTGATCACGCGGCGGGGCGATAGCCGGCGAGCTCGCACGCGTGGCCGAGGGCTGACAAGTTGCACGATTATTGTGTGCAGATCAGGGAGGGAGATCTGAGTATCTCGGACGCTTGCCAGCGCTTCGGAGGGTGCGTCCCGCCCGCCCGCGCCTGTGCCCCCGCGAACTCGCAGGGGCAGGCCTCCAACTAGCCAGCCCCTTTGTGCTAACCCACTTGTTGCTCTACTTTCTCCGTCCAGCCTCTCTTGTGTCAAGGCGTTCTCGAGCACCTACCTCAAGGAAGACTCGCAAAAGTTCGCCTTTGCCTCCCAGGCTCGTCGGTACATCGCCGCCCTCCGCCCCGACAGCGGGATCGCCTTCCACGCCCTCCCCGCGTCGGTCCCTCCTCCCTCGCTCACCTCCTCCACCCAAACTGACACCTCTGCTCGTCCACCAGCTACTCCCGCCCAGCCAAGTCCGCCGCGAGCCGCCAGACCCCGTCGCCGACCCCGCCTCCAGGCGCCACCGGCCCCAAGCGCATCGAGGTCGGCGTGTTTGCGACGCGCGCCTTCAAGAAGGGAGAGGAGATTCCGCTCAAGGGAATGGTTGCCAGCTTGACCGACGAGGAGGACGACACCCTGCGTGAAGGTGCGGGCCGCGACTTCTCGGTGCTCTGGAGCGATAGGCGGCAAGCCTTCCAGCTCCTCATGGGCCCAGCTCGCTTCGTCAACGTGCGTTCCCCTTCATTCCGTTCGGCGTCCGGCTGTCGATAGCATGCAGCTGATCGTATTACTGGGGCCAACAGCACGACTGCTTCTCGAACGTCGTCTTCAAGTCCTCCGGCACCAGCATGAGGTGCGCGGCAACCCTCCCCCCCAACCAACCCGCGGCTCCATCCAAACTCACGAATTTCCGCTCGTTCTTTGCAGCTTCCAAGTCGTCGAGGACATCAAAGCCGACGAGCAAATCTTCACCCACTATGGCGACCACTACTTCGAGGAAAACAACGCCACCTGCCTCTGCCAGACGTGCCAGCTGTGAGCTTGCTGCATTCCTCGCTCGCCGCCGACGAAATACTGATTTTAGATCGTCTCAGCTTCAAGCGAGGAGGGTTCACACCAGTGCTGAAGAAAGGGCTCGTTCTTCGGGAGCAGCCTCGTCGAGCATCGCACAGCGGATCCGGCCACGAGCTTACCGCCCAGCGCAGCGTGTCCCGCCCCACACGTTCCTCGTCCATTTCTTCGCTCTCGTCCCTTTCGTCGCTTTCTTCGAGTCGATCCAACTCTCCTGCCGACAACGCCGGCAAGGAAAAGCGCCGCAGCGAGCGAACTGTGGTCGTCGTGGACCCGATCCGGACGGGCAAGCGATTGGTGCAGGCCAAGCTTAAGCCTCCGCCCGGATACCTTCACCAGTACCGCTGGGACGAACGCAAGAAGATCTGCAAGTATATCGGACCGACGTCATGCGACCGCCCTGCCAAGGGCAAAGAGAACACCCACACGCCTGCCACGTCGCCCGCCAAACCCAGCAAGGTCGCTCTCGGCAAGAGGAAGCGAGCAGCCGACTCTTCGCCTCCGCCATCATCTCGTCGCACCTCTGCTGCCAAACCCGCTGCCCGACGCCGTGTTTCCGCCCCTCTCCCTCCTGCACGCCTCGGTACTCGCACCTCGGCGCGAAGTCGTACCGCCGCTTTCGACAGGCTCAACAAGAAGACTGGGGTCATTGACGACGCTGAACTTACGGACCTCTCCTCCGACCCGCCATCGGACTCGAGCTTGAGTGATGAGGAGTCTTCGTCGGAATCGGAGGAGTCGGAGGAGGATTCAGAGTTGTCCGAAGAGGAGTCGGACGAGGGGCTCACGGTTGCCATCAACCAGGTCATCGCGGAAGAGGATACAACGAGCCCAGAGCTTAGCGCAACTTCGGCTTCGACCTCGAAGTGTAGTCACAAGTCGACGGCCTTGCCTCGAAGCCGTTCTGGTCGCCTTCCGACCCGAACCTCCCCCCGCCGCCAGTCTACTCGCATCAGCCCCGACTTGCGCATTCCGTCTGTCCCCGCCTCCGAGTCGTCGGTTTTTCGCGAGGCGATCGAACCCTCACCAGAAGTTAATAGCGACTTGAACGACATCATTCTCATACCACTCGCCAAGAAACCTCGGCCTCCTCCGCCTCCGATAACCACGTGCGCGATGGAGGGAGGCGCGTCTGGATCGACGTCGAACGGTGGTGGTGCGTCGTCGTCGAACGGAGACCAGGATCAAGGGAGCAGTGGTGGTGGAGGAGGAGGATGGGGAGTAGCTCGATCGTTTTTTCGTGGAGGGCCCGTTAGTCGAGCGGGCCGGGACAATGGAGGGGATGAGAGGCCACCCAACAGGCCGTCTTTCACAGCTGCCCCTCCGCTCGACTACGTGGAGGTGAAGGAGGAGGAGCAGGAGGAAGATGTCAAGAAGATGGTGCAGCAGATGAAGGAAGGGGAGAGACAGGAGGAGATGCCGGCGGAGGGGGAGGACGTCAACGAGGCTATCGAGGAGCCTTCGCCGAACCAGCCGCCGTCGACTGGAGCGCCGCTCGATGACCCTCCTCCACTCGACGATGAGGCGGCACCTGTCGACAACGTAGCGGCTCCTGCCGATAACCACGATGACAACGAGAGGGAGCTGGCGCTCTTGCTGATGACGCTATCGAGCGCTCCACCCGTCGTCCCGGCGGCGAGCACTTCAGCGACCCTGGGGACGGGCTCCTCACTCCCTCAAGCGGGAAGTTCGACCGCCGTCGCCAACGCATCTACATCGAACGCCGCCGAAGGCGCACACAAGAAGCCGCGAAAGCGACCACGACCATCAGATACCGAGTCGGGAGGCGAAGGATCGAACGCCGCCGCCAGCGGAAGGAATACTCGCCGCAACTCGCGACTCTTGCGTTCGCCCAGTCCTGTCCTCGCCGCGCCTGTAGAACGCCAACCCCGAGCGAGCACGTCCAAGGAGGTCATCAAGGCGACTGCGTCAAAGCGGTCCAACTCCCCTGCGACGTCGCTTGATCCCGAGGTGAAGCGAGGTCGTCGCTTGACTGTCAGCCGAGAGTCGTCGGGCACGGCAGGAGCATCTCCTCGTGAGTCGTCGAGGGAGGATAGCAGGGAAGGCAGGAGTACTCGTTTGAGTCAGCCTATCTCTGTCGACCTTCGTACCTTGATGGCTTCGAGCCAGGTCACTCAGGTTTCTGGAGGTTCGTCGTCTCATTTCCAGCTCGTTAAGCTCACCCGCTCATGCCGCGCTCTCAGGTTTCGATCCTTCGTCTGGACGCTACTTTTCTACCAAGCAGGCCGTCAAGCTCGGCGATGTCGAACCCGAGCGAGTCAGGAGTGAGTCTCCAGCGTCGGTCGAAGCCCCCAAGGCACGTCCCAAGAGCCGCCAGTCGTCGTTCGGAACTTTGGCGACGAAGCCGCGCGTGCCGTCTCCCCTCTCTCCCAAAGCTGCGTCGGCTACGCTTCCGGCCTCGAGGTCTTCCGCAATAGCGAGTACGAGCTCGGCTGTCGCCAGTGGATCGTCGCCCAAGCCCGTCTTCCCGACAGGAACCGAGCGAACGACGCGTCGAAGCAACCCCATTGCAGGCGACATCTCCGCTCTCGTCGCTTCGCCAGAGGTCGCTGCCATCGCTGGCGGGTACGACTACAAGACGGGGAAATACTTGTCGTCGAAGCGAGCGATCGCGCTCCTCAACGAGGTTGGAACTTCGGGAACGTCGGGCACGTCGGACTCGTCGCGAAGTGAGTCGCCGGAACTCGTCGAAGGCGCTTCCGTCACTCGCAAGAAGCGCAATGGGAATGGGGATGCTTCGGCAAGTGAGTCGCCCGCGCCGGTGGAAAGGAGCACGAGGCGGTCTGCGCCCATTCCTGGAGGGCTTCAAGAGCTCATCGCGTCACCTCAAGGTCGGTCTTTGCTCTCTCGCTGCTTCCTGTCTTCGCAGAGCACTGACTCCCTTCTGTGCTTTCACAGTGAGCGCCACGGTAGGCGGGTTTGACCCAACGACCGGGAAGTATACTTCGCGTCTGAAAGCGTTGAAGGCGGCTCGAGAGATGGAGTCAGCATGAAGGAGGATCGGTCCGCTTAGGAGTACACCCAAATATTAGCATCGAAGGAGTAAGAGGGAGAGTTATTGGTATAGGAAGGAAGATTGTTGTGTTATCTAATCTGCTTGAATGACAAACCTTCTCTCGTTTTTTTGGATCACTCGAATGCCTTTTGACCATTTCGCTTGGATTATCACGTCCGCAAGTAACCCCACGACAAGCGGAGCCAAGCCCACACAATGCCGACACTACAGTACAAGCTAGTGAGCATCAACGGAAGGAACTCCATCGATGCTTCCACGACTGGCTGCACGACTTTATCCTCCATGACGGCTTCGACGAGCGAGCAGCCGGCTTCGACGACGCCGTCGATGACACTTTGAGTGCAGGTTTCAGCAGCCGCGCTCATCGTGGCGTTGGCTACTGTTTTTGAGGCTTCCTCCCAGAACCAGTGAGGTGGGGGAGGGAAGATCCACGAGTGGATGATTCCGACGTCTGTTTAGAACGGCTAGGTTAGCTATGAGGAGCGAGGTTGAGGGAAAGGAGGCGAACAAAGCTGGAGGAGGAAGAATCCTAGCACGTAGAACCACTCGGCGTAGTCTACTAGGACTGAGAGAAGGCTAGGAGTTGGTCTGTAGATGCGCGAGTGTTAGCTTTCGACCCCAGTTGCGGGGAGAGGACTGAGCTAACCGATACACGACACGTCGGAGGGAGGAGAAGACGAGGATGCACCAGACCAAGCTGAAAATGAGCTTGATTGGAGTTTCTGTTGCGGCGAGGGTCAACGGGCTTCTTGTGAGAGTGTCGCGAAAGATGAGACTAACCTGCTGGCTTGATGAGCAGCGGGAAGAGGGAGTAGATGCCTGCACAGCTGGCGACAGTGTACGCTCGGAGGTGGTTGTCGTCTTCAACTGCCGTAAGTCTGTAGAAATGTTAGGTTTCTAGTCAGTAACCAGACTGCGGCGCCAATTCGAAGAGCATAAAACCCACCCAAGAGGAACGAGGAAGAGCAACACCGCCTTCTCGTGCACGTGCCATCCCCACAAGAAGCTCGTCATGGCGGAGAGGACGACGGCGTCCAAGAATCTCCGGTAAGATGGGTCGAACCACAGCTTTGTTAAGAAGATAAGGCAGAAGCCGAGGGTGAGGGAGAAGGTGATGCCTGGAGTGACGGAAGGGAGCACGCCGAACGTCGTCTCGCCGATTAAACCTCGAGAGGCTGAGGTGAGGGCCTCTGGGGCGATCGGCCAGCCTCGCTTGATGAGATCTGCAGGCAAGATGGTGAGCCGAGAAGTTGTTGAGCTCAAGCAAAGAAGCTGCTTACATCTGACGAGCACTCGGTCGACGGCGCTGACGAGAGCCCAGACGTTGGCGGCCCAGTACGCGTGGTTCAGTCCACGCTGGAAAGGGAACAGTCGAGAGATGATTTGGGGAATTTGGGAGAAGCCGCCAGCGAGAATGAACGGGCCGAACGAGACGGCGCAAACGGAGACGACGATGAGTCCCAGCTCTACGAGTCGGTCGAATTGGAACGCTATGAAAGTCTCGATTCAGATACGTCGATTATGGGAGCAGAGGGAGCAATCTCACCTCCGTTTGAGGTGAAGCAATGCCTTCGGAAGAGGAAGACGATGTATGGCGGAGCGAGATAGATGAAGATGTGTTTGAAGTTGAGGAGCGTGGCGAAGAGCGCGGCGCAGGCATACATGTTGTCCTGTTTAGTGAGATTAAATTGTGAGCTGCCCAGGCTCCTACTTTGTTGGACAAAGGGGAAGCTTACGGCTCTGGCAGCGAGGACGCTCCAAAGGAGGATGCCCAGAAGCATGCCGTTGTACTGGAAGTGGATGTGGTCGACGATGATGAGTCCAGGGTGGAGGATGATGGAGACGGCGATGATGAACGCCGTTGGGTAGTCAGGCTTTTGTGATCTTCTGGCCCACCTGTGGAAGAAGAAGCAGGAACAACAACACGTCAGCGCGTGGTCTGTAAGGGTGTGGACTGAGAGTGGCGCTCTCCGCGCTCGCAACGCGCGATGGAATCGTGCGAATTGTGAGCTGAAGCCTTCAATTGTCCCAAACTACCCCTTGGAATAACCAACATCTCTTTCTTCACCAAAGGAGGCAGACTCACTGGAGAACAGCGGCGACCAGCACCAACTCCGACACAATGACGGTCGACCTCTGGAACGCGACCACGGACCACTCCGAGTAGCCAAGGTTGGTGAGTTCGACGATCTTGGGGTCGACGATGTAGGCGAAGCCGGCGAGGCAGCGCTCAAAGTAGGCAAAGAAGGGAGGGTAGTCGAGCGTCCATTCCGAGGTGGTCTGTTTGCGGCAGCACAGACGCGTTAGCAAAGCGTCTCTGGTAGGAACTGGAACCCGGTAGTCTCACATCGTAGTACCATTTCGATAGAGGGAGCGAATGCGTGATGGCGAGCCTGTAGGGGTCGTGTGTGGGGGTCGGATCAGCAACGTGCTCGCTCGTCCGACGCCTCTCACGCGGGCTCACCAATTCCGATGCACTTCAAAGTCGGTAGAGTGACTAAACATGCACCTGAATCAGCTCCACTCCCCTTCGACAGAGCCGGTAAAACGACGCACTAGGCCTGGAAGAGGAGGACCTTGAACACGGTCGAGAGCACGACGGCGCTCGTCTCCGAGGTCGAGAGCAAGCTGAAGCGAGAAGGGGGAGGTGCAGGCAGTGGTGGAACTGGCGGTGCTGATCGCCTTGACGTCGAACTTCTGACGCGACTCCGGTGCGAGCTCGCGCTGGCGCTCATCGTGTTTGGTGCTGGGCTGGCGCTGAGCTCGACGCGTCTGGACGAAGGCAAGGCAAGCGACCCGCGCCCAAGTTCAGATCGTCGCCCCTCGTCGCCTCTTTGCTTCACTTTTCTCACTACTTTTCGCGACAATTTTCTTTTGCCTCACTTTTCATGAAATCCTATCAAGCTCTTGCGATACAACCGCGTCGCCAACGACGACGACGACCTCTCGTCAAACCAGATCTACTCGAGCTCGTCGACGTCCTCGCCAGCGCGACGCCATCAAAATCAGACGACGCGAAGTGCTCGGCCGACTTCCTTCAAAACTCTCGATGCTCGTCATGGCCGACGTCGACCTGAGGGATCTCAAGCGGAGGAGCCGAAAAGAGGACCGGTACGACGAGCCCGACTGGGACCCGTTCACTCGAGATATCTCAAGAAGAAGCCTCTGCACCGAGTCCTTCCAGCCGGATCCGAGAGCAGGGAGAATGGGATGTCGACGCTGATCCAGACGTGTCGAGCGTTGTCGGAGATGGCTCTGCTGGTCCTCTGCAGTGAAATTGGCCACGTTGCTCTCTTCTCGCCCTCGAAACCCTCTACATCGAGTGCCCTTTATGGAATGAGTACATCATCGCACTCAGACGTCCTGAACTTCGACCCTCTTTTTCACAACTCTCAGTTCTGTACCTTGGAACTCATTTCTGTCCTGCTTGCACCGTTCTGGACCACCTTCGCGAATCGCGCATCGACGTGTGTCTCGCGGTCTACAACCACGAGAACGAATACCTAGAACCCCTCAGACCACCACTCAAGAACTTTGCTACCTTTCGTTGTATCAAACTTCTGCGCCGCTCTCACGAGACGCCGATCTCGATTGCGCCGGAGCTGGGGTCGTTCTTCGACCGTCGTGGGACTCACCTCGAGCTCGGGCAGTCAAAAAGTTTCTTTTTCCACTGCTCGTCAGTCTAAGAGGACTTGCAGGTGAGAAAGGAGCAGCTGGAGGAGAGGGTTGAGGAAGCAGGCAGGGTGCTTGAGTCGTGTCGGCGCGGAGCGGGTTCTCGTTGCGATGGAGGGATTACAAGTCCTCCACCTTTTTCATGAGGATCGAGTGGAGGCGTTTCCACTTGATCAACGTAATGTTTGCCTGCTCTCGCTTCTTCCATGACGACGCGCCGGGAGGAGAGCCACGTGGACACGGAGAAAAGGCGAGGAGCGGACGCCGAGCGCGAATCGCCCGAGCCGACGAGGTGGTGGTCGTCTCTGAGCGGACGGAAATCGGCTGGAACCTTCTCTGTAATTCACGGAGGGTGGATTTTTGGTTTGCCGCCGGGTGCGACCTGAGCGAGGCGACAATGGCGCTCGGGCGCGGTGGGCGAGGGCGGAGGACGCTGGAGGGCGTTGGAGCCGGGGGGGAGGGACTGGGAGGCGGGGGGTGGTGGAGGAAGGTGATGAAGCCTTTCGAAGGACGGTGATAGGGCAAGAAATGGGTCGGACCGTAGGGCTATCGCGTCCGGCCGGAGTGGGTTGGCCCCCCCGCGCCCGCGGCCGCATTTCCAACAGGGCGCAAAATAAATTTGGGCGGCATCGGGCCGTTCGGGCGCGACGGCTAGCCAACATTAGTGAATCGTGTGAGGAGTGGTCGTGAGAGGGAGGGAGCAGCGTGGACGAGCCTGTCAGGATCTAGAGGAGCCTAAACGTCGGAGTTACCTTGGAAAAAAAAAAGGAGCTGAGGTGCGGCGGTGCTGGTGAGCGTACGGAGAGGGATGCGATCCGGGGGGCTTAGGGACGACGTAAGAGGGAATTGGGCAGGGCCCAGGGTGTGCCTCGCCTCTTCCCTCTGCTCCCCTACCCCCCCTCCCTCCACCGTTCCTCCTCCCCCTTTCCTCCCAAACCTCTTCCTTCTTCTTGTCAAGATGGCTTTGAACCCCAACGTCTCGCAGCCCCAGCTGCTCAACAGGGTGAGTCTTGCGCGTGCGACCTTTGTGACCCGTCTGCGCCCTTATCTGACCCACCCGCGCCCCGCCGTGTGATGGCTCCAGTACACCGACCTCGACCAGCGAGGCCGTGTCATGGCTGGTAAGCTTTCTCTTCATACTTTCTCGCACCATTCCCCGCCCACCGCCGCGCTCCTACGGCGTGCGGAAGCGACGCACTATCGGCCGCCCGGTCGCTTGTCGGAGCGCACCCCAACTCCGAGTGTTCCGAACGCTCGCTCACGCTTGACTCGTTTTTTTTTCTTCTTCTTGTCACTGTTTAGAGTACATCTGGATCGATGCCGATGGAGGACTTCGCACCAAGACCACCGTAAGTTGCCGCTTTCGTGCCCACTTCATATGGTCGTCGCCTTCGAACCGCCTTCTGCGGGGATTTTGCTCGCTCGCGATTGGGCCGGCCGTTTGGTTGGGAAGATCGGGCTGTCCACGCACAGGGCAGGCGTGCATCGGTGCCTACGAGACTCGTACACTATGGTGCTTGAGATGTGGCAAAGTTTCGGGAATGGTGGCAAAAACGAGGGCGGTGACTTTCGTGGGCGCGCAGGGGCGCAAGCTGGTCACACGAGATGGGCGGGACCCGCGGCTGACGATGGCCCCTCCATTTCTGCACACAGTCGCTCGAGAAGAAGGTCGAGTCGCTCGCCGACCTCAAGGAGTGGAACTTTGACGGCTCGAGTACCGGCCAGGCCCCCGGCCACGACTCGGACGTCCTCCTCCGCCCCGTCGCCTACTTCCCCGACCCCTTCCGCCGTGGCGACAACGTCCTCGTTATCGCTGAGACCTGTGCGTGTTTCCAAGTGGCGACTCGGGTGTAGATACTTATTGCCACCCTCTATCCAGACAACAACGATGGCACTCCCAACAAGTTCAACTACCGCTACTCGTGCGCCAAGACCATGGCCGCCGCCGCCGACCAGGACCCTTGGGTGAGTCAATCCCTGTTCTCGCCGATATCTCGCTCGTTTCAAAGCACACTTTTGAAATGGGTGGCATTCACTTGCTTTTTAAGCTCCTGGAAGCTGACTTTAGGTTGTGATCGCAGTTCGGACTCGAGCAGGAGTACACCATCTTTGGCCTCGATGGCCGCCCCTACGGCTGGCCCGTTGGAGGTTTCCCCGGCCCCCAGGGACCTTACTACTGTGGTGTCGGTACCGGCAAGGTCTACGCCCGTGACCTTATCGAGGCCCACTACCGCGCCTGCCTTTAGTCAGTCTCCCTCGCGCGCCCGCGCGCTGCTCCCAAACCGTTTCCTAACTTTTGTGTTCAACAGCGCTGGTGTCACCATCTCTGGTATCAACGCCGAGGTGATGCCATCCCAGTGGGAGTTCCAGGTCGGCCCTTGCCCTGGAAAGGACATGGGTGACCACCTCTGGCTCGCTCGTTTCCTCCTCGTCCGCATCGCTGAGGAGTGGGGCATCACCGTCTCCTGTGCGTTCTTTCCCGGTCCAGATCCAGCTCAGGGCCTTGTTCTGACGTTGCTTTAATGTACAGTCCACCCCAAGCCCCTCGCCGGTGACTGGAACGGAGCCGGATGCCACGTGAGTTCCGATTCGGCCGAACCTCCGCTTCCGCCGCTCGTTGCTCACATGACGCGTTGTTTGTAGACCAACTTCTCCACCAACGGCACCCGTGCTGAGGGTGGTATCAAGGTCATCAACGAGATGATCAAGAAGCTCGAGAACAGGCACATGGAGCACATTGTGAGTGGTCTCTCCGCCTTGCGACGTGTTGCGCGCACCGCGCGCGCGCGTTGAGGCCTCCAGACGCTTACGACGCTCCCCTGCAGGCCGTTTACGGTGAGGACAACGACATGCGTCTTACTGGACGTCATGAGACAGGTCACATAGGCAGCTTCAGTAAGGAAAATTCTAACAGATGCCAGGGGGTCGGCGCTGACGATTTTGAACGAAAACAGGTTCGGGTGTTGCCAACCGTGGTGCCTCCATCCGTATCCCCCGCTCCGTTGCCGCCGAGGGCAAGGGCTACTTCGAGGACCGCCGCCCTGCGTCCAACATCGACCCCTACCGTGTTTGCGACAGTGCGTTGGCTCCATCATCGTTACCGTTGCCCGAGACTGACCCGCGCCCCCTTCTTACAGTCATGGTCCAGACCACCTGCCTTTAAATACCTCCTGTGATGATCAACCTCGTTCCCCTCTTTTCATTTTGTTTCTGTTCTACTCCCCCCGAGGCCCTCGAGACTCCCCATCGATAGCCTCATTCGAGGCGCTCGCCTTTTTTTCTTTTTTTGAGGTTGACACCCACAAACGCCTTATTCTTTGAAAACGAACCCCTTTTGGAATGGATCAAACTGAATAGTGTTATACCGAACTTTCTTGGGGGTGTTTTCCCTTGCGCGATTGGAGAGAGTTAAGATAGAGAGAGGTGCTGGGCGGAGGTTCTCGCCGAGCTGACCTTTCTTTCTACACGAGAGGACTTGTCTTCACACCGGACCGAACAGAATGCCGGTCCCCTTCACCTTCCTGATTGTTCCTCCGACTTGTGAGGGGACTTGCGGGGTGCAGAGTGATAGACGAGAGGCTGGGTTTATCACGGCGAGACCGGACGGCAGACGACGGAGAAGTCGCAGCAAGCGGGCGTACTGAGGTGGAGGGAGCGCTGGTAGAACCTAGAGATGCGAGAGAGTGGGATGGGTGCCGGTTCTTTTTCTGCGTGCGGGGTGTCACAAAGGTTGCTAGGAGAGTTTGGCGAGGTTTTTCGTTGCTGGTCCGGCGCCACGTCGTCCGTGTGATCCACCCTTGTACCTCAGTCTCAATCAGTTCCGACGACGATCAAGCGTTTTAAAATCAATTTCCTTCGTCCCAGTTTATCTAACAGCTGAAACGCCTTCAAGCCTTCGCCCTGCACCAGGAAGTGCTCCGAGCGAGGATGAGCTCGAGTGGATTCGGTTCGGCGAGAGCTGATGCAAGTGGTGCGCTGGCGATACAACTGCCTGAAAAGTGATACATAAATTGGTGCAAAAAGCGAGAGGCGAAGAAAAACGTCGCGAAAAAAAGCAGCGAGAAATGTGAAGCAGAGACGCAAGTCCGCGCGAGGGTTCGCTTTTGACCACCATCGCCTCGCCCCTCATCGTCAGCGCTCCAGCCAGCACCCCTCCGTGCCCACCTCGAGCCCTCACTTCTCGCACTACCACCATTGCACGACTTTTCCCTTTTTTATGCCCAAGAGCTCGAACCACGCTCAGTCTCCATCAACTTCGCCCACGACAAACAACAGCACCTTCGGTTCCCCCCACTCGCTCGCCCAGCATGCGTCCGGTCCCTCCTCGCCCTCGCCTCGCCGCTCCTCTGCGGGCAGATCTCCGACCTACGACACAGACACACCAGAGAGAGTAGGCCATGCGAAGAGGGAGGCGTATGGGTGAGCTTCCGTCCTGTTTGCGTTGCCAGCTCGCGATGATGCCGTCGCGCCGCCCCTCCGGTTGTTTGGGCCGCACGTTCGCTCGCACCCTCGACGCGTGTTTTTAAGCACATGTGGCATGCGGATGGAGTCCAGGGAGCTAGATGGAGCTTACTGGGGACGGATGGAGTAAGGACGCGTCGTGCGAAGGTTCGACGGAGCACCGAGCCCCACGTTGTTTGCGCCGCCCGCTTCACGGGTTATCAGGGCGCGTGGGAGCTAGTAGTGGAGTCGAAGGGATCAAAGAAGTCATGAGAATAAGAAGGGGTGCTAGGATTGAGAGACAAGTCGCTACACCACACTCATGACCCCGTCAGAGAACTGAGGCTGACCATCGTCACTCTCTGCCGGAACAACAGCTCGACCCCAATCCTTCACATCCCGACGGAAACACTCTCGCACATCTTTGCTCAGCTCTCGCCATCAGAGCTAACAGTGGCGTCCCTAGTCTGCCGTCACTGGAACGCCGTCATCTCCGACGAAGGCAGCTGGAGGGTGCGTGATCCCTTTGTTTTTGATTTGAGATGCCTCCAGCTAAACTGTTCAACATGACCTTCAGAACGCTTTTGAGACTTACTACGGCGTCCTTGATTCTGGAAAGGCCTCGCTCGGTAGGAGGCTTGAGCCGACCACCTGGAGAGGCGAGTACGTGGGTCGGGTCTCCTTGTTGACGTACGTCTTTCTCACTTCAACTCCATTGTGACGTCTCGCTAACTTCCTCTTTCCAGACGATGGGCCAAATCACGGACTCCCTCAATCACCTATGACCCTCACCTCGGCCCTCTCAACGACATTCACATCAACTTCCCTCCACCCGCCCCACCCCGTCCTCGCGTTCGCTCGTCGCGTCCCTCGACCCCAAACTCCCCCTCGGGCAATCAGCCAGCCCTCCTCTCCGTCTCCCTCCAATTCGGCAAAGCGATCCTCTCCGACCCCTTCACCGGCAAAGTCTCGAAGAAGGCGTTCAGCGCGTCCCCGACCGATAACTTTGGCTTCGCGCTCAACCCGCAGCTGCCACTCATCCCCGCCACGTCGTTCGCCATCTCGCCGGAGGGAAACAAAGTCGTTTGGGGGATGCTTGATGGGAGCTTCCGCGTGGTCGACTCGTCGACTCCCTCTGGCATCAACGCTCGCGCCTGGGCGGGCGTCATGGAGGAGCGAGGCGAGAGAGTGCGGAGCTTGGAGGGGCACCGAACGACTGTCGGCGCTGTGGCCTTTGGTTCAACAGGAGACTGCTTTGCCAGCGTTGGAGAAGATGGAGGCGTTGCGCTGTGGTCGTTCAGCCAGGTCAAACCGCAGAGTGGGACGTCGACCCCGGTTCGACCCAGGGAGCTGCCAGTTGCGAGGAAGATTTGGGAGGCGAAGATTCCCCCACCGGCGCACCCATTGGCCAGAGACGAGGCTCCTGCGAGAGGATGCGTTGTGGCGTTGGGAGGTCGTGGCAAAGGGTCGCTTCGGATGTTGACCGTTGTCGTTGGGATGACGGATGGGGTCGTTCACGTGTGGAACGGGGTCGAGGTCGACGTGGAGGGTGAGCCGAGGACGCCGGTTGGAGCTAGTGGGTGGAGTCTTGCTGGGGATGGCAAGAAGGTCGATAAGCTGTTCCTCGACATTGGGACCCCCGACGGCACGACGTCGCTCCTCGTCCATCGTCTCGACGACTCCAAGTTCACCCGCTACTCCTTCCCATTCAAGCTCTCGCCTCTCCTCCCTCCTCAACCCACGACTTTTGGCCACACTCTCCTCCTCGGCTCTCTCACCGCCTTCGCCGTCGACTTTGCGCCTCCTCCGCCTTTCACTCCGTCCAACGACCACTCGCGCGCCGAGATCATCACCGGCTTCGAGTCCTACGGCACTACGCCATCGACTGAGGCGAAGCCCATCTTGGTTACGTCTCCGAGCACCAGCTCCATCGCTTCTTCGACTGTGTCGCTGCAAGAGGAAGAAGCTCGAGCAGCAACGACTTTGAGGGGCATGAACGCCTTCGGGAGGAAGAAGTACGTCGTGGCGGGAGATTCGCAGGGAAGGGTGTTTGTGTGGGATTGGGAGGCAGACGAGCAGAGTGGTGTGGTAGAGCCGACTAGGATGATCCAGAACTTTCAGTCGAAGGTGACTGCGTTGGAGATTACGGACGCTGGCGTGTTCGTTGGAGGGTGCGCCTGTCTTCGCAAGGTGCTTGTCGTGACGCTCAACTAACGTTTCCTTTCCAGACTTGATGGCACACTACGATGTTACGACATTCTCACTTCGACTCTTGTTCGCACCTTCAAGGACCGGGCCGCTTCACGACTCCCAGCGAGGATGCTGGCAGCGGGCTTGATCGACGACGAGGATCGCTGGAAGGTGACGCGGATCCGAGCGAACCGCGAGTGTGTGATTGCTGCTATCGGTGGACGGATCTTGGCGTGGAGGGTTGCGGACGAGGTTAAGAAGAAGGGCAAGAGCAAGAGTGGGAGCGGCAAGATGAGTGCCAGGACGGAGAGATATCGCTGTACGTCCTCTCCCTTTGCCTCTGCTGCTGTCTAAAAGACCGACGTTTCACCTTGCAGCCGATCTGGAGCTTCGACGAGAAGTCCAGGAATCACTGTCCACCCTCTCTCTCGAATCCGATACCCGCGCTGCCCAACTTCGCCACGACCGCTACGTGGCCAACGAGTTTGGCCTCCCGCCGTCCCTCGACAACATGACGGAAGAGGAGGCGGTGGCATTTGCTATGATGCTCTCCGTTGACGAGCAGGAGAACCGGTGGTTCAGCGACAGCGGTCGGACGTCGTCTCGAGGCAGCCCGGCGTTCGAGCCTGTCCCCGAGGATCTTTTGGAGATGGAGGGATTGTCGCTTGACGAGTCGACACCGTCGATGCCTTCGAGGACGTTTGGCAACCGCAGAGGATCGTCTCGGCGTAGCTCGGTTGCAGTGGACTCCGATTCAGAGGAGGAAGAGGACGACGACGACGTCAAGTCAACGCCGAGCCACACTGGCTCGTACTCGCGCTCGCTTTCGATCCCGTCATCGCCCTACATTCGAGGAGGATCCATCGGCAACGGCTCGCCATCACCCTCAAGATCCTGGACCCCGAGTTGGCGACCTGGATCTTTGCAGAACGGCTCGTCGTTTGGTGCGGGCTCGCCTCGATCGGGGACGAGCAGCAAAGTGCAGCTCTCGCCGCGCCTCGGACCGACGTATGGATCCGTCAACGTCCCTGACGGCCCTGTTCCCGACATGAGTGAGGAGTTGTGGCCAGTGGCTGGCTCTTCGACCTCGACTTCCCCACCGCCCGCCTCGCGTCCGCCACCGGCGACGCCGAGCCCGAAGCCGGCAACGACGACCTCGGTGCGACGTGGCTGGTCGGACGTCGCTCGTTCTTCGACTACTTCATCGCCGGCAGCAAGTCCTTCACCAGCAGCTGGTCCTTCGTCGCTCCTCTCCGCCCAACTGCGTCAGAGTCAGTGGCCGCCGCCAGCAGTGGAGTCGCCGAGCGGTTGGAGTGGTGGTGGTGGCTTGTCGCGAGACGAGATGCTCGCGAGGCAAGAGGAGGAAGAGTTGAGGTTTGCGCTGGAGCTTAGCATGGCAGAAGAGGCGTCTCGTAAAGAGATGTAACAACACAATATAGAGTGGATCGACTCATGTCATCTTCATCTGGCCGCGTTTTCTCAAAAAAGGCCACGTGGTGAGAAGGTTGGATGTCGCGACCTTTGGAGGAATTCCTGCCAAACGACCTGGGCATCCTGTAAAACGGCTGAATGGTCTCATTTCTTCTCAAGCCTGACTTTGTGGGAAACTGACAATGGGTGGCGTCGAGGGTTTGCGAGGAGTGGGATTTTCTGAGAGGTCGCGTGAGACGCTGGTCGATGCGAGAAAACGGGCAAGATCTGCACGATGTCTAAGGTTGAGGAAGGGCTGTACCTGCTGGGCCAGAACTGTTACGATAGTGGACCGTTGGCTGCTCCCCCAGAGTCTCGGTCTGGCCCTCCGCTCGGAGTAGCAGGCACCGACGAGCTTATCGCCGTCAGCTCCGCTGCTTTGGAAATTGGCAGCGAGAAAAGGCCGCACTCTCTTTCTTGCACGTTCTTTGACGCCCGCCCACCTCTGCACGACACAACTCTCTATATATACTTGGATCTAATCTCCATACCCGCCGACGCCCCAGCCTCATGTCCCGCGCCATCCCCCTGTCGTCGCCCGGCTTCTCGAGCGAGAGCGGCCTGCCCGACTCGCTCAAGGCGCTCCTCGCGGCCCGCGACGCGGCAGACTCGGCGCTCCAGGCGTCCAAGGTCGAGGAGGAAGTGGCCGACGGCGTGATCGGTGCTGCCGTCGCTGAGGTCAAGACGCAGCTCGAGGACCTCATCGCCGTCGCGAAGGGGTGGAGCAAGGCGGACGCCCGCAAGCCCTCGCCCGTCGAGGAGGCGCGGGCCATCTCGGTCGAGGCGTGGGCGTCGACGCGGGTGGGCGAGTTTGACGACCACGACACGCTCGCCGACAAGCTCGCCGCTGCTCTCGAGCTGTACCAGCGCGCGGCCGACCTCCTCCGCCTCCCGCCGCCGCCCGCGCTCGCCGCCGCGCCCTCAGTCACGCGCCCGTCCGACAAGACGCTCGCGCTCATCCTCCCAGAGGTCAAGCCGTGGGTCAGCGAGTTCCTGGCCGAGTGGGCGAGGACGCAGACGACGTTCGCGTTCGCGAGCCTCCTCGACAAGGACGAG
Source organism: Pseudohyphozyma bogoriensis (assembly GCA_024364755.1). NCBI lineage: Eukaryota > Fungi > Basidiomycota > Microbotryomycetes > Chrysozymaceae > Pseudohyphozyma > Pseudohyphozyma bogoriensis. Next base: position 96,102 of record JALBUQ010000010.1, read on the forward strand.
GTCATCGATGAGAACAGGCTCGCCGACTTGCTCGAACTCAGTTGCAGGAGGAACGTCCAAGGTACGTCTAGGTTGTCATTCTGGTGTGCTGGATCGACTTAGCTGACTCATCTCCTCGTGATTACAGCCTTGTTCACCCCGCTCGAACCTTCTCTCACTGGTGAGTATATGCTTCCATCCCCGAAGCTTTCCGCGTAGAAGCTGATCGCGGACCACCGTGCCAACAGAGGAGGAAGCCCCATCCGAGTCGCGAACAGTGTTAGGCAACGCCCGACTCATCAAAGACATCTCCACCATGTTCACCTTCACCCCTCATCCCGAAATGTGGTCCCGCCGAATCCAATGGGCGACCCACTGCGCCGACCTCCGCTTCCTCGAAGCGTCGATGAGCGGCCAGCGACTAGTAGACGCCGCCTCGGCATCAGCCACCATCCTTCAGAAACCAGGCACGTCAGACCAGAGCAGGAAGGAGGTGCGCACCGTGCTTGAAGCGACGATCAGGCGTCTCGTGCCATTCGAGAAGGCGCAAGGGGCGACGTTGTTGGGGTTGGGCAAGGTCATGGTCCAGGCCGTTGGGTCGATGTACTTAGGGAGGGACGATCCACATGTGAGGGAGTCGAGGAAGCGCGATGCGTCGAGAGATAGCCAGGTCGAGTCGGACGCGGGGTCGAGGATCCCAGTACCGGAGAATGAGCTGGTAAGGGAGACGAGGCAGGTGTTGATTCGAGGTGGGTTTTCAAAAGTCTTGCGTGGTGCGTAGGGAGTGGTATGAAGCTGATTGATGGCCTTCTGTCGATGCAGCGGCCGGGTTGTTCGAGAACAGCTATGCATCCTACCAACGCACGCCAGCCAAAGGGCGTACGGCACGGGAAGAGCAGCGGATTCTTCGTCGTGTACGTTTACCTTCAAATTGAGTGTGTTTTGTCGGATTACTGACGACCCTTTTGTAGCTGGAAACGACGTACTGCCTGCTGGAGGAGCTGGACAACGAGACGCCCGAGGTTGTGGAACTTCGTGCGCAGCGAGTGGAGCGAGCACTGTGGATCAACGACCGTCTCCTAGCGCTCGGGAACGACGGTGAAGGGTCAGAGTCGGAGGACGAGGAGGACGAGGACGTGGACACGGATTCGGACGACGAGCAGCTGTCGCGGCGGTACGGCAGGCACTCGCTCTCGTAGTTTCAGGGGATAAAGAGGGGAAGGGTGTTGTACTGTATAATTGAACGGAGATACCATTACTCTTACATCTCATTCTATATCTACGCTCGCCAGCACTGCCTCTGGCGGGATCTCGTCTCGTATTTCCGGGTCGGATTCCGCTGCAGTCGAAGCGCCGCGCTTGATCAAGGTGCTTCAAAGGGTTCGGGCTGACTGTACGGCTGACCTTCGAGAGAATTCCAAGGCCGACTCTTTAGCTTCTCGCCATCATGAGCTCGGAAACGATGCCGTCGCCAGCGTCGGACGAATACTCGGGCACGCCGGCGCCCAAGACGAAGCGCCGTCGGAACCGTAAAGCCGCGAGTTGCACGCAATGTCGGGTCAGTGCCACCCTCGCCCCTCTTCTTGCGGTAACTACGCTGCGACTGATGAAATATGTTGAACTTTGTAGGCGAGAAAGCTGAGATGTTCGAGGTCCATCCCATGCGAAGCGTGCATCTCGAAAGGCCTGGCGGACTCGTGTCAGTGGGACGCCGACTCGATCCCGCCGCTGTACGCCACCCGCGAGCGCGACGAGACCGAGAGTCTCCGTCGAGAGGTCGATCGCCTCCAAGGTCTGCTCGATGTCCTGGGTCACGGGGAGGCGACTGTTCCGTTCCCGACGACGACGACGCACGACGGCGGCAGCAGCGCCAGCTCGCCGCATGCTGGGGGCCCCGATCGAGCGACGTCGAGGCCTGGGGTGGGACGAGCGCGACCATCGGAGGGATCAGAGGGAGCAGAGGACGATATCAGCTCGCAGGACCTCGCTCAGAAGCTGGGGCACCTCACGATCCAGCAGTTCTTGCAGGGGCAGAACGACCACGTCACTGAGCATGGGTCCGAGTTGCTCGTCAAGGAGGTGCGCCGTTCGCTCGGGTTTGCGGTGGATGAGAAGGATGAGCTCGTACTTACTGATCTAATTTGTACAGGCTCGCAAAATCCTTGACGACGCAGCTTCGATCCCTTCCTCGGCCTCCGCCGCTTCGCCGAATTTCGTCTACACCCAACCTGCCAACTCGTTCCTCTTCTCGCAACGCTCGACGTCGATCCAGGACATTATGAGGAAGCTTCCGAGAAAAGCACTCTCTGACGTGGCTTCGTCGTCGTACTGGATGAGCGTCGACTGGTATGTCCACGCATGTCCGAAGCAGATCTTCCAGAAGCACGAGCAACACGTTTGGCAAGCGGTGCAGAACAACACCCCAGCCGATCGTGAGCGACCTCTAGCCTCGTTAGACGAGTAAACCATGGCTCATTAGTTCTATTCCAGCTTTCTCGCTTGCCCTCCTGCTCTCCATTTGGGCCGTTGGACTTTACGCCTTGCCAGTCGCCAAGTCGGTGAAGACCCGTTCTCTTCTCGTTCTCCATGTACTGAATTCTTTCTCAGTAGGGCCGTTCAGAAAGGCTACGCCGAGGACAAGGACTCGGTCGCAAAAGAGTGGATGGACATGGCTTCCAACAGCCTCTTCGTCGGGCGGTTCCTCGAGGTCCCGACGCTCGAGGCCATCAGGACGTTGCTCATCATGGCAGTCCATCACATCTCGCTTTCTCCAGGAGATGATGGCGGAGCCGGAGTGGCTTTTCTTGTCCTCGCCGTTCAGGGATGTATGCAGCTTGGACTTCATCGAGATCCCGACAAGACTCCTGGCCGATATTCAGCGTTCGAAAGCGAGGATCGCAGGTGAGGCCTCACCGTTCCTGCGCGTATTTTGAACTCATGCCGACAACCTTTGTACAGGAGAGTCTTCTGGCTCACCTTCCTTGCGGAACAGTATGCCTCAACGACGGTGGGCCGCCGGTATGTGGAGACCAGCCACGCGTTGCTGAAGGGGGGTGGTCGCTGACGTGGCGCCATCCAGGTATTGCATGCTGCATCTTCGGGACGTGGACACCAGACTCCCAGCAGATGTGCTCGTAGGTGACAGTCTCTTTAGAAGCCCTTTTACACTGGTCTAAGGTTGGTCCTCCAGGACACCCACATGGGGTCGCTGTCGTCCGGCACTTTGCCTGTGGAAACTGAAATGACCTCGCTGCTCGTCAGGATCCGCATCGCCCAGCTTGCCGAAACGATCGTACAACTTTTTACTTGGCTAAAACCATATAAATCTGACCGCTTCTATTTTGGTCATAGTCGGAAGCAGCCTTCGGGCTCCGCCCCGTCACGTACTCGACGATCATGGAGCTGAACCATGAGATTGACGCGTTGGAGACCTCGTTCCCTCCTCAACACCGCTTTCACGAGGAAATGACAGTCACCAAACCTGATCGTCTTACTATCCTCACCGTGCTCAAGTCGTTCATCATCCAGCTGGCTCTCGCGACGGAGCGACTTCGCCTCCACCGACCTTACCTTGCCAGGTCTTACTCCGACGTACGCCAGTTCCCCCATTTTGTATTTCTGGTAGCTCTACTGACACATTAGATTCTAGAGTACCTACGCTTTTTCGAAGGATGCGTGCTTCCAGGCCGCTCGAAGGATCTTGGCGATCCACGCTTCGCCGATCTGTCACTCTCCATGGGCGGGTCTCAATTACAAGGCAAGTTATTGTACACCACTTAACAGAAAAACAAAGACTAACTGTCTTCTTCTTCGTCAGGCCATCTGTGCCTCGATCGTCCTCGTTCGTGAACCTCACCAATTCATTACGAACACTTGGACTAAACCTTCTCCTCACAGGCCATTGATGTCCTCCAGAACCCAGCTGGACCAGTGGCGACGACACACAGCACCCTGGTTCACGAGGCTCTGGCTCGCATCGAGGCTTTCTCGGAGATCTCGGTCGGTCGCTTTCTTTCGCCTGCACCACGTCATCTCACTCACCCCTGTCGCCCTCCAGACCATCTGCCGCCGCGGTGCCAAAGTCCTTCGCTTCCTGCTCGAGAAGAACGGCTACAGCTCTTCGGGTGACCACCTCCGCCCTTCGCCCGAACCACTTCAGAAGCGAAGTCGTACGGCCACGGGCAGCACCGGCTCTCCCGCGACTTCCGTCGAAAGCGACCTTCCGCACAAAGCCACGTCGTCGCCGCCCTCCAACTTTGCTCGCGATCCCAAAGGTTTCAACAGTGCTGGAGCCTCTTCGGGTTTCCGATTCCCTCTCTTGTCCGGCACTTCCGCCTCCTCCTCCGCACCCTCGACGACCACGTCATTCCAGTTCGATCCTCCCTTCCCGAACTTCTCCAGCGGCCCAGGGATGGGAGTGAACCTCCCCGCGGATATCAGTTCATTTGATTTCGAAGCTCTCCTCGGTATGGACTCGAGCCAGCCCGGACCGTTCTCTTACACCCCTCCGACGAGCCAGCAGTCTTCGTCGCACCTCCAGGTCCCACCCAGCACGTCAACGGGCTACTCGCCGCTGCTGTCGACGTCGCCGAACTTCTCTGCTGCTGCGCCTACACCTCTAGTTTCCCCTCCGACGACTTCCACGACAACCCTTCCGGCATTCACGCTCTCCACGACTTACCCGACTCTCCACTCTGCCGCTGCTGCTGCCCAGCAACTTGCCTCCCAGCCTCCCAACCCACTCGCGACCCAACCGAACTACGCAGCGAACTACCAGTTCCCACCACAGCCGTCCACGGTCTGGCAGCCTTCCAGTTCCAACAACCGCACTTACCCCGCCGCTGGTGGGTCCGGAGCAGCAGCGGGGATGGGGATGGTGGGGACGGAGACGTCGTCGTTGCGCTCGACGGTCCACTTTAATCCGAGCTATGCGTTTGGGATCCCGTCGGCGAACAACTTTGAATTCTCTTTTTTGAGCGCGAATGGGCCGAGTGGGAATAATGGGAGTGAGAGTGAGAGTGGGAAGAATGGAGCGGGGGAGAAGGGCGAATGAGGTGAGACGTGGTCGTTGAGAGCGAGAGTGGGTTCAGTTTGGTGCCCCTCAGTATTTGTTTTTTGTTATGATTAGCACTTGAGCTTTGAAGTCGGGAGTCTGAGGGAAACGGTAGTTTGTGAGGTAGGATTGAAAGCAACAAAAGATTGAGATTGAGCGACTCGAAGCACGATGCCTCCAGCTCAATCTCGTTGAATCTTACACTACACACACAGTCACACAACGCTCCTTCCCTTTTTCTGCTCAGCTCATCAGCATCAGACAGCCTGCTTGTCAATCGACCTGTAGTTTCCACGCGTCAGCCGCGCCGCTCTCAATCACGAGTCCACCCAAATGGGTTTTTACCTGTTCATGCTCCCGAGAAGCGCCTTGATGATGTACTGCTCGTTCAACACGCCCTGCTTTGACGAACGAGAGAGACCAAGCGTCAGCGAACAAGTGCGAGGGAGCTCCGTTTAATCCAAGAGGGGACGTACGTTCTTGACGTCGAACAATACCGTGTCGACGAAGTCTCGGATCCTGCGTCCGGAATAAAACTCCTTAATCACTTCTTCTTTAATCAACCCAAGGAGCAGAGAGACGAACCCATGCTTGGACTTGAGGTCGTCGTCCAAGGCCCTCAAGTGATCCGCTGCGACGAGGGTGCTCGTCAGTCTCACCTCGGAGAGGCCTGAGATCAGAGCCCAACTACGTACCAGCCTCATCGTCGACACCGATCTGAACAAACTGGATACCAATCTGGTACGGCGGGAACCTTCCGGCGTCCAAACGCTTCGCAATGTCGACGATGATCGGTTCGGGGTCCTCGCCCTTGTCTGGCGCTCCGTCTGCATCGGTCGACGCGTGTCAGCACTATCGGAGAAAGACCGGGAAAAAGACGAACCGGTAAGGACGATGAGGTTGAGAGGTTTTGGCCTGGGGTAACCGGTGGGCTGGCCTTCGATCTTCCAGTTCTCGAGGTCCTGTTGATGGGAGTGCGTACAAGCAAGTCAGCTTCCAGCACCCTACCTCTCGCCCGCACTTCGTCCTCCAATCCCGACCACCTTCCATCAGAGTAATGACAGTTGGAAACTCACCGACATGTATGGTTCCAAAACCCTCTTCAACGCACTGGCGGTCGGAGTGCTCTTCCTCGGCTCGACGCGCCTGAACAGCCGGAACAGCTCGTCGGCCGACTTGGAGGTGGCCTTGGTGAGGTTGTTGAAGAAGGCGATGTCGACGCCGTCCGAGTCGAATTGGACTGCTTTCGCGATGACCGACTGGAGCGCCGACGAGAGCTCGTCCCAGAACCTTTGTTGTGGGGTCGGTAGTTCGGGGTGAAAGAGTGGGAGGGGAGGCGCAAGGAAGAGAGGGAACAGAGGAGGTTTGGGTGTTGGAAATTAGGTCGTGAAATGTGTCAGCAACTGGTAAGATGTCGATTGGGGCAGAGGAATGCATGGGGGTGAACGTACATCTCCATCGACTCGGAGTCGTCGCTGCAGAACACAAAGGTCAGCTCACGGTCGCCTTACTCAAGCACTAAGCTCACATCAAAAAGTAAGTATCAAACTTGGCCAACTGCGCGAGCGGGTCCTCCCTCCCTCCCGTCCTCCCACCTGCCGCTGGTTGTCCCATCAAGTGCGGTGGCGGTGGCCCGGGGGGTTGCTGGTACTGCTGCTGTCCATACTGCTGGATCTGAGGAGGAGCGTAGTAGCCCTGGTTCTGGCCTTGCTGTTGCGGTTGCGACGGGTGGTAGCCTCCCGCGTACTGCTGGCCCGACGATGACGGCGGCGGGCCTGGCGGGGGAGCGTACGACGGCTGGTACTGCTGCTGCTGCTGGGACTGGCGCTGCAGTTTCTGGCCCTGACTTTTGGAGGTCGAATTCTTGCTGAACAATCCCATTATGTAGAGTTTTCTCGAAGGTGGGCGAGTGGGTGGAACGAGGCGAAGGGACGAGGAGCCGCCGCTGCCAAGGACCAGGGGGAGCGCGAGGCTGCGGCCGAACGAGGCGGTGAACAGTCACGGGTGAATAGCCATCAATAGGTGACTGGCGGGCACACTGAGTCGTATCATAGAAAAACCTGGATAATCTTGGCTAATCTAGCCTGGTTGTGCAGTTACAAGTCCCTCGACTTGACGTGGAACCTGGCCTGAGGCAGTCGCTCAAAGCAAAAAGGTGCTCGCAGAAAGAGCTGAATTGTGTGCTCTTTCATTGTGACAAACATGTAAAGACCTCCGCACTCTGATTCAGCCCCGCTCGTCGATGCTGAGGCGATCCACGGCGAGCATGCCAGCATCAGTTGGACCACGTCAGCGCGCAAGCTGGCTGTGAGGGAATGAACGGACCTGACCGGCACGGGCAAAGCTATGCTTATCGCAAGAGTCATTCTAAATTGGGAAGGCCCATCAAGTCAATGCAAACGCCGCGCAAGTAGTGCGACAAATTAAGAGAGGGCCACAGAGAAAGCGCCCCCTATCCTTCAGCCTTCTTCCTTGAAGCGAAAGCATCGGGCGCGCTCGTTGCCCTTCACCTCTGTGTCACCTCGCCCGTGTCCCGCCGTTCGAATCCTACTATAGTGAATTTTTCAGTTGTCCTGCCCCTCACCACGCTTTCGTCCTGCTTTTCGACCGTTTTTCGCGCGTTTCCGCTTTGCCACTGCCCGCCTCCGGCTCGCCGCTTCAATCAACCTCCACCACTCGTCCCCTTGTTCCGGTCTCGCGCTCGTCTCGCTCGACCACCGCCGTCGTCCTCGCCCAGCTGCTGTAGACATCGAGGAAGAAGGAACGGCCGTCAGCGATGGACCCACGGATGGACCCGCGAGGGCTCGACGACCACCGCCTCGCGTCAGCCTCGTCCTCTCACCCGTCCCGCGCGTCGTCCTCCACCCCGGCATCCCTCCTCTCGGCCCCGTCCTCACCATCAAAGAAGAGAATCTACTACGCAGATGCTAGGTACGTCTTCCTTCCTGTCTTGTTGCGCTTCGCTTCTTCCGTCGCAATCGCGAGAGCTGACCGTCCACAACTCCGGTTGCGTCTCGGCTCTCTCGCTCGCTCGCGCAGGTTCATCCCAAATCGCGACTCGGGCATCGACCTCGCGAGCAGCTTCCAACTCATCCCAGATGGACCGTCCACCCCCAACTCGAAGGGCAAGCGCAAGGCGACACAGCCCGAGAACGACGCTCAAAAGGGTGAGTGATCAGCTCTGGGCCTCCCCCGTCCCACCTCCCGCCGTTCTCGAACAGATGGCCAACACTATTCTTTGCACGAGAAGCAGACGAAGCCAACAAGACGTTCAACAAGCTCCTCAAAACCGAACTCTTCGGCCCATCCTCCGTCGACTCGCCCCTCCTCGGCTCTCCCTCGTCCCGCGCCCACTCGTCAACCACTTCAAACTCCCTCTCCGCGACCCCATCCACACCCTCCACGAAACCCCTTTTCTCCTTCTCCTCTCCATCGAGAAAGCGCAACGCTATCGGTGAGAGGGAGAGGGTCATTGGCGGCGCGCAGGGACTCGACAGTCCGACGCATGAGCGGTACAGCGTCAGCCCCGTGCGGTACGAGAGCCAGAAGCTTCTCCTCAGCCCGAGGAAGCCGCAGAGGCAACTGAGTAAAGTGCCGTTCAAGGTTCTCGACGCTCCTGAACTTGCCGTGAGTCTCGTTCTTTCTTGACGGAGGCAAAGGTGGGAACGCAGGGTTGCTAACAGTGGCGTCCGTTGGTCTCGCTCTTGCTCGGTCCGGGGTTCATACAGGACGACTACTATCTCAACTTGGTCGACTGGAGCTCGAAGAACGTCCTCGGCGTCGGGTTGGGGTCGTGTGTCTACTTGTGGAGTGCGGTGACGAGCAAGGTGACCAAGCTCTGCGACTTGAACGAGAACAATCCGGCAGACTCGATCACGAGCATCAGTTGGGTCGAGAAGGTACGTTCACAGACTCTTACGTGTCTTTAGTTGGGATGGGAAGTGCTGACCAGGTGGGCGTTTGCTCAGGGAGCGCAACTCGCCATCGGCACCAAGTCGGGAGCAGTTCAGATCTGGGAGTACGTCGTTCCCTCACCTCAGCGCATTCTCAGCTGATCAAACTTGAATTCTTTCGAGGACAGCGCCGACAAGTGCAAGATGATCCGCACCATGACTGGCCACACCGCCCGAGTTGGCGCGCTCGCCTGGAACGACGCCATCCTCTCGTCCGGCTCACACGACCGACTCATCTACCACCGCGACGTCCGCATCCCGCAACACTACGTGACGAAGCTCGCAGGCCACCGTCAAGAAGTCTGCGGACTCAAGTGGAACACGTCGGAGAACCAGCTCGCGTCGGGAGGGAACGACAACAAGCTGTTCGTGTGGGACAAGATGAGCGAGCAACCCCTGTACAGGTTCACCGAACATGTTGCGGCTATCAAGGCTATTTCGTGGAACCCGCATCAGCACGGGATCCTGGCCTCGGGAGGAGGAACGGCGGATATGAAGATTCGGTTCTGGAATACCTTGACGGGAAGCCTGCTGAGCGAGATTGATACGGGGAGTCAGGTGCGTCGCGCTTTCCTTCTTTCCATTGGATTGTATGCGTAAGGTTTGGAAGCTAAGGTCGGATTGTCAAACAGATCTGCAACCTCATGTGGTCGAAGAACTCGAACGAGCTCGTCTCGACTCACGGTTTCTCGGCGGGTCAAGTTCAGAACCAGAGTGCGTCCTTTTTCGGTTCTTCACATGAGGATCAGCTAGACTGGAGCTCATCTGCTTCTTTTTGTAGTCTGCATTTGGACGTTCCCTTCGCGGCAACAGGTCGCCACGCTCACGGGCCACACCTACCGCGTCTTGTACCTCGCCATGAGTCCAGACGTTCGTCTTTCTCCCTTCCTTTTCTGCACTCAAATTGATTTCAGTTCTATCCTCAAACAGGGTCAAGTCAGTAAGTCGGAGCTCTCTTCCGACGTTGACCTCTTGCGCCACGTCACTAACTCCGTTTTCACTTTAGTCGTCACTGGTGCCGGGGATGAGACTCTGCGATTTTGGGAAGCGTTCAAGAAGAGAAAACCAGAGAAGAAGGGAGACAGTTCGGTCCTCAACACGTTTGCGCATATCCGTTGAGGGAACGAGGAGATCACGGAGCGCGCCGCGGGCTTTTTTCCATTTCACACCAGCTTTGTTTGATTGTATCCGCATTATTTTCTCGATTCCCTTCACGTTTGGCACTAGCTTTTATTTACCTTTACCCCTTCACTCCGCTTCTTTCATGTATCGTCGTTCTTCCCACTGCTGATATCAACCCCCTCGGGCCACGTTGTGGCCTCCGCTCGATCCGGTGCTGGTGAGAGGTGGCTCAGGGGCACGAGCGCCATGTCTCGAGTTTGTACCCAATTCCGAACCTTTTCCGAAGGACCTCATTCCCTCAAACTTGTCCACTGTTTCATCAGGCGCCTGGCACGGCCTCACTGCTCACTCGCCAGCCCCAAAGGTTCATCCGGGTCCAAACGTTTCCTGACCTCGACGGCCTTTCTTTTTCTTGAGCGGACCCGCGCGCGCGCAAAACGTTTCCTGGCTGGGGTCAGCGAAATCTGACGGCACCCTGCACCAAATCGCGGTCCGAGCTCAGAGTGTACACGTGTAGCCGAGGTGGACGGAAGATGGTCTGACGTCCAGAGTGTGCGCCAACAGGAGTTTCGGTGGGGTCAAAGGGAAGCAAAATTTGGGAATGATTGTGCGCACTCGTGCGACCTCCTTGGAGCACCGCTGGAACCGAGGCGACGAGAGGCTGCTCCGCGCGGACATCGAAGGCAGATTGCAGCGTACTCTGTCCTTCTGACGCACTTGTCTCTCTCCTTCTTTCCCTTCACTTCACTTATTCATCCCTTTTCTACCTCCAAAAACCACGATGGACCGCGTCAAGCCCTATTTCAACAAGATCAGAGTCGGCGGAGCGCTCAGCGTCGTGGCCATCGTCTTTTCGATCCTCGCGGTCGTTGTGGCGACGGCATGGTTCGTCCGTCCTGTTAGGGCTAGGATTGTCAAGTACTATGTCCTCTGTGAGTTCGGTGATGCGTAATCGAGGGAGCGGGAGCTGAGTGAACCATGATGTAGGGAAAGCCGAAGACATGGGGAAAGAACAGATTGACGGCTTGAAGTCCAAGGTCAAGCTGGGTTCGTTTCTGCTCATTGTCCAGAACCTCCGAATTAGTACATTAACCATTACCATTTGACAAAGGAGACAAGCCGGACACGGACGAGCTCCTCGACAAGAAGGAGGAGCTGGATGGCGCCTCGGTGGCCGACAAGATCAAGGCGCTTTAGGGTGGATACCGAGTCTCGGAAGTGGAGCTGTGTATCGATTTTATCAGCTTGAATACCCTTTCTCGTACCGGCTCTCTGTCACTGCATTTCCTTTCACACCTTCGAATTACAAGCGTTCTGTCCCGAGCTCCTGTTTCCGATTGCCCGAATGTTCACCTGGAAAAAAACATCTACACGTCTCCTCTGTCCTCTGGCGGAGTGAACAGTCCCAAAATCCCACCAACAGCATCAACCGTAACTTCCCCTCGACTCGGTTTCGCCCTCAGCGTCTGTGTTGCCCCAAACCCCGTCACTGTCCCACCTCCCGTTCCTGCGGACGTTGCGCTACTCGTACTACCCCTCGACATCGTCCTCACTGGTACTACTCCACCCATGTACGTTATGCTTCCCAACTTCGGACTTTTGATGGAAGATCGACTCGAGTGAATCGACGCGCGAGAGGACGTTGACGTGGTCGGTGACGTGGACGGGAGGGGATCGTGGGAGTGGTGAGCGGAGGGGGAGAGCGGCGGCGAGGTGAGTGGGATGGAGTTAAGAGCTTCGGACGCGTCTTCTGGAACTGGGGTGAAGCCGTGCGGTGAGGAAAGGGAGGGTGACGGAATGAGAGGCGCTCGTGTAGGGGTCTCGAGCTGAAGGAGGACGTCGTCGTCGAAGCACTCGTAGTACCTGTGTCATCGAAAGTTATGAACAGCTGAAATTTTAATCAACCAAGAAGACCAATCAAAAATGCACTCACGCCTCGATCATGACCCTCAACACGCCGCCAACGGTGTTCGTCTCATCCTTACCCCTCGCCTTCTCCGTTCTCCTCATAGTCCCCGGCACTCTACACATCTCCAACTCCTCCGCCGCAAATCCCAGCCCACCAACCATGCCTGGCGCAAGACAAATTACCAAATTATCCGCTCCCATCAGATTCGTCTCACTCCTTAACGAGATCTCGTGAAGGAGCGAGAGGATTGGCTGGAGGACCAAGAGAGTCGGCTTAGAGAAAGCGGGGAGGAGGGTTGTGCGGATGAACTGAATCGCTTCGGCTTGAGGGGCGGCGGTGGGAGCGAATACGGTGGCGGAAGGAGGGAGGGAGATGGGGCAGCTTCGGATGAGAGGGTAGAGGGAGGGTGCGAAGATTGGGGTGGGGAGAGATCGGAGGAAGAGTTTGAGGAGAGATGCGGCGAGGTAGGCGGCGTCGGGGTACTCGAGGAGGGTCACGGGGTGGCCTAGTTCGATTGCAAGGAGGAATGAGACGATGACACGTTCTCTCAAAGCAGGGAGGCTTACCTCGGTCGTAGGCATCTTGCAGCTGCTTCACGGTAGCCGCACTGGCTGATCTTCGGAAAACACCAATCGCGTCCAGGCCTGGTGAGTGAATGGATGTGAGTAGGCGACTCGCAGCGCGGAAAAGAGACGAGCCCTGCTCACCCTCGAGACGTAGGACGTTGACGCAGTCCTTGACAAGGACTGGCAGTCCAAGTTCCGCTTCTGTTCCCATCAGCTATGCAAAAGATTCAGAAGAAAGTTCGGTGGGCAGAAGGACCAGAACCAACCTCTTCTAATGACACGCCGAGAGCTCTTGGTGGTACGTCGACTGGAAGCTTGATGCTGCTCTCGATGGCGGCATTCGCACTAGTGAGAGAGAGAGAGTAAGACTACAAAAGCATTGGCCTGAGAGAATTGAGGCCCCCACCTGTACACCTCGTGAGGGAATTCGACGCGCGTGAACAGCTCGACACCCATCTCGCTCGCAAGGGTGCTCAAAGAGGGGACTTGAACGATCTTCCGCCGTTTGGCTGTCTTTCCCGATAGCAGAGTTGTTGAAAAGATGGTGAAGATCATCTGTTGGTGCATTTTGTGAGCATGGTAACGACGAAGAGAAACACTCAAGGCCACGTACTCGCACCCACCACCCTCCTCCAACGACCCACAGCTTTCTCAGGTTCTTCCTCGCCATCCTTGTGAGTCCAAGGTACGTCGATATCAGTAACGCCGTCGGAGGAGCGTTCGGTGCGGGAGTGGTGAGGAGGACGACTGAGTAAGGGCATGAGGAGGCGAAAGTCTCGAGCCGTAACCGGAGCTTGTCGAACAGCAGCGCATGGTCGAGTTGGGTTGGCGGCGGGATGTAGACTGGTGCTATGACCAGGAGTGGTCCTAATGGATCGCCAGAGTCGGTTCCTGTCTGAGATGGTGGAAAGTGTGCGTCAGATGCTGTACGACAACAGGTCCGTGGAGGTGGTTGTCGCTTGTAAGCAGGAGGAGGAGGTCGATGTGACAGCCTCAAAACCACATGGTAAATGTACGTCTCTTTTCTTGAGATCTTCAGACATTCTCAATGTGTGAGGGTCATGCCTCGCGCGAAATCTGAACGCCGTCACGACCACGCACCCGCGCACACCAAACGACCAAGGAGAGCAGCGCACGAAGGCACTCACCTGATACAGCACCTTCTCAGCGACCCTGGACAGCTCTCTGTCTCTCTCTCTATCTCGCTCCCTCTGCTCCTCCTTCTCCCGCTCGGTCTCGGCGTCGTCCGCCGGCTCGTCGCTCGCGTCGCCGTCCGAGTTGCGACGCGCCGCCGGCTCCTCGGGCGACGCCCACAATCCCGGCAAGGCAGGCCGTTTAGACCGCTGCTTGGCCGGCTGTCTGAAGCTGGCGAACGAGAGGGTGTCGGACCAGCGGCCGGGAATCCTGATCGAGTCTGAAGGAGGAGCACGCGCCGTGTCGGGCGACGACGACGAGGCGGGCTGGTCGAGCTCGAGGACGTCGCGGAGAGTCGAGCTCGAGCTCGAGCTGGTGCTGGGCTCTGCTGCCATTGGGTGTGTGGGTGTTCCTCTTATTGATGTAACTTTTGGTGCAACGACGGCGAAGAGTGAAGGAAGCGAAGCAACCAGCGCGCGAAGGACAGGGGTTGTTTGTTTTCGGCGGGTCGATCTGCCCGTGCGAGCGTCGGGGTTGACCATCGACGACGACGACCCCTGCCTGGCCCCTCCTCGAGCACCAGCGCCAGCTCGAGCACCTGTCACGATTCCGATCCTCGGCGTCGGCGTCGACATCGTCTCGCTCGCCCGCCTCCGCCAGCTCGTCCTCCGCCGGGGCGCAGATCGCCTCGCCGCTCGCATCCTCAGCCAGCCAGAGGCCGCGCTCTGGGCCACCGCCGCACCGTCCTGGGACAGCGAGAGGCAGCTCAGATATCTCGCAGTCAGGTCAGTCTACACTCGTCCTCACACCTGGGCACGCGCGCGTCCAGCGTCCGCGTTCAGAGCCAGAGCCAGGCGACGGGTGGCTGACGGCGGATGCTCACGCCCGCGCGTCGTGCACGATTCGTGAATTGCAGGTGGGCAGCAAAGGAAGCAGCATACAAAGCTCTATTTCCGGCACACACCCTCACGTGGAAGGACATCGCCGTGACCAAGGTCGGCCCCAAGCCTGCGCTCAGTCTCGTCCTCCCCTCGTCCCCAGCCCCAGCGTCCGCCCCGACCTCCTCTCCCGGCACCGTCGACGTCCCTACGCCTGCCCTCCATCTCAGCATATCCCACGACGCAGACCTCGTGCTGGCCTACGTCATCGCAGAGCACCCGTTCCCCCCGTCCGCTTGAACCCACCCCACACCCTGAACCTCGGAGTCGTGCCTCGGCGGCCTCTCGCAACCTTGGTCATCTATTTCCCACCGACCGCCCCCAATCCTCTCCCCTTATCTTATTCTTCCACCGGCAACCTCTTTCCTCCGACGCCTATCCGACTCAGCCATGTACAACTACATCAGCGAGCTGCCAGAGTCCGAGTCGCCAGAGGGCAACACCAGCTCTCAACCGATCAAGCCTGAGCCCGGCATGGACGGAGAGTTGGTTGACATTGCAGACAAGGTGAGCAGCACTATCGCTCGAGGATCCTAGCCGAGGAGCAGTGTAGCTGACATCCAGCGCCTTTGTCCCAGAGCTGTGCCTCGTGCCGAACAAGAGTGCGTTCCAAAAGTCTCGACTAAGGGAATGCAGCTGACAATGCTTCGACTACACCTAATAGAAAGTACGATGCGACCGGATTTTCCCTTCCTGTCGACGGTGTCGCTCGCGGTCAGAAGTGTGCGATTACGGCGACAAGGTTACGTTGTGCGTTCTGTGGCTCTGCACATCCCCGCCGTTTCCAACTGGTTCGCTAACACGTCTCGGATGTTAGCGAGAGAAAGCCACCACCTCCTCCGCCGACGAAGAAGCGTGCAAATCCCGAAAAAGACCGCCCGAGTGAGCTTTGTTTTGTTGTTCCTTTCCAGAGCGGACCGCTTAACCGTTCTCGCGCAGTGGTCAACAAGCCCTTCCGCTCCGACGACGACATGGCGACATCTCTTACAACAAATTACTCCTCATCCGGACAGTCGCAAATCTCCTCCAAGCAGTTCTCGGCGCTTTGGGACGCTTTCCTGAAACACTCAAGTCAGTCGCTCTTTTCGGTGCCACGTGGGTTTTTTGGCGTGGTGCGCCTCGTAAACTTACACACCGATTCTGGGCATAGATATCGGCCACAAGTCGGTAGATTGGCACCTTGCGAGACCGACTATGGAGGCGTCTTTGACGGATCATTTGCTCGAAGGTGAACTTGGTCGCAGAGACGCGGGCTTCCGCTGTCGAGGTTCATTTGTTGACGACCTTGCTCTCTCCATTGCAGCTTCGCTCCACTCGTGCTGCTTTCATTTGCGACCCTTCGCGATCTTCAAGGACAGAATATCCTACTTTCGGTAAGTTCGAGATAGTCTCAACCGCAGTGTCTCAGAAATATGCTGATCGCTCGTGGCCTGGGTTTCCAGAAACAACCTTAATCGTCTCGACGCCGCCAGTCAAGTGAGGGTTCTTACGGAAGAATTTCTGCAACCTTACATGAGCTGACGTGAATCCCTATTAGGCAATCGTCACCATCCTCACGTCGCTCGGTGCTCGCGCCAGTCCTCATTCAGCACTCCTCGGCGTCGCAGGCCCCGACATCGAGAATGGCAACTCGTCGCTCGAGCTCGTCCTCAGTGCTGGGATCCGAAGAGAAAATGCGTGGAGGGCGATTCTCGAACGAGCGGTCACCCTGTGCTCGAGTCTTGATATCCTCCAGACGCCGACGAAGCGAAACGTGGAGATCTTGTCGGCCATGACGAACGCGCTCATTTGTAAGTAACTCAGAGAGGAAAGGTTTCGAACATAAGCCCTGACTTTGTTGTTGGTCTGCAGTCTCAGAAGTCAGACCGGATCGGTCTCGTTTCTTCCACCGCAACGCGATCGCGCTGTATCAGGATGTGGAGCGAAGCAATTTGCCGCCAGAAGAGGCCACACGCCTCAAGACGACATTGGGTGCAGCTCTCTACGTACGTTCTTTTCAACAGAACCGTTGTTGGGAGTGATTTACTGACTTGGCGTATAGGAGAGCGACTCGAGAATTTCGGCATACGCTGCTGTCCCGTTCCTCATCCGAGACGCGGACCTTTGGGACGCGTGGAGCGGCTCCGGCGTCGTGATACCCGATCTGCGGCGCGAGAACTTGACGACTGCGCTCGACGAGATCCTCTTCCCCGGTTTGATCACTCGGAGGAAGTTGGACGACGCGTTGACGCTAGCGGGGTACTATGTGTGTGCGGTCCAGAGGTCTCATTCGGCGTTGGCTGCTCGTGAGTAGACATGTTTCGACTTTCACGGCACTGAGCCGCTACTGAAGCTCTTGTAAAAACAGCACGACGTTCCACTCGCTTCCTCACCGAGTTTGAGCAACACTGGTCCAACATCGACCACGTCCACTCCTCGATTCAGAAGCTGCACCGCACGCTCATGGGACTCGACTACACCCCAGCGGGAAGTCATGACGCCCACGAACTGCAGTACGACCTCCTCATCTGCGTTCGACTCGACGTGAGGATCGTCGATATCCTTAACCTCAGTCATGTGTTTTTGTTGGGGAAGCGAAGGGAGTTGTTTGGCACGCCAGAGAGTCAGGCGGTGGAGGCGTTGTTGGTCATGTCGGAGTTTAGGGTCAGGAAATCGCTCAAGTTGCTTGCGTGGGTTTTTGACGGCCTTTGTTTTTGCCATGTTTTTGTTCTGACCGGTCGCTTTTCTCTTACTCAGGTTTTACGCCAAGGTCTTTGTCGATTCGCTCGACAAGCACGTGTTATATCATCTTTTCACTCAGCTTGATGTTCTGGTGAGCCTTGGAGCTAGACTTTGGAAACTGAAAGTGGCTGATTTGACTTTTCGATAGCCGTGGGTCTCTTTGGCGGTCCAACGCGTCGGAGAGCCTGGAGGTCCCATCTCTCCCGAATTTGAGGTGTCGGAGCTCGAGCTGAACTGGTCCGTTCTCCTTTGCTACTTTTCATTGAACTCGATGGTCTCACAACTATGCGTTATGCCAGGTTCGTCGAGGGCTTGAAGCTTGCTTGCTTCTACACCCCGCTGGCTTCTCAACGTCTCCGAGAGCTCGAGGACGGCCGTGCGGCTCGCAACCGACGCTACTGTGCGTTTGATTCCTCTCCTTTGAAGTAACTCGGACGCTAAACTGGATCTGCTTAGTCGCAGCTCCTGAACCCACATCGTTGGCGCCAGCCTACGTTCCTCCTCAGGCCGCACCACCACCACCACCTCCACCATCCCAGCAGCAACCAATGTACTCGGGCTACGACAACATGACCGTCGCGTCTGGGGACTATCGACCGCCGTCGGCTCAATCAACTGGCTCTCTTGGGACCTACGGCAACGGAGCCGGGTCGTCGAACTACTACCTGCCGCCGATGTACGGCGAGAACGTCAGCTACGGAGGAGGGCAGATGGGCGCCACGCCGACGTCGTACACGCCACCGCCTGGGGAGGACTTGCGAGTGTCGCCGGGAGGGCTTCCAGCTTTCGAGGAGCACGGGCTTTGGACGCCTGCTGCTCAGTGGTGAGCGTTGCGAAAGGAGGAGGAGTACGCTGAGGGACGAAGCCGTGGAGAACCACCCACCCCGTTATTAGTTAATTTGTGTTGTTTTGTGCTCCTAAAACGTTTTCTTCTCTCTCTCTTCTTGAACTTGCAATGTGAAAGGAAACAGGGAGAGTCTAAAATAACAAAAATGATGACACAAGTACGACCGAGAGCAGAAGGTTTGTCCAAGAAAAGCAACGAGGGCTGCACGCTTTTTTATGCGGCCGCCTTAGCCGCCTTCTTGGCCGCCTTCTTTTCAGCCTTCTTCCGTGCCTTCTCGGCCTCCTCGTCGACTTCTGTTGATGCGGCCTCAGTCGACTGTGAGAGAAACAAACGGTGCGTGAGCTGACGTGGCGCGAGGACCGGAAAGAAGAGAGCGCACCTTGGACTTCTTCGACTTCTTCTCCTTCTTTGGCGAAGCCTCCTCCTCGGCAACATCCTCAACCGCCTCCGACTTCCTCTTCTTGTCCTTCTTGTCCTTCTTGTCCTTCTCCTTCTTAGGGCTCGCCTCCTCCGCCATCTCGACATCCTCGCCAGCCAGGTCGGCAGCCTCCGCCTTGACAAAGTCGAGAGCCTGCAAACAACTCAATCAGTACACTAGACCTGAGGTCCGACTTGACTGAATCCGAAACTCACCTTCTTCATGGCATCAGCGTTCTTGGTGGGGTTGGCGCCGGTCTCGTAGAACGCGAGACGCTCCTCGACCTGGGCACGAAGGACCTCACCAAACTTGGTCGATGGCGTGCTGTTTACCGTCACAATTCAGCAGAAACTCGGCTTTTGGGGGTCATTGGTGACGAACTCAGCAAAGCAATCGATACGCGAAGCGATAGAGGCCTTGTTTGCCAGGAAACGGGAGATGCGACCCTTGTTCTTGGCTCCAGCACGGCCGATGAAGGTGCTCTGTATACGTTAAAGTCAGAACAAAGAGGATGGAGCGGTCTGGCGAACGAAAACGAACGTGGTACTGCGCGCAAACGACGAGGGTCAGTTCGGAGCGACCACGTCGGAATGAAGAAAGTAACGCACGATGAGACCGTACTTGGGAGTGTTGCCCTTGGTCTTGAGGGCACGGAAGAGAGCCTTCTCAGCACCCAAAATCTGGACCGTCGACGCAGGGTACTTGGAGAGGTTGGTGAGGGATCCGGCGTGCGAGATGAGCCTGGCGCCAACGGTGTCTCCGATCAAGCTAGCCAAGTTGGGCGCAACGACACCCATCTTCTCCGAAAGGTACTGCTGGAGGGACTTGCGGTACGCAAAGAGGTGAATGACACGGTCGGCAAAGTTGGCGATGTTGATGTGGTCGACGGGGGAGATGTCGGTTCCCATCGAGGCGCGGGCAGCGTCGTAGACGTTGCGGGCGAGGGTCTCGTTGTCGTCGAGGATCTCGGCGAGGGGAGCGATCGAGTCCTCGGTCATGGTCGACTTGTCGCCGATGAGCTTGACGACACGGGCGTACTGGTTGTTGTCGGGGACGACCTTGACGAGCTCGGGGAAGTGCCAGCCGTACCACTCGCGCACGCGCATGGCGAAGGTGTTGACGTCCTTGTCGAGCTGGTCGAGGAGGCTGAAAGGTAGATGCATATCCAAATCAGCTTCAATCGCCCTTCTCCTCCATTCAGCACAGATGGGACGCACGCAATGGCCTGGATGATCATGTTGTCGGAACGGTTGACGTTGAACTTCACCTTGGCACGCGAGTAAGCGTGACCAAGACCAAGCTGACTCCTCGAGATGTCGCCCATCTCCAAACCAGCCAAGAGCTTCTCAGCATGGAGACGGATACCACGAATGACCTCGAGGGAGCGCTCGGAGGCATCGCACTCGATTCCGAGGCCGGCGACGATGGACGAGGCAAGACCACGCTCCTCGACACCGAGGACAACGCCGGACTTCTTGCCGAGGTTGAGCTCCAGGAGACCCTGCAGGAACTCGTGGACGACACCTGCAGAGCGGGAGGGAGCAACAACATCAGCATTCAATCTTTGCTTTTACCCTCTGTTGATCCTCCCTCGCAACCGTCCACCTCGCCTCATCACCCAATTTTCAATCTTTTCCTTCAACCGCGTTTCTCCCTGCATCCTCAGTGCGAGCAGCGCCGATGCTCAAAAATTTCGTGGCGAGGTCGTGGCTTGGGAGCGCTCAGAAAAAATGGGACGGGTAAGACTGACCCTCGGAAATGTCGTTGGCGACCTCAAGGGCGTGACCAGCATCCTTGAATGGCACGAACGAGACAAGCTTGACCTGCTTTCCGAACTATCTCCCCCCAAAAGACAACACATTTATGGGTGAGCTCGTCTGTGCGCCGCTGTAAGCGACACAAGGACAGGACGCTCGACGCACCTTGGAGACCTCGTCGAGCGAGTCCTGGACGTTCTTGGTGAGGTGACCGATCTCCTCGTGGAAGGACGAGGAAAAGAGGGCGAGGCCGGAGGCGGATTCGAAGAGGATCTGCGTGCGACGAGCAACACGAACGAAAACTCAAAGGTCAGCGCCCCCGCTCCTCGCGCTCACGCTCCAACTGCAGCGAGTTGTGTGGTGTGTCTGGGGGCAGAACTAGTAGATACTTACGTGGGTCGCCATTGTGTGTAGTTTTGTGTCCTCTGGACGACGACGTGGGATCCAGCGAGCGGGAGGCGAAGGCAGAGCGAGAAATCTCGACGCTCTGGCGCTGGCTGGCGAAGTGCGCAGTCCCCCCTCTGGCCTGGCCGGGTCGCTGTGGCCCTCCCTCCTTCCACTCGCATCTCGACGGACGACGACAAATAATACATCAACTTTTGGGCGACTAGAAGCACCAGCAGCCACTGCCCCGGCTTCCCCCCCCTCTCCTCCGACGCTCGCCACCCCTCGGGAGCCCCTCACCTGACCGCCCTCGTCGCGCTCACTTCTCGCACGACCATGCCCCCGACCCGCAACTCTCGCGTACGCAACCCTTCGTTTCGAGCCATCGAAGCCGAGCAAGCCTCCATCCACGCCGCCGAGGCTGCCGCCGCCCGCCGCCGCAACCCTCCTCCACGCAAGAGGGCCGCGCCCACCGCGTCAGCAAAGGGCAAGGCTCCTCCCGCCGCGAAGGGCAAGGGCAAGGCGAAGGCCACCGCTGGGACTTCGGAGACTCCTGCTGCCGCTCCGGCTCCGAAGGCACCCGTGAGGGGACGCAGAACGGGCACGAGCGCTGGACCATCCGCCAAGGCTGAGGAGGACGACGATGGCGAGCCGGACTTGACTCTCTGTGCGTGTTGTCCGTGTTTTCTCTCTCGGGGGTATGTCAAGCTGACTTTAGTATAGACTGCATCTGCCTCGGTTTCGACACGGGAGGACCGATGATCCAGTGTCAACACTGCTCGAACTGGTGCGTCGCATTGCATGACTCGGCAGCGTTGGTGCCTGTTATCGGACCTGCTCTCGCTGACCAGCTTCCCTTTTGTTGCCTTTTCACCACTTCCGTACCTGACAGGTTCCACTTCAGCTGCATCGGAATGGACGAGGAGGACGCCAACACGATCGAGGCGTATTCTTGTGCGCTGTGCGAGGATATGGGCTCGGGCCGCACAAAACGTGAGTCCCTGTGTTCCCCTCTCGTTCTCTTCTTCTTTTCTTTGA
This sequence comes from Pseudohyphozyma bogoriensis, assembly GCA_024364755.1. Classification (NCBI taxonomy): domain Eukaryota; kingdom Fungi; phylum Basidiomycota; class Microbotryomycetes; family Chrysozymaceae; genus Pseudohyphozyma; species Pseudohyphozyma bogoriensis. The sequence continues at coordinate 117,921 of JALBUQ010000010.1, forward strand.
GGATGTCCGTGTGCTTCATGCCTCGTTCTATGGCGACTAGCGCCTTTGCGGTCCGGGTTGAGCCGGCGGGAGCGTGAGACTCGGAGGAGGACCAAGCAAAGCCAACCTCTCACTCACGGTGAAGAGGGTTGTAAGTCTCGGCCGTGGACGTTTCTTGCTAGTATTAGACAGTGCATCTTCTCGGTTGCGTCGAGCGCAAGAAACCGTCCACCGCCACCCAAGGCGCCGTCAAGTCTAGCAGGGTCAAGTCAAGGGGTGCGGGGATCGGCGGGCAGGAGGGGAGCAGCGAACAGAGGGGAAGCGCCGATAGACGTATACCTTTCCTTCACCGAAGAAGCACTTGACTATAGTCCACTCCTCCACACCGCAACCACTCGTTTTATACTCTCCACACGAAAGCCGCAATCCGGGCGCGCCGTTCTTCTTTCTCGCGAAAAAAGTTCGGCTACAGGCTCCCGGGGAGGATGTTCGAGAAGCTTGTGATGTGCCGCACTGTGAAGACCACAACTGCGTCTCGTGGTCGAGTTGGGTCTGAAGAGCCACTCGGCGCGAGAAGCCCACCTCCGTCCCCATTGGCGGGCGGCGGCGGTGGGTGCGGTGGTGGTGGCCACGGGAGGGTGCAGACGGGCTAGGGAGTGTGGCGAGAGTGGGAGGAGGGCGGAGCTGACTGATTCAAGGGTTTGGTGGCGGAGGTGTCGCTTCAGCGCGGTTGCTCCTCTCGTGATGCCCGTCCAGGTCGGCGACCAGGCGCTGGCTTCCCCCTCGTGCCTGGCCGTCCGACTTAGAGCATTCGGGAGAAGCAACCGCTCGAGTGTGTTTGGGTCTTGGGGATGGCTCGCAACTCGCTGCATTTGATTGGAAACAAAAACTGACACTTTTCAAATATTCTTTTCCTTCCCAGGAACGACCGACGCTACCGCTCAATCGCCGTCGACGAATGCCGACGACGACGAGGAGCAGGACTTTGGCGACGCCATCATGTCGCCCGTCTCGGTCTCGGGCGAGGCGACTTTGGCTCCAGCAGATGCCCCAGCACCAGCCGAGGACGACGAGATGGAGCCAGTGCCTCAGCCGACGAGGAAGAGGAAGATGCCGCCTGGCGTCAAGCCGAGAACGAGGAGAAAGGTGTCGGCGCAAGAGCCCGAGCCTGAGCCCGAGCCGAAGCCTGAGAATGAGCAGGAGGACGAGGACGAGGAGGAGCTTTTGGACAAAGATGACGAAGATTATGTTGGCGACGAAGAGCTCGCGTTGAGGGATAAGAAGGGCAAGAGCAAGAGCGTTGAGGTGAGTTTCACAGTTACGTTCATTTCCAGAGGGGCGGTGCTGACGACTGCCGTCTTGTTCTTCGCCCAACTCTCGCACCGCAGCCAACGTCGTTCTACGAAGCGGAAGAAGAGGACTCGCCAAAGGCATCGACGAAAGGAGGACGAACTCGAAAGCCCAGCGTTGCGGCTGGCACGTCAGGCTCTCCCCCCGCGACCCCCGACGTCGTCGTGTCGTCGACTCCTGCCACCGACAAGACGCGCTCGCACTGCATCACCCAGCTCACGAACTTCTTCAAGTCGATCCTCTCGGCATCGGACGACGACTCAGACTCGATCGGCGTGCAAGCCCGCGCGGCCGCGTTCGCCGAAAACGTCGAGGGCGAGCTGTTCGACTCGTTCGGTGAAGTCGACGCCAAGAACGTCAAGGGCCCTCGAGCGAAATACACGACCAAGTTCCGCTCTCTGAGCTTCAACCTCAAGACGAACGCCAACTTTCGCTCGCGCATCTCGGCCAACGACCTCTCGCCGTCGCAGATTGTCAACATGTCGAACGAGGACCTCATGACGCCCGAGCTCAAGGCGATGGCAGAGAAGGTGCGTTCGGCGAGTCTCAAGAACTCCATGAGGGAGGTCATCGCTGCTCCCACCGCCAAGAGGACGCACAAGGGCGAGGAGGAAATCGAGAGCTCGGCGGCCGTCCAGGGTGCTGGCGAGATCTCCAAAGACCTCGCAGAGCGCGAGCGCCGAGCGGCCGAGAAGCGTGAGAGGTCGGGCTCGCTCGCTCATGGCAGTCCTTCGGCCACCAACTATGGGAGCCCGACACCGTCTGCGAGTCACTACAGCCCGCGTGCGCAGGGTAGCCCGCGTTTCGACAGCCCGGTGCCGATGCACAGCCCCTTCGGCTCCCCTCCAAGGGAGGGCTCACCGTTCGCTCCTCGGTCACCAGTCGTCGACCCAGCAGACCTTGCCGATGCTAATGTGAAGCCTCTCGAGACGAGCGACAAGGTCGCCTCGCCAGCTCCCGGTTCGTCGAAGCCCGTCGGCGATGACGAGTCGAAATCGGCTCTCGCGTCGCTCTCGTTCACCACCGCCGACCTTGGATTCGAGGATTCCGATTCGGGAACGCCGCTTCGTGCGTCGACACCGGTGAAGGCAGAAGAGGAGAAGAAGGGCGCCAAGGAGGGCCAGATGCTCCCTCCGCCCGCGCGGAGCCGAGCCAGCCTCGACATGGCATCGGTGTGGAACCAGATCAAGCCGTCCCCGACGCTCGCCTCGTCGGAGCAGTTGGAGTCGAGCTACACCGATGAAGGGTCTCTGGCTGCTTCAGGAGGTCAGGAGGAAGTGGAGGTGTTCAGTATGAAGGATGCGGAGGGCTTCGATACGTTCGAGTCGACCGGCGACGAGCCAAGTCAGCGGTCAACGACGCCCACCGGTTCACCTCCTCCTCCAACCTCTTCGGAATCCTTGCTATCGACAACCCTTCTCAAGCTCGACCACGTCTACGAAGGCGATCTCATCGTACCTGAAGAAGGAGGATTCCCCGCGATCGGCGTTCAAATCGGAGGACGCCCGCTCGGCAACCATCCCGACGTGTGGAGCCAGATCATCCCTCCTGGATTGAATATGGAGGGCAGGATTCAGACTAGTGTGGCGACCAAGTTCCTCATCGACTGCTCGTTCTCCAACTCGCGCGAGCTCGTCGTCCTCGGCATCCTCCCCGACGTCTCAGGACCTTCCGCCGCGTTCCCTCACAAGCCTGCCCCAGCTTCGTGCCTCAAGAAGTACGCCCACATCGTCGATTTCTACGTTAACAAGGATCGAGTTGGCGTCGTCGGCATTCCAGAAGCCATGAAGCGCCTCGTGAAGGACTTCTACGTCGTTCCCCTGCGGAAGGACGCGCCGCTCCCCGAGTTTATCGAGCTTATGGACGACCATCATATCCCCGAGACTGGACACAGAGACAACGACTTGCTTCTCTGCGTTCTCGTCGTTCAGAAGGGTGCCATTCAGCCTCGAGCCGCCCCTCCGCCGCCGCCACCGACGACTTTGCCGCCTGCTTACGTGCCGCCTTTGACCTCGCAGGCTCAGCCGCCAACTTCCGCCCCTCCACCTTCTTCGTCGGCTCCATGGAACGCATCACCCCCAGCAACGTCAACGGCAATGTTCTCGGGTCTCGATCCCGCCGCGCTTCAGAGTTTGCACAACATGCTCAACCAAGCGCCACGTCAGCCGAGCGCAGATCAGGATTCTGGGTTCTCGGACGGCTACCAACCTCAAGCTCCCCAACCTCATGCTCCTTACCATCCACCACCTCACCAATCCCACGCTCCTCCACCTCCTCCTCAGAACTACGGGTACCAGCCTGGGTCGGGTTACCACTCGCCGATGCTGCACCAGCTGGCTGGCTCGCATCCTGGCGACGGCTGGAGAGACTCGCACAGCCCTCACCCTTCTCAGCACGTGGCTGGGTCATCAGCTCCTTCTGAGAGAGAAGGGTCGCCCCCGAGGAGAACGCAAAACATTCACCCAAGTCGACTCGCGATGGTACCCGACTCAGCTGGGCGCCCTGCCGGTGGTGATCCTCGCGGCGGTGGTGGTGGATGGAACGCTCCTGGTCCTAGTGGAGGAGGTGGATGGAATGCTGGTGGAAACGGATGGGACGACGGTCGGTCAGGGCAAGGCTACGATCAGGGGGAATTTGGTGGAGATGGCGGGCGCGGAGGCGGATTCCAGAGAGGGAGGGGCGGTAGATATGGTGGTGGACATGAGAGAGGGAGGGGAGGAGGACGTGGTGGATTCCGTGGCGGTCAGCCTGGATCGGGATGGGGCGCTCGTGGAGGTCGTGGAGGGGGAGGTGGCTACTGAACGCTGAAAGAATCCTTGTGTACAATATGAGTTCTTAGTTGTTCAATGTACTAGCTTTCGTCTGTTCTTTTTCCAACTGTTTATGCTGAGTGAATCGGTTCAAGTCTTGTAAATTTGCCACGTCAACCAGCGAGAACCGCGGAGGAGTACTGCCGGGCGGGGAAGCGACAGCCGGTATCCGGCTACTTGCTCGCGGCGTGGGTTCGCCCTTCTCATTCTCTCCACAATCTCGCACTACCCTCCCCTTTACTTCTACACATACCTTTCACGTTCCACCTACTCCCGAGAACCGAGTCGGTACAGCATGTCGTGGAAAGGCTCCGATAACGCTCTGCTGCTCGACGTCAAGGACGGGTTTGCAGTCATTACTCTGTAGGACGATTGACAGCCTTCAACAAGTAGCGAAGCTAAGACTCAACTGCAGCAACTTGCCTCATCAAAAGAATGCTCTCGACCTTGATCTCTGTAAGCCTTACCTTCCTCGCAAACTCCCTCCCTCCCGCTGAGGATAATCATCCCAGACAAACGCTTGGCCCTTTTAATCAACACTGTCGATAAGATGGAAGAAGTCTTTCTCACTATCTTGACCGGCAAAGGAGACTTCTTTTCTGTGCGCGCTTCTCTCCAACATACAGACAGTCATGCGTGAGCTGAAGCTGAGACGTTTTACCGTCTCCTCAGGCTGGAGCGAACGTTAAATCCACTCGTGAGGATATCGGGTCCGGGGATATCCACTCTTCTTCGCTCAGTCGGTTGTCGCAAGGTGAGGCACTGTCTGCGGTGTGGTAGGTTCAGAGCTTTGCTTACGTGGCTCCGGTAGGCAACATGGACCTTGGTCGAGCCCTTTATACGCATTCCAAGATTTTGGTGGCTGCTCTAAATGGTCCAGCGATCGGTCTGAGTGCCGCGCTTCTTGGGGTGCGTGCCCTTTAGGTATGAATCGACGAGAGCCTTGTCAGCGCTGACGTGTCAACTCATTCCTATTCCCGACACCTCTTTAATTCAGTGGTTTGACTTCGTTTATGGTGGGGAACACTGTAGCCATCTACCAACTTCCACTTTCGCTGACTTTTCCCTCTCCAGCCGTGGAGAAAGCCTACCTCCTCACGCCCTTCTCGACCCTTTCCCTTGTCGCCGAAGGCGGCGCCTCGATGTGCTTCCCCCGCCGCATGGGTCTCGCCAAAGCCAACGAAGCCCTCATCATGGGAAAGAAGCTCACCTCTGCCGAACTGCTCCAAGCCAACTTTGTCAACGAGGTGTTCCCCACCTCGACAGACTCGGTGTTCCTGGCGAAGGTCGTCGAATATCTGCATGACAAGTTTGATCACTTGGATAAGGAGGCAGTAGGTATATTCAGTTAGTTCATTGGGGCAAAGCTGACAAGAAGACCTCGCAGTGCCAGATCACCAAGTCTCTCATCCGCCAAACCCTCCCCGACCCTGAATCCACGTGAGCCCGCATTTCTCCCTGTTTTCCCCGCTATCAATGCTGACAACCCCAGTCAAAAGGAACATTCGAGAAATCTTTGCTGGGGTCGAGCGGTTCAAGACGGGCAAGCCGCAAGCCGAGTTCGCGAAGTGCGTCCCATAGCTGCCTCTCCTTCGTTCTTTTGACTAACGATATCCGATAGGTTCGCCAACAAAACAAAGCGTCACAAGCTTTGAGATTGTGCGGATTTGGCCGTGTTCAGTGCCATGTACAAGTAGTAAAGGGAATAACAAATCTGAAGTTACAACACAACATCAAGTCGATCGCTTTCTTTTCGAAGGGCAGCTTTTCTAATCCGTTGCTGGTGGAGTCTCGAGGCCGAACCTCTTCTTCACGAGCGCGACCGCATCTGGATCTCCAGTGTTCTGCAAAGCCAAGTCAGCCGCAGTTCCGCCAACCTTCCAGAGGACACACGCACCTTCGTCAGCTCGTCCGAGATCTTGACGCAGAACTGCCCGTTGATCTTGAAAAGCTTGACGACCATGTTTAGCGCCTTGCTCTTGTCACCCTCCGTGCGAATCTCTCCCTCTCCTGCCGTGCCCTGGACGACCGGGTCCGCAACGGTGAGGTAGTCGTTCGTCAACGTCGTGCCGACACCGAAAGAGCATCCGATCCCAGCTTCATCGGAGGCCTTCTTGAGTTCGATACAGCGAGGAACGTCGAGGCCGTCGGAGAAGACGATGAGTTCTGGTCGCGGGGATTAGACACGTTGTTCACAAAAGTTTGAAGCGAGAGCGCGTACTAGTCTTGGGATCGGCGCCGACGCGAGTGAAAGCTTCCTTCGCGATGGGGATGAACTTGAATGGGTCTCCGGAGTCTTGACGGAGGCCTTTCCACTTGTTGGCGCGGACGGGCTCGGAAACGAAATCCTCGAAGAAAGGCTTCGTGGAGAACGTGTCGGTGAGGGCGATCGAGAGAGCTCCAGAAGGGTAGGTCTGGCAACGAAAGATTGTCAGTTTTTGTTTTGCAGAGGCAGCCTCTGAGCGACGATGGCTTACGAGGTCCCACATGTCCATGGCGCGACCATTTGATCCGTCGTATCCAGTCTGAGCCGCGATTCCCATGATCCACTCTGAGGAAGTGAGGCGTTAAGCTATGCTCCTAGTAGCAGAGGCATAGTTGAGCGTACCGTGAGCAATGGTGCCGATTGGAGCAAGGTCGTACTTCTGAGCCATATGGACCTACAACCACACGTCATCAGAACGAGCGAGGCGACCAATCAACGAAGAGAGCTCACGTTTGAGGTACCACCAAGCTTTCCGTTCCCGGGAATGCTTCCAAACTCCTTGTTCGATGCGATGAGGCCTCTCATCGTGATGTCGTGGGCGAGGTATGTCCTGCGACGACGGGTGCCAAACTCGGAGACGAGACAGCCGGCCGAGAAGAGCTCCTTGCCCTTCTGCTTGGCGAGCTCTGTCATTCACTGCGATCAGCTACGTTCCAGCCGGAGCCAAAGTCGATAAATCTCACCAAACTGTCCCTGGTAGTCCCACGTCTTGCAGTCCGTCGTAAAGTACGCTTCGGAGATGAGGGCCATCAAGGGCACCTGCAAGCACTATCAGCACCCTCGTCCACCATCAAAAGGACCACAACCCACCTCGTACAAGATCGTCTCAACCCACGCGCCCTTGATCTCAACCTCGAACCTGCCCCACTCGACGCCGTGCTCGTCCGTGTGCTCCGGTACAAACTCGATGCTGGTCTGGTCCTCTGGCGTGAAGCGGAACGCGTCGAGGTAGGCGAGGTACTCGGGCGTGAAGAATGAGCAGCGTTTCTTGAGCCATTCGAGCTCCTCTGGCGTCAAGGTGATGTTTGCGAGGCCTGAGATTCCCCGTTATCAGCACGATGCTCCCAGAGATCGCAGGCCGCAGGCGGTGGATGATGCCGGTGGATGGGAGGACGGGGCGTGGTGAGGTGGGAATGGATCTGAGTAGAATAGAGCGTACCAGCAACAGAGCTCTTGACGAGGTCGTAGCACTTGCGACTGAACTTTGTGCCGCCGCGATTCGTGAACTTGTAGCTGACCGACGCTGACGGAAAGTGCTGCAGGACCGCCTGCTGCATCGTGAGCTTGTACAGATCCGTGTCGAGTATAGACTGAATCATGATTGCCGCCAAGTCTGGGTGTCCGGCTGGAGGTGAATACAGCGAGATGTGGTAGGAACGAACCCCCCTGCGCGAGGCGAGCTTCGCGCTTGACTCCGTCCACCTCCGGTCTTTCGTTACTTTGCACGATTCGCGCGTCTGTTGTGAGACTTGCTTGCAGGATGGGATACCCAAAACTCATGGAGAATCCTCCGCTTGTCGGTGAGTGATTCGCTCCACGCCTCAGCTCGCCATCGCGTCCGGTCCCGGTGCTGTTGACTCGGATCAACAACAGCTACTTGGGACCATTCCTTGATGTAGTCTGCATCCGCAGGCGGACAGAAGCTGACTTGTGGTCCATTTTGAAAGGTGTCATCGGTGGCTCAGGCCTGTACAAGCTCGACAATCTCCATGTCCTCAAGACGCTCGACGTCCACACGCCTTGGGGAGCTCCGTCGTCCCCAATCACCATCGCTTGTGCGTCCTTCACCTTTAGAATCGCACGAGGACGTAACAGCTGATTACTTGAGCCTATCCAGCCCTTGACACGCCCAAAGGTCCCGTCACCGTCGCCTTCATCGCGCGCCACGGCCTCGCGCACCACATCCCTCCCTCCTCCGTGCCCGCACGAGCCAACATCGCCGCGTTGAAGCATCTCGGCGTCAAGGCCGTCGTCGCCTTCTCCGCCGTCGGCTCACTCCGAGAAGAAATTCGACCGGGAGACGTCATCGTGCCCGACCAGATCATCGACCGGACCAAGGGCGTCCGTCCGTCGTCGTTCTTCGACGGGAACTGCGTCGCCCACGCCATGTTCGGAGACCCCTTCGACGTGCAACTCACCGACTTCATTGTGCCGCATGTCAAGGCGGCCATCGACTCGTTTTGTGCCGATAGCGGCGTGAAGGGGGAAGCGACACCACGGCTGCATTCGAACAAGACTGTCGTCGTGATGGAGGGACCCCAGTTCTCGACGAGGGCAGAGAGCAACATGTACAGGCAGTGGGGTGGAGATATCATCAACATGAGCTCAATTCCAGAGAGCAAGTTGGCGAGGGAGGCAGAGCTGAGGTGAGTACTTTGTTGCCTCGATATCGGTGGACGATGTCTGACACGTGTATTGGATAGCTATGCGCTCGTGTGTACAAGGTTAGCTTCACGTCCGATTCTTCCTGCGTTCAGAATAGGGATGCTCTGAGGAAAGGCGGGGCTGACTTGCTGACGCCTGCAGTACGGATTACGACGCATGGCGCGTCGGGGAGCACCCCGTCACCGTGGAGGAGGTGAGTGACTTGCCTCAACTTATCTCCCACAATCCCGACCAACACATTCTAAAATGCAGGTGATGAAAACCCTCTCGGCCAACTCGAGTCTCTCCAAGCACGTCACGAAAGAGATTCTCGGAGCGGTACACGAGGCGGTCAAGAACAACTCGTTCACACGAGCAGAAGGGGGCATGCGGTACTCGCTTGTGAACCTCGCCTCTGGTACCGCTCGAGGTGCCGCCGTCACTCCGAGGGAGCAGTGGAAGCTCAAGTACCTTTTGCCGCAATACTTTGAGCACATCAAGGAGGACCCCGACAAGTAGGCGCTGATGGTGTAAAAACGAGCGTAGAGCTTTCACCTAGATACCGTTTCTTCTCCAGGAAATAAAGATTTTTTTCTTCCCTGAAAAGCATTTCTATATTTGTGAGCCTGCTACGACTTACTTCGGAGCACGCACTCGATCGAGCTGGTTGCAAAGCACGTGACCTCCGCCGTTTCTTGATCTTGTTCTGCAGAGGTCCCCTTGCGCGATCTGTTCGACCTTTCATTTTTCGCTAAAACTATCAGCTCGTGTGATGAATCTGCCCATTCTTTCAATGTAGTTCTGCCAAAAGGTCCAAACTAAGCGTAATTCCTGCGCGGGGAAGCCAACGACGGGAAGCACCAAAAAGTGGCGCGTAAACCCGCTTCGAGCTGCACCTCCATTGCCTTCCATCCCCGACCCTCGCGAATCCCACTATATTCAGAATCATCATGGCCAACACTTCGACACTCTTGCCGGAAGACAGGATCACCCAGGAGCTGGCCGAGTACAAGAAGCTCCCAACCACGCGGGCCGTCTCGTCTGCCGAGTGCGTCGAGGGATTGCACAGGCTCAAGGGCAAGGTGGTCGTCCTCACCGGTGCGTAGATAATCTTCGAAAGTCCTAAATGGAAGGTTCTGACTGGTCGGTGTAGGTGCTGGAAGCGGGTTCGGCAAGGAGTACGCTCTGCGCGCTGGTCGTGCTGGGTGCGTTTCATCGCTGCTTACCCCTAGGTGGAAGCAAGAGTTCAGCTGACCAAATCTCTACCCTTCTCAGAGCCAAGCTCGTGCTCAGCGACATCAACCTCGCGGGCGTCAAGGCCGTCGCCGACGAAGTTGTCGCCGCTGGAGGTTTGGCGATCGCGGCTCGGTGCGACACGACGAGCTGGGAGGAACAGCACGCCATGTTCGACCTCGCCATCTCGACTTACGAGCACGTCGACATCGTCGTTCCTAATGCTGGTCTTCCAGAGACGGGGGAATGGCTCCATGATACGATGGACGCCGATGGGAAACTCGCTGTAAGCTCTCTCGCGAGGTCGGAGTACTTCCGACAGCGGATGGCTGACTCCTGGGGCGTTGCAGAAACCCAACCTAAAGACGTTGGAGGTCAACATTACTGGAGTGTGCTACACTGTCAAGCTCGCGATGTATCACCTCGCGAGGAACCCTAGTACCGAACGGAAGGCCGTCGTCCTGCTTGGATCCCTCTCGTCGTACTTTGGACTCCCCGGAGCTGTTCGTTGGCTTCATTTGCTGTTGGACTATCCGTGCTAAAGCTCACTCTCTCCTTTCATCAGGCTTTGTACACGACCGTACGGATGCTCCCTCTTTTCTTTCGCGACGAACGTTCCCGACGACATCACACCTGACATTGAGCTCCTTCCAGTCCAAACACGCCATGCTTGGACTGTACCGCTCTGGATACTACTCTGGAGAGCCGTACAACATCAACTTCACTATCGTCTGCCCCTGGTGAGCTCCCACCCCCAGTCTCGAAGCATGACGTGGTACCTAACTCTTCGCATCCGTCTAGGTTCGTGCTCACACCAATCTTGGGCAACACCGCTCGTGTCTTGATCGCTGGACTTCCTCTCTCGACCGTGCCTGACGTGGTCGATGCGATGTTGTTGGGGTCCACGTCCGAAGCTAAGGGCGACGCTCTTGCCGTCGATCCAGAGTGAGTGCGAGCGTCTGTCCCCACCCTGAAGACGCTTCTGATAATATGTTTCGGACATCAGAGGTGTTATCGCCATCCCTTTCGACACAATGGGTAACAGCTACTACGGCGTCTTCATCTCCAGGACTCAGCGTGCTCTTCGGTGAGTGCCTGTTCAACTCGACTTCAGTTGCGCGGTGCTCCTAGCTACCGTCCTAACATCTCGTCCGAACCTAGTTTCGCAAAGACCGCCAAAGATATCTACCTTACTTTCGACAGGGATGCTGAGTGGATTCGGACCATCGTAATTATGCTTTCGGCGACGTTTGTCGCCTTCGTCGCGGCGTTCATTTGGGTGTTCAGGCCATGAGCAGAGGAAGCGCCGAGTGATGGGGGGAGAGATGAATACGGGTGGATTTGCTGTAAATTTGACATGTCTGGGGTTTCCGTTCTTTCACAAGCAAGAGTCGAACGGTACGAGATGAAAGGAAGAAGCACAACATCACGTGGCTAACCTCACAAGCGACTGGAAACGTATCACAATGTATCGAGTTGCTGGACAAAAACTTGGTATTCGTACAAAACTATGAACTCATCGTCAGAACAGCTGTTGTGCGCATATTATGGGTATCTCAAGCAGCGTTCACCCCCTCGGTCGGAGCCTTCCCTTTCTCAGACTTCGTGAAGGCCTCCTCTCCCTCCCCATTCCCATTCACCTCTTTACCCTTCGCACCTCCAACAGGCGCGTCATCGGGTGGAAGCACGCTCAACACCTGTCCCATATCCTGCGCCAGCGCCGCGAGCCGGTCCTGGAAATTGACGAGCACCCTGAGCCTCTCCTGAATGCCCGCGCGAGTGAGCTGCGAGAGCTCGCGAAGCTGTTCTTCTGTCGGCGAGTCGGGGATGAGGGCCTGAGTGGAGAGAGGCCGACCCGTGCCGTCGAGCGAGGAACCGAAAGCTGGTGGGGGGAGAGTGGAGAAGAGGTGTGGGTAGGCGGAGGGACCGCTCGTCGAGTTTGCACCGAAGAGCGGAATGAGGCGAGGGAATTGTTGTGGTGAGGTTGCTGAAGGGGGAGCTGGGATAGAGTCGGCGGTGGTCGAAGAAGGCGGAACAGTGGTTGAGGCTGTCGGCTCCTCCTCGACGGACGGTGGCGTCGATTTGGTTTCGGACGCTGGCGGAGAGACGACGACTGCAGGTGCCGATAGCTCAGCCAAGGGCGAGGGAAGAGGGGATGAAGCGGGAGTCGTGCCAGTGGTGGCTTGAAGAGAAGATGCCTTCAACGCCGAGCCATTGAGTCGCGCCGCCGCTGCCGCTTGCCGTCGCTCGGCAGCCGCCAAAGCGGCTTCTCTTGCGTTTCCTTCGGAGGGACCGGAGGACTCGGATGGAGCAGGTGTAGATGGTGAGGTGGCGGCAAGGGAAGCGGTGGTGGGGGTTGGTGTTGACGTGGAGGTCGATTCGGCGGAAGTTGTCGTTGTTCCGTTGACGGTCGAAGACGAAGCCGGCGTCGTCGAAGGAGTGGTCGGAGTAAGAGCCGGTGTCGGGAGGTTAACCAGCTGCGACATCCTCGACCTGATCACCGAGAGGCGCTCCTCTAAATTCGGAACCCTCGTCTGCCCGCCCTGTGGAGGCTGACCTGGGTAGCCCTGTCTCGGAGCACCAGCCGGAGCCGGGTAGGCGCCGTAAGCAACTCCAACAAAGCCGTTGACTGGCGGTGGACTGTACAATCCTGCTTCGCCGGTCGGAGGAAGGCGGAACTCGGGAAGAGAGAACCGCGCAAGCGGGTTGTCGTGCAGTCCCCCGGGTTGACGAGGAACTGGAGTGGTGGAAGTCGACGCTGTTGGGCCGGCGGGTGGAGAGGAGGTTGAAGGGCCAGCGAGCGGGCTTGAGGCTGTTGGATTTGCAGAAGACGGACCAGCAGCGCCGGCTGGAGTAGTTGGAGTTGGGGTAGGATGGGCTCCGTCGGGTGGAGGGACGGTGGCAGTTGGAGTGGGAGGGGGAGCGGCCCGGTTCGCAGGAGCAGCACCAGCCGGTTGAGCGGGAGGTGCAGCCCCTTCGGCTTCTGGCGGGAAGGGGATGCCGGGGAAGACGACGGCGTACGCCTCGCGACCCATATTTCTCGCGAGGTTGATTTGCGCCTGACGGATCACGTCCTCCGGCTGGTTTCGGGCGATGCCTGGAGCAGCAGCAGCAGCAGCAGCAGCAGCGGGTGCACCAGGTCCGACAACTGGTGGTGCTCGACCTTGCTCGGATGGGAGGACTGGTCGTCGACTGTTGACAGCGAAGTTAGCACCTCGCGACACGTGGCCTTGAAAAGAAAGCCACGAACCACGTGGGACAACTCTGCTGACGTTCTAACCAGCTCCTGAGACAGTGGAAGTGGAAGACGTGTCCACAGGGCAGCCTCTTTGGCGTCTCATTCGGGCCCCTGACCGCCGGGCTCGCTGGTGCTGGTGCCGCTGCCTGTCCCTCCTGACCCTGACCGTCGCCGTTACCTTGCGCCGCCGCCTCCACCGGTGCGGGAGGAGCCATATCTTCTCTGCAGATGATACACATCTTGTCGGCCATCTGCTCCATCTCCTCTGCCGTGGCGTTGGGGTACAACGAGTCCATGTTCCTCGTCGCTTGCCGGTACCGACGCAGGTCGCGGCATTTGAGGACGAAGGAACGGAACGTGAGGTAGACGTCGCGGAGAATGTTGAGAGGGAGGCCGTAGAATGTGAGGATGAGGCCGAAGAATGCGAGGTAGGTGAGTAGCTTGAAGAAGTCTGGGTGGAGCGCGGCGGCGTCAGCGGTGAGGACCACAGACTTTTCGAAGAAGAAGAGGATAGGAGCGCACCGGTAGCCAACTCGACGTAGAAAACATACATCGACTTCTCCTCCCATGGCTCCTCCGAGCGCAGGTCCATCACGTTGAGCCCGTATTTCATCGTCGTACTCCAAACGGCGGCGAGGAGGATCATGTACTGTTGTTTCGTGGACCAGACCTCGCTTTAGCTTGGACTCCCCCTCAGACTCGCACAAGCCTATCCAACGTACCTCTGAAGCAAACATGATCATGACGGTAGGACCGTCGAGGAGGATCGACTCGACGGCGTAAGCGAGGAGGAGGGCGTCGAACAGCCAGAGCCACGAGAGGAGCGCGCCCATCCTAAAGTGGAACAGCCTCGTCACATGCGCCGTTTGCTCCATCTAATACACCCCAATGAGCCTGGACCGTCCAAAGACGAGTGGAAAATGAAAGGCACTTGCCAACTCGATCCTGTCGGCGGCGAGCCAGTGGAACACCTTGAGGAAGAGCAGGCCGACGAAGAAGAGGACGAAGGAGCTGTCGAACTCGTCCTTGAAGATGGTGAGCGCCAGGAGCGTCTCTGTGACGGCAAACCATCCTCGCTCTTGCAGCCGCTGATGAGCAGCAACACATCCCCGAGAGTCAGGTGCCGTCGCCTCCGGGTTGAGCAGCCTGGAAGCGAGCTCACCTCGACCTCGAGCAATCTCAGCTCGCCAAAGAAGATCGTCTGGAGGAACTTTCCGAAAAATACAGTCTGGTAGATGCCTTGGTTCCATAGGATCTGCAACGCCCATCAACGATAACGAGAAGAGATGACATCAGGACGATTACCCCGCCGAACGAAACTGTTGCGCCGCGGTTCCCACTAAGATCGCGCCGGCAGCGCACCGCAACCGTGCGTGAGGGAGGGAGGAACGCACCATGGTGCAGGCGTTGCTCTTGCTGAGGTACACGGCGGCGGAGTAGAAGTTTGAGCGCTGGCGGAACGCGTGGAGGATGGTGTAGAGGAACACGCTCGTCGACGCGAGGCCGTACAGCGACAGCCGCGACAGTCCGACCGCCATCGTTGCCGCTCGCTCACGCCAGTCCAGATATAACTTGCACGACTCTTCGTCGGCCGAGTCCGAGCGATGCGCACGAGTTTAGCGGTTGTTGACGTTTCGACTCCACGTCGCGCGATTCGAGCGAGGAGGAGCGTTCGACGATGGCGACGACGACGACGACGACGACGACGAAGGAGGAAGCGAGCAGATGGTCGTACAATGGCCCCAAAGGGAAGCGATGGCCGACCAATGACGCTAACGTCAAATCTAGCTGTATCGAGAACCGTCTGACTTCTCCGAAGCCCTGCCGGCCGTCCGGATCAAAAGAGGGGCTCAATCTTCTCTTGCGCCGGTGCTGCAGCCGGGGTAGCTCTGAAGCTCTGCAGCTCTGCTTCTGGCCACTTTGACCACGACTCTGCATTAAGATACAAGCCCATTCCATCAGCGAATAATCATATACCACCTCTGAGCGAACGGGAGCTGCTCCCCGCCAGGATCCGCCATCCAGATCGCCTCTGCTTGGATCAGTCGGAAGAAACTCGCGTGAGTGCACACTCTTGCATCCTGCTTCGGAGCGTGTCAAAGATGCATGATGTGGTGCTGTCAGTGCCCAAGAGGAAGTTTTCTGGTTGGAGCAACGCGATAGACGCGCTTTTCGGCGAAGTGGAAGGGAGGGAGGATCACAGCTCGGAGAGTGGACAGAGTGGTAGCTAGGCGGAGTAGGGCGCTGACGAATCACACTGTGCATTGATTGAGATCAGCATGACTCAAATTGGTCCGAATCCTCCGGCACCCGGCCCACCTGCGGACCCATTCAAGGAAGAACCAGTGGCGGTCATCACCTCCCTATGCCGTGAGCCCTCTTTTCTCCATTCAAAGTTCCACGAAGTCGGATGGGTTCTTCAGTAGTTGACAATTCTAAGCAGACGCTCAAATCGGAAGCTCGCTCTCGCCTATCCAGCTCATGGTAGGCTGGGAAGACGACGTGGGGCGGGAGCGCGGAGGAAACGGACGACCGAGCGAGCTAATCGTCCTGCCCGAATACGTCTGGATCCAACTATTCCCAACCAAATATGCTACGGACGCTCTTCAGCCTTTACAGCTTGAGTTCAACGTCAGGTCAGTCCTCTTGTCGAGACCAGCTTCCTTTCAATGAGGAGCCACGTGTGCAGTGGCTCATGATGCTGACGCTCAGCGTTCAGGGATATCACGAAAGGTGGAGTAGTGCTGTCATGTACTATGAATCTGGGTCCTGGTGGTCGGAAATGTGTTGATGTCACCTTCCAGTGAGTGTCGTGGGCGCGAGCGTTCCGCACCTCAAGCTGATGTGTTCTGCTACAGCCTTCACCGTCCGCCGAGGTTCTGGGTTCTGGTCAACGGAGTCCGTCGACGAGGTACAGATCGTGGTATGTGCTTCTCTCTTTGGTGTGGTTTGACGAATTGGTTGATTAATTGGAGGGCAGACACGCTTCTCGACGGAGGGTACGAGGGCGACGGCGAGTTCAGAGAGGGCAAAGGCTTTCGCGGCGTGTCGTCTCTGGGTGAAGAAAGTGCTCTCCGGGTGAGCTGCACCTTTCCCCCGATTGCTCTGGTCTTGTGTCTCTGACGATCGTTGGCGCAGATTGGGCGATGGCTTTCCTACCGCCTCACCTTTCCGGAGGACGATCTACCACAGCTCAAAGCCGGTCTCAAAGAACTGGGACTGCTTCGAGTGTTCCCTCCGCTCAAACCAAGCCAAATCGCTTCCTGGGTACGTATCTCCTTCCCCTGCATTCATGCCACGTCATTCCACTGACGGGTGCTCAACCACTACAGGCGCTCTCAAAACAAGCCCTCCTCCCTCGGGTCTTCCCCAAGGAGCTCAAGTTACCCTTTCATCTCAAATACACCATCGACAGTCTCCTCTCCTTCGGCATTCTAATCGACGTTCAGGTCAACGACCTTTTGGAAGCGCTACGAGACTTAGGCGACGACGAGGACAAGAAAGAAAGGATCCTCCTCACCTTCTTCCGAGAGGCAAGGATTTGGGATATCAAGAAGGCGGTCATGGACGTGAAGAGCAAGATTCTCTCGAGACCGCTCAGAGCGCCGCAGAGCCACATGGTCTAGTTCGCCCCATTCTCTCGCATCTCGTCCTTGGCTAAACAATCCCAATCATAGCATCGCAAAGGCCGTCATCACGCCCACTCGTATCCTTGCCTACCCACCAGAGCTGCAGACCTCCAACTTCGTCCTTCGTCGATTCGCCCTTCAAGTCGACCAACGTCGTTTCATCCGGGTCCAGCTATGGGATGAAGGGAACCGGCTTCACATGCACTATGAGTCCAAAACCGACGATGCTGACGTCAATGAGGGTATCGTAGCAAGGTGTGAGTCGTTTTTCGTCCTGCGCTCGAAGACATTCAGAGGAAAGACTAACACGTTATCACTGCTCTTCAGTCCGCCGTTGTCTCAAGTACGGGATCAAGATTGGCGGAAGAATCTTCAAGATTCTCGACTACAGCGCCTCTCAGGCTCGGAATGCCTCTTACTGGGCTATCGCGGAGGATCGAGAGCAAGGGTTTACGTGTGATGCCGTCCGAGAAGCCATCGGAGACTTTTCGGAGGAGAAGATCGTCGCCAAGTAAGTACACCAACGCTAGCATACTTTGCGACGTTTCAACTCAAACTTCACCCTCATAGGAACGCTGCTAGGCGTGGTCAACTTTACTCGACGACGAGGGCAGTCGGAATCGTTCGCAGAGTCAGGACGATTGTCGACTTCACCACGACCGATGGGAGCTCCACCTTCACAGACGGTGTTGGGATCTGCAATCAGGTATGAACTTCAGAAACTTGGATATGACCTACTGTTGATGGACGTTTTATCCGCTTCAATAGGAGCTGGCCAAAGCCGCTGCGCTGGAGCTCGGTATCTCGGAGGAGGTGGCAGCCAGGACGACAGCGATTCAGTTCCGAAAGGGCGGTGCCAAAGGTGTTGCAGTAAGGAGCGTTTCTCGCTTTTCCTGTGTTCATACTAACTTACCTTATTTGTTTCGTCGCTGTTTCAGGCTGCGTGGCCTCCCCGTCCGATGGACGCCAACGGCATCCCTCTCTTCCAAGATCTCCCATGGCCAAAAGTCAAGCCTCACTCGCTACTCCTCCGTCCCAGTCAGATTAAGTTTGCATCATCTCACGCGCATCTTGGAGTCGTCAAGGTCAGGATCGCGCGCTCTTTTCCCGCGCCATCGTTGAGCTTACCTTACGTGGCGTTGATGTTGCTACAGACTTCGGGTTACTCCTACGCCTACCTCAACCGAGAAGTCATCTCGCTGATCTACCCTCGAGGAATTCGCCACTCCGACATCATGGGCATGTTCGAGACGCAGATCGAAGAGATTGCAGGCACCGAGCTGTCTCTCGAGGCTGGGGACGGCTGGCGTCCGTTCCACGAACGACTGTTCAACGGCTCCAAGGTGAGCCAAGTCCACTTCATTCTGACCGTGACCCTCTCACCCTACCTCATTCTAGTTCCCTATTCTCCCCCTCATTGAGACTGGTTTCCATCACGAGCCTTTCGTCCGTGCGATCGCTCGTGAGTTCAGTTCACTGCAGCACATCAACTGAGGTCTGACGAGACTCCGAACTCGCAGGGCTCTTCGTCAACCGAAGTCTTTGGAACCTTAAATGGAAGGCTAGGGTTCACGTTGAGAAAGGCGTCAATGGACTCGGTGAGCACTCGTGATCCACCACACGCGTTAGTCGTGGTTCTGACTCAAGCTTGAAAGGCGTCGTCGACGAGCTGGGAGTTCTTGAAGAAGGACAAGTTTTCTGCCGCACCATCAATCATCGAGGAGAGGACCGTATTGTCACTGGAAAGTGCATCATATTCGTACGTCCGCTCCGCCTCACTTCAGCTTCGGCGAAGCTCGAGCTCACTCCGATTCACCGACCAGCGGGCGCCCACTCGTCACCCTGGGGACGTTCAAGTCGTGGAGGCGGTGGACCACCCAGCTCTCCAAGCATCGGGCCTCAATAACGTCATTGTCTTCAACCGTCGCGGACAACGAGACCTCCCGTCCATGCTCGGCGGCGGAGATCTCGACGGAGACGACTACACGTTGATTTGGGACGAGCGCCTCACATCGATCAGGGAAGAGGAGCCGATGAATTATTCTCCTCCAGTCAAACCTACGAAGGTTGAGGAGGTCTCAACGGAGCAAATTGTCGAGGTCCGTTCGGCTTCTCGTATTTTTCGTCCCTCGAAGCATTCACTGACGCGCGTTGATGCCCTTAGTTCCACACGACGTAGTCAGTTCAAACATTCCGAGCTCTTAGAAAGCTTTGTTGATGACCTCTTTCCACAGCATGAAAAAGGACATGCTAGGTGCCGTATCGAACGCCCACCTCGCGATGAGCGACTATCTCGGACCCGATCACGAGGACTGTCGCGAGCTTTGCATGATTCATTCGACTGCAGTGGACTGTTAGTGTCACCCTCTCTTGTGTTAAGCGTTTTTTTTACTGAGTTCATGCTGTTTTTCTAGTCGCAAAGAGTGAGATTCCCGTCAAAACTCGTTGAAGGCGTTGCTGACTTGCAAGCACCACAGCCGGCGTCGCACCCGAGTTCCCACACGACCTTCGTCCTGAAAAGTTCCCCGACTTTATGGGTCCCAGGCGTCGAGGCTGGGTGTACGAGTCGCAGAAGCCTCTCGGGCTGATGTTCCGCCACTCGAGACTCAATCCCTTCCCCGAACTCAAGCCCGTCAGCGAGACTTTCCTCGACCCCCGACTCGGCTCCATCCAGGTGGATGAGCGGATTGTTGAGATTGTCCAGAAGCTGAAGGATGGGTACGATATCGAGCTGCAGGGGCTCATGGTGAAGTATTATGCTCGCGAGGAGGAAGTCGTGGCTGGTGAGTCCCCTTCAGCTCACGGCACGCTCCTTCACTAACCAACGCACTCTAGGTCTCGTGCTGGAGATGCCAGGTGGACTCAAGCGGCTCGACAAGGACAACAAGCTCAGAGTTTGTCGTAATACCACTCGCGGCACTTTCTTTGACGCTGACGTGTTTTCTGCCAATTAGGATCCCTTGACGATGGCGTTCGAAGCCCTCAGGCTGTAACTTTAATTCACAATTAAGATGTGATCATTCTTGTTAACTCCGCTTTCTTTTTCCAGCGACTTCATCGACGCAGGGCGCAAGGTCGCATCGAGCACCAAGCCGCGTGGTGACGATGAGCTCACTCCGATCCAGCTCGTTGCCGTCGCCAGCTACCAAGTAACCGCCGCACAAGCGAAACTCGTTACTGATCCCAAAAAGCGGATGATATCCTTCCCTTTCATCTTCCACGATGTCTTGTCGGAGCTTGTCTCTAGCAGGGCTTGAACGTTACCCCTTCATCTTCATACCCTTTTCGTGCCCATTTTACCCCCTTGCAACGTCTGCCACTTTTTCAGCTTTGATCATTTCAGCTCTGATCAAGAGAGCTGCTATCCTCAGAGACGATTCTGTTCACTTCGCTTACGCGATCGCGATCGCGACAGCTGTCGTCCCGCTGCTTCCCCGGCGTCGTACTTAACCTCGGCTTCTCTTCGACGTCCAGCCTTGCTTTCATTCACCTCACACTCTCAATATCAACCATGTCTGTTGTTCACGTCGGTACGCCTTATTGGTACTTCTGTGTTGTCCCATCGCCTCCGCTAAACCGATGCGACGCAACCGCGGTCCCTCTCGTTCATTGTCCGAACAGTCCTCTTCAAGCCTAAGCCCACTGCCACGGAGGAAGAACTCCAATCCTTCATCGACTTTGCCAGGGTAAGTCATAGCTCTATCAACTCACCAGGGGAGAGCTGATGCGGTGGCCATGCACAGAGCTTTGACGGCGAGATCCCCGGCCTCGTGTCGATGCGTGCAGGCAAGAATCTTCCCGGTACGGTTCCCAGGGCTAAGGGCTACGACATTGCGATCGTTGCTGTTTTAGAGAAGCAATCGGATCTCCCGATCTACGCCAAGCACCCGAAGCACCAGTGCGTCTGATTGAATCCTGACCACGTGTTGGTCAATGTCCTGCTGACTTTCAGTGTCGATAGGGAGCTGCTTGCAAAGTATCGCGTGCCGTACATCGAAGGTGAGCTGTTCATCTAAGTGTCTCTTTGGCTGATGCTTGACTTTTGGCTGCCTCGCAGACGTCTTGGCCTTCGACTTTGACGACTCTATCCTTGCTTAAACGTAGACGGTGCTTCACGCATCTTAGCGTTGCCAATCAAACACTCGTCTCTTCTGTTTCCTTTCAACAACACATTCCAGATCTGCTCTCACGAGCGACAAGCGTTAAATACGTGGCTGCGTCGGCGATAATCTGCGGAAAGCGCGGGTTTGCGGAGACGTCGGCTCGTCGTGCCGCTGATGGCGACACCGGCCTTGACCTCCCTCTTCTCCCAAGCCAACTTCCTGTAAACCATGTCTATTGTTCACATCGGTAAGTCTTTGATCTTCCTGAACTTTCTACACTTTTTACACTGCACCTACTTCTCGAGCTTTGGCGCAATCGCTTACCGCTTCCCCCACGTCCCTTCCGTGATTGCCGGGAGTACAGTCCTCTTCAAGCCCAAGGCCAGTGCCACGCCAGCCCAGCTCCAGTCGTTCATTGACTTTGCCAGGGGTGAGTTTCCATCCTTACCGTCGGAACACCCGGCCACAGGAACTTGTCCGCTGATCATCTCCGTTCCTCTTCGCCGATTTCAACACTACCTCTCCTCTCTCCCGCCACCACCTCTCTACTACCTCCTCCTATATCTACAACAACATCTTGTTCTCCCGAATCCTAGGAATGGTGGGTCAAATCCCCGGCCTCGTCTCGATCCGCGTCGGCCGCAACCTCCCCATCACCGTCCCCCGCGCAAAGGGCTACGACATCGCTCTGATGGCCATCCTCGAGCGCCAGAGCGACCTCCCCATCTATGCGAACCACCCCGTGCACCAGCAGCTGCTGTCGGACTACCGCACGCCTTACATCGATGGTGAGTCTCTTGCGGCGCTTAGCGGGGAGCCGAGCTGAGCTGGTGTCATGTGTATTTAGATGTTCTCGCTTTCGACTTCGATGACACGAACGAGGCTCAGTACGATTGAGTGAGAGTGGTTGTTTGTGGAATCGTAAATCCGGTGATTACTGGCAACGCGTCGCGAGAGATATCCTGGTAACGAGAGCTCAGAACATGGCGGTAACCTGAGAAGACGCCCTTTGCAGCCCTTCATCCAAGAACAGAACTGGATCACTCTCACGTCTACAACTGCATTTGCCCAAAGTGGTTCTGTAGCCGTTGAACCAAAGAGAGCGTCTGCTGTGTTGTCGCTTGCTGTCGCCAATTGCCTTCAACGTGAGGAAAGTTTAAAGAACGGCGAGCTGGAGGGCACTCAAGCCTTTAGTCCCGATCAAAACGGTTGAGCTACCGTAATCAAGAGCTGGTCCACGTCAGTCAGCGGAAAGAAGTGCTCGAGGCGGACCACGTGGACTTGCAGCGAGGAGTCTTGCTCTACCTTGGCTTCTATCAACCTCAAATTGAGCTTTGATTCCTCACTTCCTAGGTCTCTCCTCTTGTCTTTTTGTCCCCTAGACCAACTTGAACAGACAGAAGCACACCTCACCGCGCACCTTGCACCACACCACACCACACCCCTGACATCAAGACGGCCAAAAAATACAATGCAAACTGCCTTCGTACGGTAGAGTCGAGTTTTTCCTCCAGGGGCCCCTTTCCATCCCTCCTTCCTTATCTTGCTCCCTTCCTATCCCTCCTCCCCACATCTCTCTCCCAACCCCTCCCATCTCCAATCCCACGCCATCCATCTTCGACTCGATTTAAAAAACTTGGTGGTGGCTGATGAGGGGTATAATAACGTTTCAATGATCGAGGGGTGGAGAGAGAAAGGCGATAGGGAGGAAAGAATCGAGGGGTTGTAGTGTCTAGAAAGAGAGGAGGGGGGGAAAGGGGCGAGGTAAGGAGACAAGGGGCGGGAGGAGAAGCGGGAGCGGCGGAGGCGGAGGCGGTTTCGATACTGAAAGAGAATGGGAGAAGATGTAGTAGGAGTGGCGGAGATCGGGTGGAGGTGAGATCGGCGGGAGGAAGAAGATGCGAGCGAGAGGAAGCAGTCGAGTATGGGTGGGGTGTGAGACTGACACCCATTTATTTGCTTTGCTGTAGCGACGTCACTAGCCTGTTGTTCGATTGAGCACGGTCAGCTTTCTCAAGCAAATACGCCAGTGTAGGGAAAACGGACCAGTCCAACCCCTCCTCGAGACCCTCGCCCTTGATCGCGCAACTCTTGTGGATGCTCCACTGCCTGTTCTTCAGCGTGTCCAGCCCCAGCCCTTCCGACACTTCTGCCGGTGTCATCGCGTCTGGTTGGTCCTGTGGAAACATTCACCATGAGCAATCCTGATCACCGTCAAACCGCACGCGAGCAGGGCACCACGCGCTCGGCAGGAAGGGGAGCGAGTGACACGCACCTGTTTGTTGGCAAACACCAGCAGCCTCGCGTCCGCGAGCTCGTCCTCGCTCAGCATCGCCAGCAACTCTGCCTTGTTGATCCCGAGTCGTTCCCGATCTGACGAGTCGACGACGTAGACGACGGCTTTGGTGTCGGCGTAGTAGCATCTCCAGTATGGTCGGATCGACGTCTGTCCTCCGAGATCCCACACCTACCATCCAGTTCGCCATTGTGAGTGGTTGAATGACGAGGAATGGAAAGAAGAAAAGGGCAAAACCTGAAACTTGATGTTCTTGTACTGCACTGTTTCGACGTTGAACCCGATCGTCGGGATGGTCTGGACAATCTCGCCAATCTGCAGTCTGTACAGGATTGTTGTCTTTCCCCTGTGGCACAGCAAGGACAAGGAAGCGTGCGAGTTAGCTTGTGGCGCGAGCAGGAGCTAAAAACAACCTCGGAAGAGAATGCTTGGTCATGGCCGGGCACGGGGGCGCGGTGGCGAGAATGGCTGGGCCAGCGCTGACGCGAGCTTGCGCCGACGCGGGCCCGTCGCTCGCGGGCGGGCAGGGGAGGGAGGGAGGTGGACGTACGCCGAGTCGAGACCGAGCATGAGTATTCTGACTTCGGACTGGCGCGAGAAGAGGCCAGAGAGCTTGGAGAAGAGGGACGAGAACGAGACGCCCACTGAGCGCGAGGAGGCAAGGGACCGTTAGCTTGAGGCCGCGTGGGCTGCCGCCTCCGCCCATGAACGGACACGGCAGCAAGTAGTGATGAAAGTAACGTCGACATACTTTTGTATGAGAGTTGGGGCGAAAGAGAGAGGCGGAAGGCGGGCGGGCGAGGAGGACAAGGGGGAGCGCGCCTGGATGCGCCTTTGCGGGTGTGGGTCTCGGCGAGCTCGCGGGTGTTTACGTGGCTCTTGGTGCCAGATTAGAGCAAGTTCTAGTGTCGAGGTGATCCGATCCCGTCCTGGCGCTTCGTCGCTCGTGCGTCGTCGTCGTCGTCGTCGTCGTTGCAGAGAGAGCAGCAGCGGAGGCGTGGTCGGCGCGCTCGAAGAAGAGGGGGCCGACTCTCGCGCTCCTTCTCTCGCGGCAGCAGCGGGGGCGTCGCTGTGTTTCTCGCATCACTTTCTCGCATCACCTTTCTCGCTGCAGCAGGACCCATGCACTCTGCCTCCCGCTCCGTACGAGCAGCGCTCAAGTCGGCTTCGTCCAAGGCGGCAGCGACGAGGAGCATCCACTCGCGCGTCCCGCTCGCCTACCCGCTCGAGCACGGCGTCAACGACTTCCTCTCGCCCGCCGCGCTCAAGACGGTCGCCGTCGACTGGCAGGAGGGCGTCCTCGACCGTCTGAACGAGCTCGTCAAAGGTGCGTCCATCCCTTGCTCGCGCTGCCGTGCGACCCGCCAGGCGCGCCGACACTCACGCCCGACTTTTTTTCGTCGTGTGCGCTCGCGGCCGGGCCTGCAGGGACGGTGTACGAGGACCTGAGCGTGCTCCAGACGGTCAAGCAGACGGCAGCAGACCCATCTCAGGCCCTCGCGTTCAACTACGCCAGCGAGGCGCTCAACAACAGCTTTTTCCTGTCCACCCTCGTGAGCCTCGCCGCCGTCGTGTCCGAGTTGCGCCGCCAGCTCACCACCCGTTCCGCCCACAGTCTCCCTCGCCGTCCGAACCCCGTCCCAACTCTGAACTCTCGCTCAACCTCCGCCACACCCCGCTCTCCAACTTTGCCGGCCTCATCTCGCACTTCTCAGCCCACGCCGCCGGCCTCCACCCTTCCTCCGGCGCCTACCTCTGGCTCGCGACAGACATCCAGGGCAACCTCGGTGTGATCGGCACGTATGCGGGAGGAACGCTTCTTGTCAGGGAGAGGAGACATATGGGACGCGGAGGCGACGCGGTCGGCCCCGTGCTCGGCGAGGTCTTGACCCCCTCCGAAGGCGAGGAGGGAGCAGACGCACCATCGACAGAATCGGCATGGAAGGAATCCACGCCGAGAACAGCACCACGACCCAGCTTCGGCACGTTGCTCGACGGTCCCGCGTTCCCTTCGTCTGTCCTCTCGCGCCAGACCTCGACGGCGGGCAAGACGATCCACCCGCTGGCGTGTTTGTCTTTGCACCCGCATTGCTACTTGGGAGATTACGGAGTGTGGGGAAGGGAGGAATACGTCAAGAGGTGGTGGAAGTCGGTTGATTGGAGGCAGGTCGAGAACGACTACAACAGCTTCATCGCGAGGGCGGCGGCGAGGTAGATGTGTAACTTTTGACGGATGCATTGCAGCGATGGGGAACAATTGGATCAACCAGTCACAATTCATTCGCTTACTTCTGAGTGAAGCTGGCTTTTTTGTTGGAAGCTGTGCTCGGAGCGGGACAGGTGACTCGGCGGCGTTCGGTACGTGGCGAAGGAGGGAAGTGCCTGCTTGGAAGTGGTGAGGCTTTGAACTTCCTTCCCACCTCAAGCTGAGAATCGAGAGCTGGGTTTCTAGAAGCGTCCTACTTCTCTCATTTCGCAACATCTAAGTTCGATCCAGATCAAAAAAACGGAACGCTGACGTGGCAAGGTCCTCACGATGTTTTGCGCAGGGAAGGTTCCATCAAGCTCGCAGACTCCACGAACCCACTTTAGATACTCCGTTTCATCTAATCAAGAGCTGGAGGCTCCTGTCCAGCTCCCCACTTGAACTTCGCTCCGTAGGCATCGTCACGCAACCGACTCTGCCCGACCCCATAAAGTGACTCTCGAGCAGTCAATCCGGCACCACTCTCAGTCTTGGGGTAGTCGAGCCAATGAACGCCCCTGTATAGAGAAGGTGAGATGGTGAGTGATGGTCTTAAGCTGCAGGTGTTGGACACGTACCTCTCTTGCAAGTGCGGCACGAGGTGGTCGACAATGTCCTCGAACGTGCCAGGCGACGTAAAGTACGAGAAGTCTTAAGACACACAATCAGATCTAGTTCAACTCTGTCTTGTGAACCAAAAGAGCACTGACTGAAGCCATCAACGTCGCCCTCCTCAATGAACGCCTCAAGTTGATCAGCAACAGTCTTGGGCGAGCCGACGATGGTGTGCCAGCCCAGTCCGCCGACTTTCGCAGCGTCTGTGAGGGCCTTGATGTTCCAGTGGGTGACGTTTGGGAACTCGGGGGAGATGCCGCGAAGAATCTATCGGTTCGACCGTCAGGGGAAGAACAAGGTGGGAACGAAAGAAGAGAAGCTCACGCCTTGGAGGAGCGGGGAGCCGACTCTGGTGAGATCGTCGTCGGGGCCGTACTCGGCAAGGTTGACTCCAGTCTAGTCAAATTATAACACATTAAGTTGAGAGACTTGCCCAGGGAACTGACAATCCTCACCCAACCACCGATCAACGTGGCAGCACCGTCGTTGCTCGCGTACCGAGCAACCTCCTCCTTCTTGGCTTGCGCCTTCTCGTCAGTCTCGGCGACGATCACAGAGATACCAAGGATGATCTTGATGGAGTAAGGGTCTCGGCCGTTCGCTTGGACGAGACCGCGCAGCTGGTCGACGGATTGGCGGATCTGACGGGAGAAGCCAGGCATACGTGTTCAGTGTCAATAGGGTGTGAGACTAAGTCACGGCTCTGACCTTAGGAATCGATGATCCTCCCTTCAGTGAAATGAGTTTATCAGTGCCTGTCCGTCAAAATTGAGGGAGAAGAGGGTGCTCACGAGGAAGACAGCCTCCGCATGTTTCGCCGCAAAGGCCAGTCCAGCGGGAGAGCCACCAGCTTGGTAGATCAAGGGCGTACGCTGAGGCGTAGGCTCGACAATGTAAGGTCCGGCGACGCTAAAGTACTTGCCCTTCTACTCTCCACACTCCCGGTTACTAAGAGAGCCAAGAAGAATGACACGCCGGACCGGGAGGCTTACGTGGTTGATCTTCCTCACGCGAGAGGGGTCGGTGAACGTGTCCGTCTCCTTGTCGAGCACAACAGCATCATCTCTCCAGCTGGATTCCCACAGCTTGTAGGCCACGTCGAGGTATTCGTCGGCACGTCGGTCTAGTGTGACCCTTTCATCGGTTAGCGGGAGCCACGCAGATGAGCGCTGAGCATCGGAGGAAGCTTACAGCGCTCATCGTGCTCGATCTGGGTCTCAAGACCCAAGTTCCTGGCAGCAGTGTTGAAGTGGCTTGTGACCACGTTGAAGCCTACGCGACCGTTCGTGAGGAGGTCCAGCGTCGAGAAACGACGAGCGACGGTGAACGGTTGCTCGTATCTGTTGGAGATTTCAGCCAAGTCTCACATTTAGGAACTGTAATCTTGACTTACGTGACCGAGTGAGTGAGCCCAAACGTGAGGTTCTTGCTGTCAACATGGTTGCCATCAGCCACGTTTCAGAAAGGATCCACCAGACGACGCTCACGTTACGGTGGCCATGGCCGAGACGACCAAGAAAGGGTCAATGATAGACACTTGCACTCCGGCCTTCAACGCTGGATCTCCGGATCCCTCATAAACATCGTACAGGCCCAACACGTCAGCGACACTGTTCCAGAGCCACGGTCAGTTCCGGGGCTCGACATGGGATTGTGAGCAGGACTGACAAGACGCCGTTGAACTTTCCTCGCTCAAGAGTCTGAGCAAGGTCGGTCCAGTACCTTGAGAAAAGGACGGAAAGTCAGAACGCTTCCACGAAAGGCCTCTGCGCTGGAGAATGAAGCTCACTTGATGGTGTTCGTCTTGGCGGACGTGTCCCCCGGCTGCCTCCAACCTCCAGGGTTGATGTGTCCAGGAGACCCCATCTCAAACGCATTGAGGATCCATCGCCTTTTGACCTTCGGATCACGCTTGGCTGTGAAGCCGCCGGCCGACGCTGCCCCCGATTCGGTGAACATCCCGATTGCTTGGACCTTCGAGGTGTCCAGAGGCAGGTAACGATCCATGGACTTGTCAGTCATTGTTGGTGGGTCTCTATTCAGGTGTGCGGAGATGAGAGAGAGCGGAAAGAAGGGAGGTGCCGACCGAGCCATCGGGTGCACACCACCGCGCACGACGAGCGCAAGGGCAAAGACGCAATCGTGTGTCGCAAGGATCGCGGCATCCCCTACTTTGCGGAACGTGCCACGCAAGCGAGCAGGAAAAGGTATACGTCAAGTTAGGCGATCAACTCTCCATGCTCAGAAGGAGAACGCATGGTTTGACGCCGGGAAAGTCAACACGTGTTCCGAATACAACCTTTCGGCACCTGGTCTATAAGCTCGCAGGACAAGACCGGCGTAGTAAAGTCTCAAGCCTAATTTCGCTTCTAAGTATAACCTACAACAACACTAGGATTACGAATGACGTTATGCTGGAGAACACTGATGCGACAGGTGCCATGAGTGGCCGACGTTCAGAAAGGTGGGATATATTCCTAAAAACAAGAAGGTTTTAGCATAGACTTTCCTGCTCTAAGGGATGATGGGTAGCACTCACAGCTCGGGACCATGCAGCCTCGGGGTAAGACGTAACCAGCTTCGGCGGATACTCCTGCCACTGCACCATCTCGCGCTTCTCCACCCACCCATTCTCATACCTCGGCACCAGCCCCGTCGTGTTCCTATCATTCCTCCTCGCCTCGTACTCCGCCAGCTCGTACCCCACCGCCGTACGAGGAACGACCTGGATCCTGGCCCCTCTTCCATTCCCACCGTGCTCGCCTGGGGAGAACGTCCGCCAGATATCTTGGCAGATGAGGAAGCACTCGCTTTGATCGTCGGTGCCTCTGTCGGAGCGGAAGCGGAGGTTGAAGGTCGTGAACAGGGAAGCGTCAAGGACGGTCGCGCCATTGAAGCAGGAAAAGACTTGGAAGGGGAGGAGTGAGTGGTAGAGCTCTCGAGAGGGTGACTGAGGGAGGGGAGTGAGAGGTGGCGAGAGCTCCCAATCTCCTGTGGGGTATTTGATGTTGTAAAAGGGGCTGCAAAGAACATGAAGTTAGTGGACTGACCCTCCACGTGGTCAGCGGCAGAAAGCGAGTTCACTCACAGGCCGAGCAAGTCCCGTGCGACCCAAGTGTCGTAGAACGCAATGCGATCCGACAGGTCAAATTCGGCAAATTCCTTGATTTGAAGCTCCTATGGGCCAGAACAGCTTCAGCATCACAGCATCGTCTCATGGACGGAGAGTTCCTACTTTGTAGTCCATCCCGCACGACATGTCGGCCTCTTGAACCTACAAGGAACTGTCAGCAATTTCCGCAGAATTATCTAGTCATACAACTCACTTCATGCTGAAACATGATCTCAAGCAAGTCCGCCTCGCACAAGTGCACGTCGTTGAGGAACAGGACACGATCAAACGTGCCCGGCGACGCGTCGAACAGCGGCTGCAGCGCCTTATTCCTCAGCTCTGCCAGTCCCTCGATCCTCCTTCCAGTAGTCGGTTTTGAGGAGCTGACGATGGTGAATCCGACGCCGAGACGGTTGAGAATCCTCGAAAAGAGGTACAGCTGGGACGGAGTGTCGTCTGACGAAGCGTTCTCGTAGATCGAGATGTGCAGCCGGCTCGGGCCTATGGAAATGGCAAGAGAATGCAATGCTTGAACGAGTGAAGGAATGACAGTCGACGAAGTGCGGAGGTTGAGCGCGACGAGATAGTTGAGCGAGCGACGCGTCTTGCTGTGAGCCGTCTCTGGACGCCGCCGCGACCACGTCCGCCCGTGTGAAGCCAGGAGCGGAGCGTACCGGTCCTGGTGCAGCTCTGTGAGACCGCAGACAGGCGTCGGATGGTTTGACAGCAGAGGATGCCGCACCAGCTCGTCCAGCGACAGCGAGGCGAGCGAGTGGACGAGCGTCGAGTTCCGCCGGCCGGACGTGACGATGCTGCTCCCCTCGGCCGGGTCGTCTGAATCGTCCAGCGGCGCGTCCCATCGCATCTCCTGGCGCCGCCTCGCTCTCACCCGCCGCTCCATCTGCACGCCGTACCTGAGCACGACCAGCACGGCCGCGACGCCGATAGCGAGCAGGACGATGCCGCCGAGCTTGCGTCGACTTCGCAACGCCCGTGCCTCCTGCGAGCTGCGTCGTCGAATCGGGGGCGGTGCGATCAGCGGCCGCTTCTCGTCGGCGTCGCCCGCGACGTTGACCACGACGTCTGGCATGGCTGGTCGTGCTCTGGAGAAGGTGTGGCAGGTCAAGGAGCGCGTGCGTCTCGAGGAATTCCAGATCGACGCCGGGCGGCGCAGTGACTGCCCGTTGTCATCACTGCGCGTAGCTGGAGGCACTCGTGTCCTGAATTTGATCAGCAGCGCTCCAGATAAACATGGTGCCAGCGCTCCGGAATCGGGCAAAGGGGTTCCATGGTAACGAGTGTGATACCCAGCTAGAGTCCTCGCTGTGTGGAGAATAATACAGCCAAAATGAAATTGAACCAAGGAATCTACGACAATGAGACCACGTGTCTCCACGACCACTGCGTCTAAGCATCGACCTGCATGCCCATCGAGCCTCCACTGCTCTTCTTCAAACTGCTCTTCAACGCCGACTTCTTCTTCGCCGACTTGGCCTTGATCTTGACCAGGTTCTCCTCGTCCTCGACGTCCATGCTCATCTCGGCAGCCGCGAGCGCGTCCGCCGTCGTGAGCTCGTCGTCCGAATCCTCCTCCTCCTCGGCATCCGATCCGAGTCCCTCGCCACCCTCGAACACCATCTTCTTGTTGCCCTTGGCCATGCGCGCCGCTTTCTTCTCTGCTCGTGCGGCGAGGAGAATGGCCGATGCGGACAGGGCCTTTTTGGTCTTGGGGGCGGGGTCGTGGAGGGAGAGGAGGTGGGACGAGCGGGAAACCTCGAGAGAGTCGGAGGTAAGGGATTTGGGAGCAGCAGCGGCCATACTGTCGAAACCGGAACAAATGTTGGTTAGTACTCGTGTTTGCGGTCCGTGGGCTGTTCAACATGTCGCGGGCGTTTCCTCCTCTTCCAGCAGCTCCTTTTCCAACCAACCCCCTTCGTCTCCTCTGTGCACCTTGATGGCAGCTCGGGTTGCTGCAAGGCGACGGAAGACTTGGCACCGCCTGTGCACGCACTTCTCCTCCACCATCGCCTTTCCTCCGCTAGCGCCTGTGCCCCCACCCTCTGGACACAACTCGACCTTGAACGACACAACGGAAACCTTTCCACACAATCCCAACCTCGTCCAGACCTCCCCCCCGTCGGATGCCACCTCTCAATGGTCTTGCGCCACTCCCACGCTCACGCCCACCGAAGCACCACCAGCCCGTAACGAGGGCCATCAGGAATAAAGGAGGGACTAACCGAGCCTTGAAGAACGCCTTCTCCCTCTTGGCCTTGATCTCGGCGATCCTGCGCATGCCCTTGAGGGTGGCCTGGAGCAAATCTCTGTCGTAAACGACGGGGACGTTGCGGCGCTTCTCGAACGTAAGGGTCGAGTCCTGCGTGCGTTTAATGGGTGAGTGGGTGGGTGCCTATACAAACGAGGTGATGATGGACGCACGACAGTCATCTCCTTGCCAGCAGCCTTGCGGAACGCTTTGGTCCACTTGAGCTTTCGCGGGTTACGCTTCATCCTAGAGAACAGCACACACACGGCCTTAGCTACCGCGTCTCTCCCTCACAAACAACAAACAAGACACACTTGAAGTTCTTGGAGCACTTGGAGCGGCAGAACCGGAAGCACTTGCTGTCGTTACGCACAAACATGGTGCCTGCGCTCGCCCCGAATCCCAGTCAGCTTTCGCCCCGCCTCGCCTCCAGCAACTTTAGTCTCGACATACCGTGGCCGGGGTAGCACGGCGAGGAGCAAACGTAGCACGGCTCAACTTTCATCTTTGCGGTACCCTAAAAGGCGGAGGCGGGAGGGAGGAAGTCCTTGAGAGCGGCGCGAGGGCGCTACGACGGTCCGAGACGAAGGCGACGACCGGCAGAGGCGACGGCTAGGCGTGCACTAAATGTACTATATCAAGTTTTGCTGGAGCGTCGAGGTGCTGCCGCGTCCGAGTCGAGGGGTGGAGGAAGGCGACCGCTGCTCTCGAAAAAAGTCGCTGTGGCGGCCGAGAGAGCCTCGACGCGCACGGATCGCAAATCTCGCGTTTGGGGTTGACGTGTCGCGCATGCTCCCATCGCTGGACTTGGTAGAAGGCTACCGAGTCAAATCAGGTGTGATTGAGTGCTCTTTTCTGTTCAGCTGGCCTCAAGGATGGGGTCACGCGGACGCGATGGAGAACACGTGGTCTTTGGATTGCCTCAAACTCGGAGTACTGGGGAAGTCTACGCGACAATCCGAATCCGTCTAGAGTTTACCAGGGCATGGTCTCTCCCTTGAAGCTGACGAAAGCCTTGTCACCCTTCTTGGCCGCATCAATCTGCGCCAACACTCCCGCCGCCGAGTCCTCAACCGTGTCGGGTGCCTTCTCCAGTCCGAGCGCGACAGCTCCAGGGTTGCCCACTATGAATGAGAGGAGACTAAGTCATGTTTTTTTCCTGGACTTCGGTCAGATACAAGCGAACGCACTGTCGGTTTGGACGATTCCTGGGTGAATGGCCAACGCAGTGAGGCCGGGCGTCTCCTGGTGGATCATCGCGAGACTAAAGTTGGCGGCAACCTTGCTCGCTCCACTTGAAATCACATCGTCAAGCGCAAAAGTCGGCGCAAGGGCTTTCGTCAGCGTCCGGCGTCACGAGCCACGTGGAGAGACGGCACTCACTAGGCGCCAATGGGGAACGGCACCATCGCGGCAATGGAGGCGCCGGCGGTCGAAATGAGGATGAACTTGGGGAAGTCGCTCTTCTTGAGCTGGGCATGGACGCCTTGGAAGAGAGCGACGGGGCCGAGCGTGTTGATCTGGAAGTGCGCCGTGTACTCCTCCAGAGGAGTGCTGACGATGGGGCCGATGTGCTGGGAAATACCTGTTACACCATATGTTTATAAACGTGTTCGTAGTGGACAGGGATTCAAAAGAGAGACTTGCCGGCATTGGCAATGACCACGTCGACCTTGCTGTGCTCCTTTTCGATGAGCTCGCCCACCGCCTTGGCCGTCTCAGGGCGCGCGTAGTCGAGCTCGACGATCTTGATCACACCTGGGTACTTCTCAGAGAGGCTCTCAAGAGCACCGGCTTTGGCGACATCCCGAGCTCCGGCGTAGACGAAAGTGTTGGGACGAGCGGCGAGGGCGGTGACGAGGCCAAGTCCGACTCCACGGTTGGCGCCAGAGACTGTTGAGGGGAGAACATAAGTCAGTGGATATAGTTGGACTTTTTATTGAAGCACATACCAAGGTAGACGGTGGGAGACATTCTAGAGTAACTGTGGAGATAAGATGAGGGTGACGTGGTGTGGTGCGTTGAGCGTCGGAGGAAACGTGTGAGGACAGTTGGTGGTGGAGAAGAAAAGGCAACGAGGCACCTGGGGCCTCTTTTGTACCTTTCTTCTGCTGATCAAGCATTCTTACGATTGCTGATGCTTCACCATTGCTCATCATAAGCGACAACAAAGCAGTCTGACAACACGTCGCGGGTCCGCGGAGTTTGGCTTAGCGGGTGACAAAGCTGGCTGCGAGGGCTGATCAAGCAAAAAGCGTACACGTGGCCTTGCGCTGGAGGGCGCATCAAGAAGTAGCCATATTCCGAGAGGCTTGAGTAGACCTGTTTACGTCGATTGAAGGCAACAAATGGGATGTAGACGAGCGACAACCGGGTGCCTTCACACGGTCTCGTGGAGTGCTCTTTCGAGCGCTTTCGCGGAGTCCTTCGCTATCGACGTACCTGAGACCCCCCTCAATCATTCTCACGTCAACAAGAATTGCTTGCTCGAGATAGATTGCATGGTAATGGACTACGATGCTAGTTGGATGTGGAGCTGCTGGAAGCATCGGCGGCAGCACTGGCCGACGTCTGGGTTCCGTCTCCGCCGCACTGACGGTTGCAAGCTGGACCGAGTCGCGGTCAGGACTTGATGTTGATTGAGGAATGTGACAGAGCCTACCGAGAGCTCCGAGAGGGTCCCATGGAGGCAGGTTGGTGACGTTGGCGTTAGGGTTGTCGTAAAGGCTGAGGAGAGCGCCGGGGACGTAGGCGCGTTGAACGACCACCTGATACATGAAGAAGACTCTCAGTCCTCAATGCGGAGAGAGCTGAACCATTGAGATTACCTGGAAGACGTTCTCCTCGAACCAACGGTCCGACATCAGGAAGAAACCCTGTGACGGCGGACAACGAATGAGCAAAACGTCCGGAGGAGAGCCGATGGATGGAAATACCCACCTTGTTGCACCTGTTAGGGCCCCAAGAGTTTTCTAGTGGAGTAGAATACAATCAGCGTCCGACTCTGGCGCTTTAGGCAATGTCGATACGCACCGACTTTCCAGCGAACGGGACGTCCGTTGTCGTCCAAATGAACGCCAACAAGAGTCACTGCTCTCTTGCATTAGCATGGCGGTGGTTTAGATTGAGATACATTTGTACTTGCTTGCATGTGTCATGGAACTCTCGCCAGTGTTGAGCCTCTCAGCTTTGTTCATTCCAAGCGTCGTGCCGAAAGCGTCGTCGTACTGTATTGGTTGTGTCAGTGGGAAAACAGTTGCTGTCCGCAAAGAAAGCACTCACGTTATAGAGAGCCGTGTCCAAGATACCTTCGGCAAAGGACTTGGCCATCTCGACGTCAGAGCCTGTTCGGCAGGACCACGTCAGCTCTTCAGTCCGTCATTACTGTCCCAACGCGCACGCACCGAACCAGACTGGGTCGTTCCTCTGCACCATGAAGCCGAGGTCAGAAAC
The DNA here is from genome assembly GCA_024364755.1 of Pseudohyphozyma bogoriensis. NCBI lineage: Eukaryota > Fungi > Basidiomycota > Microbotryomycetes > Chrysozymaceae > Pseudohyphozyma > Pseudohyphozyma bogoriensis. The sequence goes on from JALBUQ010000010.1 coordinate 152,880, forward strand.
TTTTCTAAAGCCTTGATCGTGAGTGACTCACCTTCAATGCTTCAATGGCAGCTTGCTTGAGCACCGTGATCTCAGCGTTGATGTAGCGAATGGGACGGCCCCCGACGACGTTGCCGAGCCTTTGAACCGAGTACAGCCTGTTCGGAGGGTTCCTGGGGTCGTCTGTAAAGTTCAGATCAAATCAACCTACATTTTTACGTTTATCTTGACCCAAAAGCGGTGCTCACGAATCAAAGGCACTCCAGCGGAGGCGTTGTAACCGGTGTGGACGCGAGCGAACTCGCGGGGCGTCGAGATGATCTTCTGGTACTTCTTGTCCTTGTCGTAGAACTCCCATACGAACTTCTCATCCGGGTGAGGAGGAGTACCACAGGTGATAGCAAGGATCCGGTAGACCTCAGCCATCTGAAGAGAAACAGAAGGTGAATCGTTAGCCACGTGTCCTCGCTCTAATCGGTATTCGTCCCAACGTCCTCCGCGTCAGAGATGGAATATGACCACCAGTGCGGCTCACCTGCTTCTTCTTCTGCTTTCTGCACTTGCTGATAGCTCGCTCTCTGGTTCCGTGGTTGTCGAGCTCTTGGTGATAGATCTCTCGAAGCTCGAGGGCGTGCTCTCGCAGCTTGGCCGAAAGCAGCTCGTCCACCTCATCCGAGTGGGACGAGTTGAACGATTCGGGGTAGACTGTAATAGATAAACAAGTTAAGACAACTATACATGTAAGTAAATATGGTGAGCAGCAACGACTGACTGCAATGAGGGACAACTCCAAAGGTCTCGATGAGGTTGACCGCCTGCAATGAGACACGTTAGCCTTCGCAGCAACGTCACCACCATTCATGACGCTGCGAATCCACTCCTTCAGCATAGAATCGAAGTGCTCACCATGTCGTACTGACCACCATCCTGAGCCTCAGTGCCATGGAGAATGAACTGGTTCGTCCTCGAGTCCAAAGGCTCCTCCGCGAGACTGATCATTTGCTCCAAGAACCAGTTGGCCTTCGAGACGTGGTCGTAGAAGAAGAGGTACGACTGGCTGAGCTGGAAGTCCTCGAGGCCGTACTTTCGCGAGACGAAGATGCGGAGGACGTTGGTCGTCGCAAAGAGCCAGCACCTGGTTGATGCGACACCCGGTCAGACGTGCGCGGAGATAGAAGCGTGAAGGATCCCATGAGAACAAAAGCTCACCGACCAGACAGTAGCTGATTGGCGATGAGACTTCCTTGCATATCGATGGTAGTGTTGAAGACTGCAAATGCCCCCAGAAGTCAGCTTTTGCGCCTTTCTTTCGGGTTCCGCCGCGCCATGCAGCACTCTTGTCCAACGTGGTCCCTCACTTACCCATGTTGCGATCATAAGTCAGAGTCCCCCTTTTCATCAGAACATCGCCCATCGACATCCTACTGAGCACCGTTTGGCTCAACTGGGCCAACGGGTTCTTCTCGACGTCTTCGGCCCACCTTTCGACGTCGGCGAGGTCGACGCCGCCCAGGACGACGGTGTTGTTGTTGGCGAGGATGTCGCCTCGACTGACGCCTCCGGCTGGGTCTCGAGCGATGCCTACTGATTGGTAGGGAATGACTGAGGGAGAGTCGGGGGAGAGGGGTGACATGGCGTCGTCCGAGTCGGCGTGGTAGGACGAGCGGCGCGAGTACTAGAGAAGAACGGGTGAGCGACAGAGTCAGGCAGTAAAACTATACATTATCTACTCTGGATCCGCTTCTCATGATGTGTGCTGGTTGTGGTGGAAAGCAGAGGGAGGCGGAAGCCGCGTGGATTTAGGGAAAGAAAAGAGGAGGCGGTGTTGACGGAACTCCACGGGATCGCACGGCCACCTCCAGCCGACAGCTATTTCAAGGCTGCCCTACGGTGAAAGAGCACATGATGCAAAGGGCGTAGCGGCGTTTTTTCGGCGTGAAGACAGAGAGCGAACAGAAACGTGGTGACACCAAACACGTGTCTTCCTTCCCCTGCAACGAGCACAGCCACGAGGCATCACTGTGGCTGCCAGCTGTTGGGCCTGCATTAGACTGTGCACAATTGAGACTCTAGATCAAAGTCGAGCAGCGTCTGACAGGGGGGAGGGAATCCGGGCCAGGGGGCGTGGCACCCGTCGCAATCTCCTTCCTGTTTGGGCGGCGGAGGACTGTGGCTCCAGGATTAGGCTTAGCCGGCTTTGGGTGTGTGAGCCTGAAGACCATCACATCCTCCCAAAACTTACATCAAAATTTGACCCCTTCCCTTCCCATCCTACCACCACCACTCGACGACGGCCACCGCCCTTTGGCGCCACCGTCCTTCGCCGCCAAAGTTGTCAACAAACGGCCGCCCGCGCGCCCAAGTCGAAGCCGCCTCCCAGCGCTTCGTCCCGCTCCTGCTCCTGCGCTGCACCCCCGCGAACAGCTGCCCACCATTCCTCCCCAACAACCAGACATGGCTGAAGTCGGCCACCAGCTGGCAGACGGCGACAGCCTCGGCACAGGTGCGTCCTCGTCCCCATTCCTCGCGCTCCCACCGCTCGCGGCGCTGTTTGCGACCCGCCAGCTCCGTCTGCTCCTTCGTTCTAGCCAGCTAACTTTTACACTTTGGGTCGACAGAGCTGCCTGAGATTTACGACTACCTGCTCAAACTCATCATCATCGGCAAGTCTTGTTGATTCCATCCTGGCGCATGGAAACGTTCGCGGGGTGGCGCTCAGGACCAGTCGAAACGCTTCCGCCCGTGTGGTTGGCCCAAGGCGGGCACGTTGCAGAACCGAGCAAAGCTGGAGTAGGATGGTCGCAGAAGGGTGCTTGTACCTAGGGTGCTGCTGGAGCACCGGAGCGCCACCCTCATGACGCGAGGCGAGCGCGGCAGCTGATGCGGGTGCTTTTTGGTACACAGGCGATTCGGGCGTGGGCAAGTCATGCTTGATGCACCATTTCTTGAACAACCGATGTGAGTCTATATCTTGGTTGGTGTCACGCTCGGCTTGGCTGACTGCTTCCGCCCCACCAGTCCGCGACCCCTCTCCTCACACCATCGGTTCGTCCTTCCATCCCTCATTTCCATCAGCACCAAAACACCAGCTTACCGAGCCATCGAATTTATCTAGGCGTGGAATTCTCGTCAACTCTTCTCCGCCTCCCATCCTCCACCCCCGCCGCAGAGGTCGCCGGGACCCGCGTCCCCTTCTCCAAGACGCTCAAAGTCCAGCTCTGGGACACCGCTGGCCAGGAACGCTTCCGCTCCGTCACGAGGAACTACTACCGGGGTGCTTGCGGTGCCGTGATTGTCTACGACATCACCTCGTGCGTCCCTTTCCTCCTCTCCGCGCGCTCACGAGCTTGTTCAAGTTGCGAGAAGCTAACGTCAAGATCCCCTTCTTACCTGATGCAGACGGAAATCGTTTGAGGCGCTTGATACTTGGTTGACGGATGCTAGGGCACTCGCGTCGGCGGACATGGCTGTTGTCATTGTTGGCAACAAGTTGGATCAGGAGGAGAACCGCCAGGTGCCGTATTTGGAGGCCAGTCGGTGGGCGCAGGAGCATGGTCAGTCCTGTCGAGCCTTCCTAGGCTCTAAGGGCTTTGTTCTGACATTTGGACTATCCACCAGATGTTCTGTTCATGGAGACCTCGTCCCTCAGTGGTGACAACGTCGAGCAGGTTAGTCGCCACGTTGCACTGCCCCTCACCCACCCCTGCTTAAAACTCTAAACCACGATGCTGACCCCACTATCCACCAGCCATTCGTTCTCTTGGCACGATCTGTGCTCCTCGCCATCGAGTCTGGAAGGCTTGACCCCGAGAAGGCCGGCTCTGGCGTCTCGTACGGCGAGCGAACGCTGAGACGGGTGTCGAGCTGGGGCTCGGGCCTGCGAGGCCCCAAGAAAGCCGGCGGCGGATGCTGTTAGACGTCAGTTGAGTCGAAGAGATTGTTGGGAGAAGAGAGAAGAGAAGAGCTTCAAGGTGAGGAGGGAGCATGGAGGGAGATGCATTAGACGAAGGAGGTCTTGGGCTCAGAGGAGGAGGGTGGTTGAGTGCTGTTTTATTGTGTTTCGTTCTTAATCTCCCTCCTTTTCGCATTTGCCGCTAGTATACGTAGACCTGTCATATATCCCTGTATCCACCCGCATCAAAACTTGGAACGCGCCTTGTCTCTGGCAGTGCCTTGTTCTCGGAGTCGTTTCTCGCCACAGAAGGGAAGAAAGGCGCACCAACTGCGGTAGGCTGTCGTGATCACTTGTCATCTGACTTACTTGATATCCTGCTGCTTACCACTTATCGTACCTGCCGACTTCCTGAGCCACTCGCGCCACGTCAGTTTTCAATCAGTACCGCATGACTCTACCGCGTGCTACTTCTGAGAGCCAGTCCGGTTCATCTCCCCGCAGTTTGCTCTGATGAAGTCCCGATCAAAAAAGGCACAAAAAAGCTAGATAGGGCGAAGCAGTAAGGAGTCGAAGTCCAGACCGCATCCTTACCCGGTGTCGGCCGCTGGTACGTTTCTTGAACCGACTCCATCAAGGTATCGATCTCACCACCCCGTCCGGCTATTTGGTCCCATTTCTTCATTTTCCAGAGATAATTGGGCGGTCAAGTACTTGCTTCGCACTTGCCACCGGCTCTGGCTCTGAGATGCACAAGAAAGGCGGCCTTCCGCGGAATCAGCATGACTTGACACTGACTTCAGGGCCTGAAGAGGTTCATGTTAGAGGCCCATAGGGATCTTTCATGGGAGCGGCCTTTTGCCGTCATTGGCCCTTGTCGCACATAGCACGATGAAAGCCACGTCATCAAGCAAACCGGGTTCAGGATTGGCAAAATGGAAACAAAGAGTGGTAGTACAAGTTGTCAAGCCATTATATCCCCTTTTCTCTCCCTGTCTTGACTCCCGCCGATTCAACGAACCCATCCACCTCTTGCGGGAGGACTCCTGCTATCGCGGTCCCTCGGCGGCGGCGAGCGACTGTCCCTTCTCCTCGGCGCTGGCGAACGACTGCGACTGTCACGGTCCCTCCTTGGCGCAGGAGAGCGACTACGACTATCCCTGTACCTCCTGGGCGGCGAGCGCGAACGGGAGATGGAACGAGAGCGAGAACGACTCCGCGACGGCGAACGACTCCTCGAGATGGACCTGGTTGGCGAACGACCGCGGGTGCGTGGAGGTGGAGACCTGGAGTAGGATCTCGCACGACGACGAGGTGGGGTAGGCGAGCGCGAGCGCGCACGCTTGCTTCCTCCTCGCGGTCCCAAGTCGTCGTCGTCGTCGTAGGCCGAAGGACGGGCGCGGTTCGTCGGCGCAGGGCGGTCGTAAGATCCCTCACGGGCCGCATGAGGAGGAGCATCGCGGTCGTTGAACCCGCGAGGAGACCGTCCGCCACCAGCCCTCCTCTCGTCGAGCTCCCTGTCCATCTCCTTGAACTCGTCCTGGACGCGCCTCTGCCTATCCGCCTCGAGCCTCTCCTTCTCGCTCCTCATGTTGCGTTCGTGGTCGTCCCTCATCTTCTTGAGCTCGGCAGCTTGCTTCGCCTGGAGGGCCTCGCGCTCCCTGTTAGCCTTTGCCCTGTCCGCCTCGAGTTGCACCTGGATGCGTGCGCGCTCCTCCCGGGCCCTCTCGCGCTCCTGGGCCTTCTCCACCTTGATGCGAGCTTGAGCTTCCTGATCGAATGCGAGTCCTTCTACGTGATCCTTGGAGATGCCCATCGCCATCCTCAGCCCTGCATTCGCGAAGCGCGGAGAAGTCGAAGTCAGCCTTTACCGCAACAGAAATGGGGATAGAGAGCAGTGAGAAGTATGAGACTCACTCTCGTTGGCAACCTGCTTAGCCTGACCCAACTCGTGCCTCTCCCAGCTCTTGATCTCGCCCGTCCTCTCCTTGCCGCTCTGCCCCTCGCTCACAGCCAACAGCTTCTCCCTCAGCGCCTGCACCTGCTTCTCGATCTCCTCCTCTGCGACACCGTCGTCCTCGAGCGAGACTTGGAGTTCGAGGCACTTGACTTCGACGCGGCGTTTGCGTTCGTGCTCGAGGATGTCCTTGTCGGGTGCGCGGTGAGTGTAGAGATCCTTGGACGACTGAGCGTTGCGGTCGTCGAAGCGCTCTCGGGGGCGGAGGTTCGAGAGGTTGCGTTGGATGTGGCCGTTGGTGCCGGAACCACGAGCGGTGGACAGACCGACGCCGTTGTCTGTCGTGTTTGTGCAGGAGGAGGTGGAGGTGGATGGGACGGAGGTCAGCTGCAAGTCACACGAAGCGATGACAGAGAAGGAGGATGGTGCGGGGAGGTGGAGGGTGACTGAAGGTAAAAATGTGAACATACAAGACATGTTCAAAAGTAATGAGAGATTGCTGAGGAGTGGTAGGAGGCAGAGGAGCGACGGTGGCAAGTCTCGTGTGAACTTCGGCGGCGGGCGCGAGCCTGCGCGGAGGGCCAGAAGCCAGGCTGGCCGAGCAGCCTTGCTTCCTGCTCCTTCACTTCTTGCACTACTTTCGATACTCAGAGCTTCAGACTCGCTTCAGAGCTTCTGCACACCTCTTCGACCCGTCCTAGCCCCTCCCACTCGTCCCGAAGTCGACCTCGAATCGTCCAACGCCGCGTCACCCCCTTCAGCTCACCGCCATGGAGGACATTGGCATCCAGATCTCCGTAAGTTTGGGGACGCACTAGCAACACTCAGCACTTCTCACATTATTCGATGTATTTGCAGGAGCCTACGTTCACCTCTGTCGTCGAGGAGAAGGCCACCTTGCTCTCGTCGCTCCCACAAGAGGACCTGTAGGCTCGCACCATCCACCCATCCTCGCCGCAACCGAGCTCATTCGCTTTCCTTCACCAGGTACCTCAAGCTCAAGAAGCTGGAGCAGCACGACGAGTTCCTGTCGCTCCAGGAGGAGTACATCAAGGACGAGCAGAAGAACCTCAAGCGCGAGCTGATCCGCGCCCAGGAGGAGGTCAAGCGCATCCAGTCCGTCCCGCTCGTCATCGGCCAGTTCCTCGAGCCCATCGACCAGCACACCGGCATCGTCGGGAGCACCACCGGCAGCAACTACGTCGTACGCATCCTCTCGACCATCGACCGCGAGCTCCTCAAGCCCTCGTCCAGTGTCGCGCTCCACCGTCATTCAAACTCCCTCGTCGATGTCCTCCCGCCAGAAGCCGACAGCAGTATTAGCATGCTGGGGGCCGACGAGAGGCCTGATGTGTGAGTCTTCCTGTCTTGGTTGATTGCTTTTTGTGAAGGAAGACGCGTTGTGGTGCATTGAGGTGTGGACGGGGGTGACGCGTACACGAGCAAAAGTTGAGGGATCCGAGAGGGTAGAGCTGACCCCGTTGTCTTGCGTTGGGGAAATACAGCTCGTACGCCGACATTGGAGGAATGGACATCCAGAAGCAGGAGATTCGGGAAGCTGTCGAGCTCCCGTTGACCCAGTTCGACCTGTACCGACAGATTGGTATCGATCCTCCCCGTGGTGTGCTTCTCTACGGTCCGCCAGGTGCGCTCTCACCTTTGGCTTTTCGAAGCGTTTCCTCTTTCTGCATGATGCTCATTGCCCGCCCCTTCACCAGGAACCGGCAAGACCATGCTCGTTAAGGCCGTCGCACACCACACCACCGCCTCCTTCATCCGTGTCGTCGGCTCTGAATTCGTTCAAAAGTACCTCGGTGAAGGTCCCCGAATGGTCCGAGATGTCTTCCGCCTTGCGAGGGAGAACGCACCGGCCATCATCTTCATCGACGAGATTGACGCGATTGCGACGAAGAGGTTCGACGCGCAGACGGGTGCGGATCGTGAGGTGCAGAGGATCTTGTTGGAGCTGTTGAACCAGATGGACGGATTCGACCAGGGAAGTAATGTCAAGGTTATCATGGCGACGAACAGGGCGGATACTTTGGTGCGTTTCCTTCCCTCGACTTGGGTGGAGGAAAGGAGGAGCTTATCAAGACGTGGCTTTGGTGCTGTGTGGAACGATTAGGACCCTGCTCTGCTACGTCCAGGACGATTGGATCGCAAGATCGAATTCCCCAACCCATCGAGAAGGGAGAAGCGACTCATTTTCCAGACCATCACGAGCAAGATGAGTCTCGGTGCGGATGTCGATTTGGAGGATTGTAAGTCACCACTCGTCCACTCGTCCACCCAAGCTAAGGCGTAGGAGTAGTGAGCTCACTCGTCATTGACGACAATTCACAGACGTTCAGAGACCCGACAAGCTCTCGTCAGCGGAGATTTCGTCCATCTGTCAGGCAGCGGGTCTCCAGGCTGTACGAAAGAACCGGTTCGTCGTCGATCATCAGCAATATCAATGCTCTGCCCAGCCTGACTTTAAAACTCTGCCATTGAACAGATATGTGATCTTGCCGGTAGACTTCGAGGAGGCCTACAAGTCGATCATCAAGAGAACCGACGAGACGCTCGAGTTCTGTAAGTCTTCGATCATCCTTCACACTTTTCGGAACTTGTGCTTACGTTTCTCTCTCACAGACCGGTAATCTATTGTGGGGCGTGCTGGTAGGCTTTAAGAGTCAGTCGTCTTCGGTGATGCTTGGGCATGCCAAGGACTCGGTGCTGACGTGCCCTTCTGTTGCTTCGTTCAGGATGGCTGTGGTGTACGATGTGTGACTTAAATCAGCAAGATGTGCGAATCCAAGCAGCCGGTTTTCACAATACATCACCATAGGTTTGAGAACATAGAGAGTGCATGCAGCTGGAATCCCTGGTATACATTTAGGGCCGAAGCGTCGAGGATCTGAACTACCTATGAAGGGTGACGATGGTGTCGAAGCTGATTCAGCTACGTTTAGGATGTGATGTGGAAGAACCATTGGCGTTTGAGCTCGTCGTGTACGCTTCCGATCTTTGTTAAGGTGTTAGCCCAGCAAATGCTGCCCGGCTCAAGGAAACGTACCAGCGACCAGTACCCACGAAAGGAGGTGGTTCGGAGTTGGATCCTATCAGCACCTGATGTTTGTCGTTCTCGATACTGTATTTTATTCTCAACAAGAAAGGCCCAGGCTGGCGCGAGCGACAGTCGCCTGGCTCTCAGAAGCGACGGGGAGCTACGCAGGTTGACGCTGACGTGTTCATGTCAGGATGCCGGTACTGTGAACCATCGGCGCAAAAATGCTACGCAGAGGTTTTTACAACTCATCGCTAGGCTTTTCTGGGCACCGATGCCGAAGGGAACGCAAGGCAGGTGCAGAACGCTGTCGAGGGAATGGCGCTCACTCAATGTGCCGGACAGCAGCAAAGTATAGCCACGTATAGCCAGACAAACTCTCAGCTGTGGTGCTCTGAGACAGAATATGGCTGTGCTCTGGCTCTTTGATGCGTGACACTGCGGACGACGAAGGATTCCGAGAGCCGGGCCCCGCTGGATAAAACGCGCGCTCCGACCTTCCGACTCTCTTGCCTTCCTCCCACATCCTGCCCTTCCTCCTCCTACTTAGCAAGATGGTCAAGCGCACTTCATTCATGACGAGCCTTCGTTCCGCCTCTCCTCCACCCCTTTCAGAGGCCATCCACACTCCCTCGCACCCCTCTCAGACGCCTGAGAACGCGAACGCGATCAAGTCAGACATCGAGGAGCACTCGCCGCCACCATCTCGTCGCGCAAAGACCCAGCCGCTCGCCGATGCATTCGACACCCCGTCTTGCAAGATCTATGGCAGTAGGGGCGATGTCCCCGCCGCTCCAGCGCCGGCCGACGTCCTCGCCACTGGGACCGAGAGCGCCGATGCCGTCGCGGAGGAGGAGGAACAGCAAGTCGAGGTGAGTGGCGTTTTTTGGTGCCCAGTCGCAATTCAGACTTGCTGATTGAATCACTTGGGCTGTTCCGAATATGGCACTCAAGAGATGGAAGTCGCTCGCGAAGGAGCACGGCGAGCGCGTCAAGACGCTCCAGCAAAGGATCTCGGAGCAGGACCGCATCCTCGACAATTTCGTCACCGCCGTGGCTGCTCTTCCGCCCCCTCCACAAGCGAGCACGAGGACCACCAACGAGCACGACCCTACCCTCGCCGCGCTCATGTCGTACATTGGCTCGGACCACTACTGGCTCAACACTCCTCGTCCTCGCTTGACCGCCAGCGACGCCGTAAACGTGCCGTGGATGCAGAACTTGTCGGAACAGGAGAGGAAGGACTGGCTCAAGCATGCTAGTACTACTGAGATTACCATCAACCCCGTCACTGGCGAGAGGGGTTTGGCTCTCGACCCCGAGTCGAGTGGCGAGGAGTAGCGAGGAAGGCGAGGGCGTAGTCGCGACCTGGGGAGGAGTGAGGGTGGGCTGAGAACTATATAGTACAGTCCTTGAAACAATTTCTAATTTACATCTCTTGTCGCTGTGCTGCGAGAGCATCGTAAGACGAACTTGTTGCCAAAGCAATCGCCACGTGTGCTTCCAGCTGACCATCGCCTACCAAGTCGACACTCATGCTCGCTCATACGCCCCGAAGAAGGCTCGACTTGAAAAAAAAAACCATGTTCATCCCTGGAAGCATCACAAGGGAAACCCAATGTCTGCGTTTTCTGTCAAACCCCGAACTAATCTACCCACCGCCAACCTCATCCATCGTGCCCAACAACGCGCTAAAGCTCTCAGCCCTCAACCTTCCGCCACCAGCACTACTCCCACTACCACTCCTACTTCTACCCTCACTGCCGCTTTCGCCCTCCTTCTTACTCTTGGCAACGAACGGCAGTGGAGCGACCTCTTCGCTATCCTCGTCGTATGCTGAGGGCGAAGCTGGTCGTGTCGAAGGCGGGGATCGCGACGACGACCTCGAGGACGCTGCCGAAGCCGGTCTGTATGTCCTAAACGGCGGCGAAGGTCCCCGATGCGGTGACGGGTTCCTCGACGACGACTTGGAGCCACCACCGCTACTCCCCACAGGATAAGGGAACGACGTGGTCCTCGTCCTCTCTCCCCTCTTCTCGCCCTTCTCACTCTCTGCACTCCCCTCCCTCTTTTCCCTATCCTTCTCGTTGCTGATGCCGACTTTCTTCCCCCACCCAAACTTCCACCACCTAGACCCACCGCCATTGAGGTTCATCCTCCGCCGTTCGTACTCGCCGCGGTACCGCTCGTAGCCCTCTCGGAACGCCGCCGACACCCTCGAGCTGAAGATGATTTCTCCACGTGGTGAAGTGGCGGGCGGGATCGGTGCTAATGGTACACCCCTAGCTACGGGCGGTGGAGGCGATGGCGAGATGGACCGCGTGACTGGCGAGTTTTGATCGAGAGGAGGTGACGCGGGGCGGAGTATCGGGGTCGGTGCATCGAGCTGTGGTGAAGAGGGAGGTGGGGAGGAGCGTCGGAGGGATCTTGCGCCTATTGAGGAGTTGGAGGCGGTAGAAGAAGCGGAAGTGCGGCGGGAGAGTGGAGGGGAGGTGATGGTGTGTGGTGGAGGCGTGGGAGGGGTGGGCGCGGAGCGAAGGAACGAGAAGTTGAACCATGGGGGTTTTCGGGTGTTGAGGTAGATGTTGAATGGCCTCAAGGCGCGATTTGCTTGTGGCACGAACCTGGTAGCGAGGGGTCAGCAAAACCGAGTGGACATCTCTGCGTCAAAGCCACAGACGGACTTGTACGCGTAGGCAATCTTTTCCGAGTACATGCCGGTGGCAAAGAAGAGGATGAGGGTGACCAGGGAGACGAGGAGGGAGGCGACGTTGCCATAGTGGACGAGCGAGTACTGCTCGGAGAAAGATGCAAGAACCACGCGGGAAGGACGCGAGCGACGGTCAGCTGGCGTTCGTCTCCGGGGCGGTAACAAGTGGAGGCGGAGACAACGCACGATTGATGGAAGAATGAAGACAGAGTAGCTGAGCCAGAGGATGAAGAGTACGAGACAGATCAGGAAAGCTGGGTGGACGGACGAAGCGAGCAAGGACGGTCAGCGCATGCGATCTCCGGGATCGAGCATCCTCCATGATGACCGCAACGATCCAGCCAGCCATTCCGGCTTGTTCGACCAATCTTTAACCATATTCCACGATGGTTTCTCGTCCTGGTGCCAGCCTGAAGAAGGTCCCCGGTTGTGCCTCGCCGCTCGGAGCTGTTCGATGCCGTTCCTTGCTCCGTTGCCACCCTCAAACCCCTCTGTATCAGTTCCGGCAGCTCACCTTCATATCTTCTCCGTTGTGTCTGTAGCCTGTCGAGTTGAAGATGGTTAGCAAGGAGCGTAAAACGGACCGGATGAGCCTCCACTCCGCCTAGAGGATCGCCGATGAAGGCGGGTTCGTGGCTGGCACGAGGACGAGTGGGAGGTGGACGCACCTCTCGCTGTTCTGCTTGAGCCTCTCCTCAAAGATGAGCAGGTCCTTGTACGTCGACGCCGACGCTGGCGGGTGCCACGGCTGCGAGATGGACGACCGCTGCCTCGAGTGCGACATGGCGGCACGGCGCGCCTGGGACGCGTGAGAGGCGGGGGCTGGTGCTCTGGTCCTCTGAGCTGCTCGTCGTCGCCCGCCTACGGTGAAGAGTGTCGCCAGAAGTAGATGGTGGAAGAAAGTCAGGTGATGCGAGAATCGCAACTTGCGACAACGGCGCCAACCGTCTGCCTCAAATCCGCGGCTCTCATCCTTGGCTTGCCTTCCGCCCCGCCGTCTTCGGCTCTCGTCCTCTAACTTCTATCTTTATTTCTCGCCATACTTGTGTGCCTACGCTTCTCGTCTGATTCTGCACTATTCACCATCGACGACCGACACTCTTCCACCGACGAAACGCGCGCCATCAACCAACACCTCCCGTCGAAGCGAGCGACGACCACGTCCAGGAGCCGTGAGCGATGGAGCGATGGCAGGCCCTCCTGCCAGACAAGGCCGCCTCGGGTCACCAGTCATCCTCTCTTCGCCTGCCTCGCCCCCCGCCGCTGATCGGTCGCCTGCCCGAGGAAGCCTACCTCGCCATCCTGCGGTACCTCCCCGTGCCCGACCTCCCCGCGTTCGCGCTCTCGTCCCGCAAGTTCGCGTCCTTGACCAGGGACGATAGGCTGTGGAGGACGAAGCTCGCATGGCTCGACTACCGTGGGCCAGGAGCGATCCAATGGCGAGCTCGCCCCAGCGAAGGTGCAGGCGCAGGCGCAGCGAACACCAACGCTGCAGATGCAGCCTTCACCGTACCGTCCCCGACCACAGCCAGAGCGCTCGACCCATTCCCTCCGCCGTCAGCATACACCGACGACGACTTTGGCGACTTTGTACAGGAGGGCGAGGGCGACGTGAGCCTCGTGCACGACGATGGCTTCGGCGACTTCCAGGACTTTGAGGCCCCGCCAATCCTTCAAGGCGGCCTCGCGTCCGATCCGTTCGGCCTCAACGACGGCTTTGGCGACTTGTCGGTTAATGGAAAACCGTCGGCGCCCGTCGCGAGTGGAGGAGGAGGAGGTGGAGGAGGCGACGACCTGATGATGTTGTTCGACGACGACAACGACATCGCCTCCTCGGCCAAACCGGCACCTCCGAAAGCAGCACCCACGAACGCAGATCCGAAACCAGCACCGCCAAAATCTCGACCATCACTCCCTATTCCGTCCTCCACCGTAACAAACCTCCCGCTCCGCGAAGTCTTCAAAGCACACCACGCCCTCCTCATCCCGTACTACCTCTCCCTCCAAACCCACACGACCTCCTCCCTCCTCTTCACCTCCCAATCCCTCGACCCTCATACTCGCTCCCTCCTCCTCTCATCCCTCGTTCGATTCTGCGAACCCCTCGTCGCGCCAACGCGGTCGCTCCCTCAACGCCAGACCGTCTTGCGCAACGTTCAGTCCGCGATGGACTTTTTCGAGTCAGCATTGCTTGCCGAATTTGAGAGAGCGGACAACAAGGGTGACGAGGAGGCGATGAGCGAGAAGGCGCGGATTCTGTGGGAGTTGAATGGGTCGGCGGGCAGCGTCATCCAAGTATTCGTACAGAAGCGCGAGATCTTCTACGACCAGTCGCATAACCCTCTCAGAAATTTGGTGTTAGTCTTTTCCTACTGTTCAGACGTTGAAATCGCGTTCCTGACAGGTTTCTTATCATTCAACAGCAAAGTCGACGGGCCTCACGGCGAGAAGGTCGACGGGATCGACTTTTCCGCGATGGACAGCTACATGAAGGACGTTCTCCGAGTCATGTCCCGTGACGGAAGTCTCATCGCTCGAATCTTCCCCGACGAAGCCGACGTGCTCATCTATTTCACCGAGCGTATCGCCAACGACGTTGTCTCAGACTACATCACTACGTTGCTTGCCGACGCTCAGGGTCTTCAGCAACCCCTCTTCCTTCTCGCGACGGCCGCCACGTTTGGTCAGGTGTACAGGCTGGTGGATGCGGTGCTGGCGGTCGAGCCCAAGAACGAGGAGTACGTGACGAAGGAGAGGGCGGAGGATGTGGTGTTTAGGATGTTTGAGCCGCATATGGACGATTACCTTCAGGAGGAGGGAGAGTGGATTAGGGAAGTACTTGAGGGGATGTGTGGTGACTGGGATCAGAAGGTGTGTGCTTCAGAATGTTGTGACTGCTTCAAGAAAAGACGCTGACGTGGCGTGATCTCGCAGACTGCATCCGACTCGGCCATCTCGGACCCGACCTTTCTCGCCTCCCAGAACCCCGCGATGGTCAAGAAGAACGTTCTCGCTGGTTTCACCAAGGTCCTCCTCCTTCCCGTCACCATCATCCCGAAGACGGCCTCGATGGGCCTCTCGGCCATCACTTCTGGCGCAACGGGCGCTTTCAACACCTTCGCCCAGTTCGGCACCCAACTCACCTCCGGCGTTGCCAGTGGTACGAGAACTCCCTCCACGCCTGTCGAAGTATCGCCCGACCCCGACGCACCTCGTTGGAGCACCGAAGACGCTCAGCCTCGACTGTCGATCGACCAGAGCGGGACCGTCAGCTTCACATCCTCGTCCGAGGCGACGACAACCTCCCTACCTGGCACTTCAACGACCTCCCTCTCTTCAACACCCACCAAGGATCTCAAGTCGGGTCGATTCGACCGGATGCAGCTCCTCCTCTCGCTCGACACGGCGCTTCAGCTCATTCAGGCAGACCGCGACTGCCTCAAGCGGATCCAGACATTCATTCGCTACCCGGGAACGTACGGCCGCAAAGTGCGGGACGCGATCGAGGAGGTGTTCATCATCCTGCTTCAGACTTTGGGCGAGAAGCACGTCTGTCCCGGGTTCGCGAAGGCGACGAGTCAGATGACGAGGTTCAAGCCCGAGGAGCATGAGAGTGGGACGACCGTGGCGCCGTTGGTGCAGTTCTTTGAGTTGGTGCATATTGGAGACACGATTCAGCAGATGGTGGATGTTTACTACGAGAAAGAGATGGTTGGTCCTATCCTATTGCAGCCGGGTGAAAAGTCGGAACTGACGGTGCCTCCTTCGACAGGCTTCCTACATCGACAAGAAGGACTTCCTCAACGCCGTCGTTCGCGAGAAGAAACGCTTCGAGACGTCTCTCGACGACGCCGTCGCCCAAGGCCTGAACGCCGGCGTCAACATCCTCATGAACCAGGTCGAACACGTCATCTTCACGCACCAGGGCTTGCGAGACTTTAGTCCGCCAGAGGGTGCGGACCTCGACCTCCAGCCGACGTTGGCGTGCACTGAGGCGATCGATGTCCTCAAGACGCACTGTGCGATGCTCAAGGGCAGCACCGACAAGCAGATCCTCGAGGTGTTCCATTCGGAAGTGGGCATTCGACTTCACGGGTGCGCCCCATCTCTCTCTCTCTCATTGCTGACTCTGGAGCTAACTTTGCGATGTTTAAATTTCCAGGATCCTGCTGAAGCACCTCAAGCGACTGATCGTCTCGGTCCAGGGCGGGTTCCAGCTCATCTCGGACCTGAACGCGTACCACGCGTTCGTGAGCTCGCTCCGACAGCCGCAAGTCACGGCGTACTTTACCTCGCTCAAGATGGTTGGCGAGATCTTTATCGTCGATTCGCCGAAAGACTTGAGCCACCTCGTGAGGGACGTGAGTCGGTATGATGGGACGCTGAGCACTGAGGATCTCTACGAGATTGGTGAGTCCGCTCGCGTTGGCTCGCTTTCGGGGCTTTGCTCGCTCGGAGGTCTTGTCGGGGGTGGTTGACTGACCTCCCTTTTTGCTTACAGTACAAAGGAGGGCGGATTGGACGACTATCCAGAGGGAGGTGGAGCGGGGGTTGTTTGGATTCGGCAAGGAGGATTGCAGTATTATGTGATAGCAGTGATCTCTCAGTGTTGCATTACAAAAGTGGTCTTACACACAAAATCCATGAGACTCTCGGGTATAGTGGTCAGGACCGAAGTCGTGCGAAAATGTGCGAGCTCGCGGTGCTGCTCGCCCGGTTGGTCGGAGCGGCGGAGCGTACGATGCTGCTGCGGGTGCAAATGGATGGCTTGGCGAGGCCCGTCATCTGCTATTTCGAGTTTTGGTGGCCCACCGCATCGCTCCATCGGTTTCTGCCTCCTACCACCACCTCGACCCCAGTCGTTCACAAGTTACACGAACTTGTGCACCCCACCGCCAGCAGCAACCCTGACAGCCACCGCCCGTCGCACGCCACCTCGCCGCCAGGACCGCCAGGAGCAGCAGGAGACCCACCCTCGAATGGACCCGCCAGCAGACAATAGTCCCGACAGCGGTATAAGAGACTCACACCCACCAGCAGCACCAGCACCCTTCCACCACTCTCACGCCAGAGGCGTCCTCGGCTCGTTCCCTGTCGCCCTCCTCGCGGCGTGCCTCTTCCTCTCGTCCATCTCGCGCGATGCGCTCGCCGCGACCTCGACCTCGTTCCTGCCCTCCCTCACGCTCGACAAGCGGGCAGAGGAGACAACTGCCTACACCTGCGCTTGCAAGGTCGAGCACAGAAACAATGCCGTCTTTGCCGTCGAGGGTCAGTCCGTTCCGTTCCCCGTCCCGCGCCCGCGTGGTCACCTGGGCCCGACGAGTGCACGAGGTGCTGACGTCCAGCGCACGTTCGCGACTTTGTTTTCGCTCGCCGTGATGTAAACAGCCGCCATGATTCCTGTGAGTGACTTTTGGAATCGTTCGTTCACTTTGCCGGGGCTCATCCGCGTCCCACAGGTCCTCGTCATCATGTACGCGTACCCCCTTCTCTCCTCTGGCCTCCGGAAGCCCCTCGCTCACCTCTGATGCGTTCAAATGATCGTGCAGTTCTGGAATTCTCGCTGGTTTGACCCTAGGCTGTGAGTTCACCTTCCTCCGAGTCCCACACTCCAACCAAGAGGGGCTCCTCGCGCGTTTCCATGGCACATCGGCGCCCGCAAAGCACTGCCCCTTTCTCGGTCCAGCAAGTCACGAGCACTGTTGCTGATAAAAGCGAGTCTTTAGACATGTCGCTCGATAGTACCCAACTCAACGTCCTCGCCAAGACTGGTACTCCCAAGCAGCGCTATTACGCCAAACGGGTCATTCCCATCAGGTCCGTTTCCTCACCTCGGCTACTGCTATTCAAACAGACACTAATGCAAATACGGGGATTGTAGGAAGGATGGCCACCTTCTTCTCATCACCCTCCTCCTGGGCAACATGATTGGTGAGTTGCGCTCGCCAAGAACTCGTCGAGGGCCAGACTGACTGAACACGTTCTCGATTCGATCTTTCCTGAGCAGTCAACGAAACGCTTCCAGTCATCGTACGCTTCCTTCTCACCTCCTCGCTCATCAAGACAACGTCTCACTGATTTTTCATTCTTTCTGGCAGACCGATGGCGTTCTCGGAGGAGGTGTTCAGGCTGTTGTTATTTCGACCGTCCTCGTCGTCATGTGCGTTGGCTCTTCTTCCCTTCGTTCTACAGAGTAAAACTGACCTTGCACAACCCTTCAGTTTTTCGGAAATCATTCCCCAGTCTGTTTGCTCTCGTTTTGGACTCGCCATCGGTAGTGCCATGGTGTTCCCCACGCGATGCCTCATCTACATTTTCGTGCGTCCACCTTTTTCCAAGGACGCTCCCACTTTGCTGACCTGTGAGGCTTTCTAATGACAGTATATCGTCGCATGGCCAGTCGCCAGGCTTTTGACGTACCTTCTCGGATCTCACTCGGGAGTCGTCTACCGTCGAGCCGAGTTGAAGGAGCTCATCTCCATGCACGGTGCCGGTGCCGAAGGCGGCCACGGAGGAGATCTCGACAGGGACACAGTCACCATCGTCGGTGCTACGCTTGATCTCCAGGCCAAGGTCGTTGCAGGTTTGCTTTGTTTCATTGAACTCTCCGAGCGCTCAAATGTCTGACCACGTCGGTGTTTTTCCAGATGCCATGACTCCCATCTCCAAGGTCTTCCAGCTCGACATCAACTCGAAGCTCGACTACGAGACCCTCGGAAAGGTCTTGAAGGCTGGTCACTCGAGGATTCCCGTCTACGAGGAGACCGTTGTTGGCGACATCACGACGAAGAAGATCGTTGGCGTGCTTTTGACCAAGCAGTTGATTTTGCTGTACGTTGTTCTCCCTTCTGGTTAGAAAAAACTTAGCGCTGACATTTTCTCTTTCGTAGGGATCCTGAAGGTACCTCACTCCGTGGTTTTACCATCTACAAGACCTATCTTTTAACATTTCTACCCAACAGATGCCGTGCCCCTCAAGGAAATCCCGATGAACGCTCTTCCGACCGTTTCCGAAGACTTGCCCCTCCTCCAGATTCTCAACACCTTCCAAGAGGGTCGCTCGCACATGGCCATCGTTCACCGTCGCAAGGCCGGCTTCAACCCCATCACCTCGCCCTCGTCCACCATCCCGTCCGAGCTCTCGGACAAGGAGAAGCTCAACCAGGCCGACAGCGACATGGAGAAGGGCGAGGCCACCGGAGAGCAGTCGATGCTTAAGTCGTTGTTCCACCGCAAGCGAAAGGGCTCCGGTGGCTCCGGTAGTTCTGGATCCGATGAGGGCGAGCCCATCCAGATGAAGCCTACGCCACGTGGAAGTATCGCGAGCACCAGCGGGTTCGACCAGGATGGAATGGTCGGCGTCATCACGCTTGAAGATGTCCTCGAGGGTTAGTCGTGCTGCTCAACCTGCTTTGGATGATGGCTGACAATCTGCTCCCTTTCGCAGAGCTTATCGGAGAGGTTCGTACACTAGTCTCGATCAGGCAGGCTCACTTCCAAGCTGACTTCCATCCCACTTACCCAGGAAATCTACGACGAAACGGATGTTATCGGAGACCAGAAGCCCGCTCTCGAGACTTACGTCCCTCCTGAGGCTGTCGGCCGTCTCGGCGGCGTCGGTCCTCCTCCCGCTCCCTCCACCGGTGCCGCCAAGGTCGCTCCAACCAAGACCGCCGGCATCAACAAGGTCTTCGGCATCAAGGTGGGCAGGAGTCGAAGCGCACCTGGTCGCAACCGCAGTTCCGATGGCACGGCCTCTGGCCCACCTGCCGCGCCCGGTATCCTCGCCATCCCTCCCAGGGAAGAGACCGTCAACCCGCCCGCTCAATCGACCACGCCTGTCTTCACCGCCGAGCCTGCTTCTCTCTCTCAAATCCAGGAGACTGGCTCGTCCGATGGCGAAGGCACCGTCGTCGAGAAGCCCGCCGCCCCGACGCCGCCAGGCATCTTGCGCCGCACGACCGACAACGGAACGGCTGGAACGCCGGCCACTCGTCCGCCTCCGCTCCTCCACGACGCCGTCTTGCTCGAGCGAGGTCGTCGACTCCTAGTCGCTCAGGGTGCTGACCCCAACGCGCTTCCGAACTTGAGGTTGGCCGCGCCGCGCTCGCAGCCTCCGTCGAGGAGCGGAACGCCTACGCCCGGAGGCTCGAACCGCCTTGTCGTTCCTCCTCCTGCAGGAACCTCGGCTAGGAAGGGAGCGTTCAAGTCGCCTGCGCTCAACACGCCGCTTCCGACGAGGTCTAGCACTCAGCCCAGCGGAGCGACGACGCCACGTACCGAGGGCGCCGAGTTTGGGTCGGAGAAGAAGGACGACGCGAGGGAGACTGAGGAGCAGAAGGCGGAGGATAAGGAGTGAACAAGTGGGATGTTCTGATTTGGAATCGGACGGAAAAAGATGTATATGAAGGCTTTCGTCCGTGATTTCCGCATACATGCGTATCGCTGTAATTATCGTTCCTCGCTTTCTCGTTTGCTTTCTCGTGTCACGGGTCCGTGACCTCTAGATTGCGAGAGAGAATTAGGTAGCTGTTCAGGAAGAGATCTGCACGTGTTTCGGGAGAGGGAGGCCTTCCCCCCGAAGAAGCCAAGTCTCGACCACTGACCGCGTGGTCTGGACGAGCAGCAGCCGAAGAGCCGAAGCATGGAAGGATCACCGCTGGAAGGAGGGAGAAACTGCAAGGAGAAGACCGAAGATAGACATGGGATCTCACAGCAGTACATTTGGGTCGCGATAGGAAAGAATTGAGTTGATGGCTGAGACAGCCGGGAAGGAGCCAGGTCGGAAGATGAATTGGTGGGAGACTTTTTGGGAGAGTCGAGAGACGTGTGGAACATCTTCTTGCTGCAAAATGGTTCAACTACGGATCGAAAGCTGCGAAAGTACGGTGATTGAGCATCGGCGAACACTTTCGGTGAGCTAAGGTCGAGTGGAGCCAGCCACGTCAGCTATCCTCCTTCAACCCTTCCAACGCCCCCTTTTTCCAGCGTAGCCCCAAGCTAACAGACTTCACCAAAGGTCAACTTAAGTACTACGTTTGACAACATGGCTAAATCTCTGTAGTAGGGCATACTTGCGGATTTTCAAGACCAGCCTCTCGAGTCGTACAGCCGCCGGGCCCCCTCCTCATCAGCCGGCCGCGATCTAATCTCCGCAGTGCAAAGCAACTTTTCTGTGCAAAGTCTCAGGCAGACTTTTCCATCAGGACGAGACAATGAACAGCGATCCGATGACGCCTGGATGGGGACGCCGAAGGTCTCGCACCGGCCAGACGGAGACGATTTCCACGCAGATCATCAGCAAAGCCCGACTCGGCCGCAATCGAAAGCTTTGCAAAGCAACAAAGAAGCAGCAGCACAACAGCGAACACTGTCGAGAAACAGTGGTGAGACAAGCGAAGTCGTCTCACAAAATGGACT
Organism: Pseudohyphozyma bogoriensis; assembly: GCA_024364755.1. Classification (NCBI taxonomy): domain Eukaryota; kingdom Fungi; phylum Basidiomycota; class Microbotryomycetes; family Chrysozymaceae; genus Pseudohyphozyma; species Pseudohyphozyma bogoriensis. The sequence continues at coordinate 173,887 of JALBUQ010000010.1, forward strand.
CAGCAGGCCGGCTGAGACACCCCCTGGGGTTCCGCCTCCCGCCCTCCGCAGACCACACACCACACCACGGCGTGGCCACCGTGGACCCGTGAATGGCCCGCTCATTTTTTCAGCCAATTTCGAGCTGTAATAGGGGAGCGAAAGACAACAATAAGCTTTGCATATCTTGATTGTCGGCACCGTGCTGGATTGGGATTTGGAAGGCGGTCGGAACCTTCCAGCCCTCGCGGCGAGCCAGCCATCTCGCGCGCGCCGTGATCCGAGCTCAATGCGAAACCTCCTCGATCCGGATGGGGACGATTGGCGCGTCCCCTGATCCAGCTGTTCTGCGGGCCGAAGACTGACAGTCTCAGTGCGCCTCCGATGTCCAGAGCCAGCCCTCTGCCCAGCCGCCGTCTCATCTTGGGTGCGCCGGAGGCTCTGTGAACCAGGCACGATTGCGCGCCCAATCTTAGGCCCTGCCTGCTGCTTCCAGTCGACCTTTCTTCCTCCTTACGCTCTGGTCTCTTTTCCTGCTAGCTCGTCCTCCTCCGAGCCCTCGTCTCTCTCTCTCTCTCTCCCTCTCCTCCATCCTCCCACCTTTGCGGCGGCGCCTTTCTGTCCGACGACCAGCCAGCCACACGTCACCTTGCGTCTCTGCCAGGTCGACAGTCCACTCCTTTCCGGTTCTTTCGTCACCAGCTAGTGCATCACCTTTGATCCTCTGTCCGACTTTCCGCTCAACGCCCACCCGGCCCCCTCCCACCCACCACACCACACCGCCATGCCCGTCAGCTACACCCATGACGACTCACCCAGCAGCTCGACGGTCTCGACGGCGCACACCCACCTCCGGAAGAGAAGCAGCATGTCCGCCTCGCACCCGTCCAACGCCCCGTCCCCATTCCTCCCCCAGACCGGACAGTACAACGAAAAGACGGGCGAGATCCACCTGCCGACGTCGCCGCCCCTTCACGCGTGGCAGGAGAAGCACGAGTCGGCGCTCGGACTGTACTACGACGACAGCAAGAAGGGCCGCCTTCCCCCTTACTCGTGGCCCAGTGGCCGGACAAAGCGCATCACCAAGCCGTGGCTCTCAGTGGCGGTGCTGGCGGGCGCAACCCTCCTCCTCGTCGTGATTCTCTACTGGATCAACCCAACGTGAGTCTTGGTGGCTGGCTTGACTGCGAGGGGTGAGATTCCGAGCTGATCCTCCTCCTCCTTCCCTGTTGTTCTTCTCAGATCCTCCTACAACACTGCCATCCTTTCCCGCATCCCTTTCAAAGCCGCCAAGTGCGAGCCCTACTCTGCGTTCGGTTCGCTTTCCGTCGACACGGCGCACGCCGAAAACAACAAATGGGTCCCCTTCGACTCGAGCTGCACCACTCCGCAATACCTCGCCGACCTGCGCTCCGAGCACCCGACGTCCGACTTCTCCTGGCTCCGCAACCGCACCGCCCTCATCATCGGCGACTCGGTCTCGCGCGAGCACGTCGAGAACTTCTGCCAGCTCATGGGTCGCGAGACGGAGGTCATCAGGAAGCACCACAAGTACAGCCCTTCGCCTTCGCCTGTTCGTGGACCGGCCAAGGCGGGCCACCCTATCGACAAGCCGGCGAGGTTGGGCGCTCGTGGATTCAGGGTCGTTCGCGACGCTAGTCTCCCCAGGATGTGCTACATTCCCGAGTACGACTTTATGGTGAGCTCTTCTCCACTCTCTTGTCCTGTCTTGAGGGCAACAAGTTGACGTCTGAACTCGGCATTGCAGCTCGTTTCCGTGTTCCACTTTGGACTTGACCAGGAGGACTACTGGCGTGGATCCAGGATGCCCCAGTACGCCGCTCCCGGGATGTTCGAGCACCGTCTCTCGGACGTGATCCAGCCCTTGATCGCCAACCTCCGTGCCGACGGCCGAGCGAGTGCTCCCGACTACGTCGAGGTGACGAGCGGAACGTGGGATCTCGCGCGGTGGGCGGAGCAGGACATGGACGAGCAGAAGGACACCGAGACGGGCTTGACGCAGGACCGTGTCACCTGGTTCCGCTTCCGTGTGGGCCAGATGCTCGAGCGTGTTCGCACGGCGTTCCCCCAGGCCAAGGCAAAGACGTGGCGCACGATGCACTACCCTCTTGACCAGGTCGCTGAGCACGAGTACTTCATGGTGCGTCCTCTACATTTCTCTCCTTGCGAGAATTGCTACTGACCTGCTTTATCGCATACAGGACAAGATCACTTCTCGCCCTACGAACGCGTCGATCGACAACCAGACGCCTCCGTCGTTCGCGCACAACCGCATCTACCAGCTCGACCAGGCGGTGCGCTCGTTGATCCAGCCGACGGTGACCGAGAGCGGCTCCGTGCCTGGCCCTCACGCCGACTTCCGTATGAACGAGTGGGGCACGATCATGAAGGGTCACGATGCGCACCAGAAGGACAGGCTGCACGGCGACCCGCTCCCTGGTGGTTCGTCCATTTCTCGTTTTATTTCCTGCGCGCAATGACTGATCCTCTTGGGTTCTCAGGATATGTTTGGTCAGATGTTATGCTTTACGAGTTGCACCACGGTGTGGTGACTGCCGATGCCCAGCCCCTTAGATCCGTCCCGCGTCCCTAAACCTGGCCATACCCTGCCCCGAGTCTCCCGCCCCTCATCATTTTATGCTTCATTTACCCTTCGCATCTTCAATCATCCTGTGTCAATAGCCCAGCAGTCTCTCTACCTTTGCATTGGATTTCATCTTACTTTTTTGTGCACCATCCCATTTCTGCGAATTCGCGGCCTCAAGTCTGAGAGAACGGGTTATAGACACGTGTTGCTCAGGTACCGGTATCACGCCCTTCGTCATGATCCCTTTTTCTGTAGCGGAGCCGGTCCGGTCGGTAGTCCTGCAATTTTCGGCCAACTATTCCAAACTACAAAGTCCAACACCCTTCGTTAGACTGCCTTTCGGAGGGCTAAGCCCGCGCCGGCACTGGAGGCCCGGCACGCGGGGCGGCACGCTTCGTCGCGGGCGGGAAATCGCTTTGCCTCCTCCCGCTCCCCCTACACTTCTCTCTATATCCACGCGCTCACCCAACGAGCATATAGACACAATGGCCGACACCTTCAAGCGTCGACTGGGCCAGGTTGCGGACCACATCGCCCAGCCCACGCCCGCGTTCGTCCAGGCGCTCGAGGCAAAGTTCCCGGCGGACCAGCTCTCGCTCGACGAAGTCACGCGCTCCGTCAGTCCTCGTCAGTCGAACGTGCTCTACTGAAGCTAATGATGAGACTTTGGTGCAGAGGTTTGGCACCTCGTTTGGATCGCTCACGCCGCCCGCCGCGCCTTCCGTGGTCGTTCATGCGGAGAGCACGGCCGACGTCGTCGCGACGCTCGCCATCGCCCGCGAGTACAACGTCGTCGTCATCCCCGTCGGTGGTCGGACGAGTCTCGAGGGTCAGTTCTCAGTAGAGAGCAGCTGCACTTGCGACTTTGGGCCCGCGAAGACGTCGTTGGGCGCGACGAAGGAGACGCAGAAGCCGGCGACTCGGCCGACGATCCACCTCAGCCTGAGCAACATGGACAAAGTGCTGGCAGTGCATGCTGCTGACTCTCAGGTGAGCTCCATCCCTTTGCTGTAGCCAAAGGGGAGATGTGCTAAACTCTTCACGGTGGACAGGCGGTGGTCGAGCCGGGAGTAGGCTGGGAGAGTCTGAACAAGCACCTCGCCGACCATGGCATTCCGCTGTTCTTCCCTATCGATCCTGCTCCCAGAGCAGAGTTCGGTGGCATGGTCGGCGTCGGAGGTTCCGGCACGAACGCGGTGGGTTATGGGGTGAGCAGCGGCGTGCGTTCTTTTTCGTGCGCCAGCGTCGCTGACCCATCCTGGAACGCAGACGATGCGAGGCGAATGGATTCAGGGCATGGAAGTGGTGCTCATGTCGGGAGAAGTCATCAACACTCGAGGCAGCAGTCGTTCCCGTGCGCCTTTCCCCGTCCACTCATCAACTCGTCACCTCCAAGCTAACCACCACGTGTCTTCAGGGAAATCTTCCACCGGATGGGACGTTGGCCGGTTATTCCTCGGCAGCGAAGGTACCCTTGGCATCATCACCAAGCTCGTCGTCCGCCTCGCCCCAGTCGCGCCCCTCAGCGTCGCCCTCACCTCCTTCCCAACCGTCGCTCTCGCCGTCTCCGCCGTCGTCGACATCATCGCTGCTGGACTTGCGCCGACATCTCTAGAACTCCTCGATGGGACCTCCATCCGAGGACTCAACATGTCTGAGATCCTGCCGTACGCTTTGCCCGAGGAACCGACAGTGCTGTTGAGGTTCACGAGTGCGCTGCCGGCAGCGACGCAAGCGGCGCTCCAGAAGGCCGACGAGATTGTTCAGAAGCATGGAGGAAAGCAGCTGACGATCGGAAAGGACGAGAAGGAGAATGAGTTGATCTGGAGGGCGAGGAAGAACCAGTATTGGTCGCAGCAGATGCTTGTGGGTGAGGGGTGTCAGACTTTGGTGAGCTTCCTTGGCGGGAATCTGCACTCAAGCCAGATGCAAAGGCTCACTAACTTCTTTCAACTTTCAGATCACGGACTGCTGCGTCCCCATCTCTAGGTTGGCAGAGTTCGTCGAGCGTAGCGAAGTCGACGTGAACGCAAGCGGTCTGCTTGCACCCATCGTCGCTCACATCGGAGACGGTTCGTTCCTTATCTCCTCCATTCAAGAAAGATCAAGCGCTAACTATGCGTTCGTGCTTCAGGCAACGTCCACCGTGCAATCCTGTTCAAAGCCGCACCAGGCGCCACAGAACCTCCTCCCGAGGTGGTCGTGTTGGCGTCCAAGCTGTCCAAGTTGGCGATCGAGCTGGAAGGAACGTGTGCCGGCGAGCACGGTATCGTGAGTTTCCTCTCCTCGGTTGTGACCTGAGCGTAGAACTGATTCCCATTGTTGCGACACTGCCAGGGGGTGAAAAAGAGGCAGTACCTCAAGCATGAGCTGGGCAAGGGCACACTCAAGGTCATGCGGGACGTCAAGAACATGTTGGATCCTTTGGGGCTTCTCAACCCCGGAAAAGTGTTGTATGAGCGGGAAGAGGACGAGTAATGGAAAAGCTCTTGCGTCATCATCATCTCTGCGTAGCTTTACGTGGCCGTTTCGGAACGAGACTCTTAGAGAGCGAGCGCGAGGGGTTGGTGGCAAGCAGGTGAAGATATTATATTAACCGTAAGTGTACCAGTGTTGTACAAGAATGATTGACTGCCTACACCAACAACCCAAACGGAAACCAGAAACACTAAGCTAAGCGACACGAGAAGTGGACGTGTTGAAAGGCAGCCGCCCTTCTGTCCCCTCCCCTCGACGTGAGAGACGACGATCAGAAGTCCTCGTCGAAAGTGAAGGCCGACTTGGCCTCCTCGGTGCCCTCCTCCTTTGCCGAGGCGTGCACTGTGGAGCGTAGAACGTGTCAGTCGGAGGCGCCAGCTGCACGGAGGGGTGGAACGACGACGCACTCTTGGACATGACGCCCGACTTTTGGTAATCCGAAACACGCTTCTCGAAGAAGTTGGTCTTGCCGTCCATGGCGAGCATCTCCATGAAGTTGAAAGGGTTTTCTGTGGGCGGGGAAGGTTAGCAATGGCATTTCGGACAAGTGCCGTCCACAGGACAACGCACCAGAGTTGTAGATCTTCTTGTTGCCGAGGGAGACGAGGAGACGGTCGGCGACGAACTCGATGTACTGGCACATGAGCTTCGAGTTCATGCCGATGAGGCTGACGGCTGAGGGTGGAAGGAAAGAGGTCAGGAATGAAACGAAGGTCGGTGACGTGGCAGACAGGAACTCACGCAAAGCCTCGGAAAGGAACTCCTTCTCAATGACAACAGCCTCGCGGATGATCTGCTCAACCGTCTCGGGGTGGGGGCGACGCTCGAGGTGGGAGAAAAGGAGGCAGGCAAAGTCGGTGTGCATGCCCTCGTCGCGCGAGATGAGCTCGTTCGAGAAGGTGAGTCCGGGCATGAGGCCGCGCTTCTTGAGCCAGAAGATGGAGGCGAAGGATCCTGCGAACACATTGTCAGCTTGTCGTCCTTTTGCTGAGGTAATCTGTGCTAGGTGACGGACCAGAGAAGAAGATACCCTCCACGGCGGCGAAGGCGACGAGACGCTCGCCGAAGACGGAGCGGTCGTCCGAGATCCACTTGAGGGCCCAATCGGCCTTCTTCTTGATACAGGGGACTGTCGATAGAAGGTGTCAGCTTGGATCGTCGAAGGCAAGAGGGAGAACGCACTGGTGTCGATGGCCTGGAAGAGCTTGTTGCGCTCCTCGGGCTCACGGATGTAAGTGTCGATGAGAAGGGAGTAGACCTCGGAGTGGATGTTCTCCCTGTGTAAGTATTGAGCCGTTAGTCAATTGTGCCATACGTTCTCATTCTCTTGCAGCTTACATCATAATCTGGAAACCGTAGAAGCAGCGAGCTTCGGCGGCCTGGACCTCACCCGAGAAGCGCTCGACGAGGTTCTCGTTGACGATGCCGTCGCTGGCGGCGAAGAAGGCGAGGACGTGGGAGATGAAGTAGCGCTCATTGTCGTTGAGCTTGTTGTCCCACTGCGATGAACATTGTCAAGTCAGCGTCACGTCGCGTGCCAGGCGGTCTCGAAAGTAAACAAAAGAACGCACGTCGTGCATATCCTTGGAGAGGTCCATTTCCTCGGCGGTCCAGAACGAAGCCTCAGCCTTCTTGTAGAACTGCCAGATCTCTGTATAAAAGAAAGAGGAGAGTGGGAGGTCAACACTCTGGGGACTCATGCAACGCGCTGTGACACGGGCAGCACGCCGCGACGCGATCGAGACGCGTGCTCAACCCGTCGCGCCCTCGACTTTGCGTTCACGGATGTAGGCTCAGAAAAGAGATGTAGGGACACTCACCCTGGTACTGAATAGGGAAGAGGACGAAGCGGTTCTGGGTCTCCTTGAGGAGGGGCTCGTCGGCGTCGCAGGTGATGTCGGGGTTGCCCACGAAGCGGTCGCGGCCGTCGTTGACGCGCTCATCGGCGACCTCTGCCGACTTGTGCTCCTTCTTGAGGTTCAACGCGACGGGGCTGTCGAGGGCGAGCGCCTTGAGGTTGTTGGTGGCCTTGGACGGCGTGATGGGGGACAAGGTGGCCGACATTTGGGGGCTGGTGGAGGTGAGGATGGGAGCAAGTGAAGCGAGGATGGAGGAGAGGTCGTGTGAGGAGTGTAGGCACAAAAGTGTGCTTAAAAGTGATGAGAAAAGTGGACGGTGAGGGGTGAAGGCGAAGGAGCAGAAACAAAAGGATGGGCAACCAGTCTCGCGCGGGTCCCATTTCGCGGCCTGACGCGCTCAGGGGGTGTTTTGATGGAGCGGGAAGAAGAATATAAGTCATGTGACTTTGGACGCGTCGCCTAATTACTCTCACTATTCACGAGACTAATTTGATGCAGAGTAATCTAGTTACAACAAACCAATCCTCTACCAAGTCGCAAACAAACTTTCCATCTCACTCTTTGCCTTGACCTCCTCCTCGCTTGCGTTGGGCTCAAGTGCCGGCGCACTCTTCGACGTGTCCATGCCCCCGCTCCCCAGCGAAAACGCGCTGTTGGACAACGCAGACAATGCACGACCTTTGAGCTCTTGTGCGCGGCGAGACTCGTCGACAGGGTCTGGGATCTGCGGTGCGAGAGAGGGCGCAAGGCGAGGCGGCGCGAGGGTTGATGGCGTGGTCGACGCCGAAGTCGTGGCAGGAATCGTAGAAGGAGGAGCAGCCGAGGCTACCGGTGATGGAGCTGGCTTGACCGTCGCCTCCTCCTTCTCATCCTTGACCGTGACGATGCTCCCACCAAAGACCATATTCTTCTCGCCCGTCGACACCGACACCGCCCGACCACGCGTCAGCACCGACTCGCTCTCGAAATCCGCGTCCGTCGGCGACGGCGCATCACCTCCTCCACCTGCAAGATTAAGCGTGTTGAGCGACCCTCCGCGAGAGTGGAACGCTCGACGGATCTGCGCGGGCGAGACGACTGGTGAAGGAGTGTCGAGCTTCGAGAGTGTGGCAACGAGCGTTGTTGGTGCGGCGGGAGCGAAGTAGGATGGTACGGTGATGGGTGGTGCTGTAGATGGCGGTGCTGTTCTTGGGCGGTATGTCGAGGGTCCGAGCAGCTGTTCATAGATCGAGAACTGAGCATGAGAGATGCTCCACGTGTCGGAAGAAGGAACAAGACGCAAGGCTCACAGTAGGATCAAGCCCCAAGTTGGCGTCCATCGATCCGTTTTCCGACTCTTCATCCCCCATCGGAAGAGCTTTGAACTCGGTGATGGGCTGCGGAGTCACGCCTTGCTGGGCAAGCCATTTCCCCATCCGCGAGTCGTGATCCCGCTCGCCGGGCGAGGCCACGTCCTCGAACGTTCGGACAAAGTTGGTCGTTGCGCTGGAAGAGCGAGAAGACAGATCAGTATTAAGCTGTGTTCAGATAGTGTAGAGATGCGACTCACTCAAATGCAGCCTCGATATCCGGAGCGGCCGCATCATCCTCTTCATCGTAATTGTCCTCGTCGCCCTCGTCAACTGGAGAACAAAATTTTGATGTCAGGGTTGCGCCAGCTACCCCCAAAGAAGGACTTTGAAAAGAGAACGTACCGTCCTCAATGTTCAGCTGGAACGACGGCGAAGCCGACCTCTCCGGGAACGGGAGATGCCCATCCGACTCCTCCGTCGGCTTCAGGAAACCAGTCGAAGACGGTCCACCAAGCGATGAGAAGAAGTCCGAAGGTTTCGAAATCTCCTCCCCTGCTATCAAGCCATCTCCGAAACCTAGGTCTGGGAGACTCCAGTCGAGAGTGAGCGGGAGGTCTAGCTTCGGAGCGAGCTCTTCCTCCTCTTCCTCCTCTTCCTCTTCCTCAAATGCTTCCTTAGGTACTCCGTCACCATCTTTAGTAGAGCCACCACCATCCGTAACCGCAGTTCCCCCTCCAAGCCCTTCTCCAGGAGTCTTTGCGTCCAACGCCACGTGTCCCGACATTGCCTCCTGTCGTCCCGGAGTCGGGTTGAGCGGCGTCGGGGGAATCACCTCAATAGTCGCAGGCTTCAAGCCATCCGTCTGCACCGCAAGAGAAGGAGGGTTTGTCGGGGCTGGGTTAAGCGACACGTCGCTCCCCGCTGGAAGAGGTGTTGAAGCGGCGCTTTCGACGTTGGCGAGGGGCTGCTGCTCGGAGAGCCGCGGCGAGGGCGAAGGCGGTAGTGGAGCAGGAGTGGAAGCAGAAGCATTGATGGGGGAAGACGTAGGGTACGCTGGTGCTCCGGAGGCAGGGGGAGGAGTGGGAGCTGGCGAGATCTGGAGAGCAGCGATGGCGGCGGCGGCGGCTGCCGCTGGGGTCATCGCGACGCCCATGAATCTTCCACCGGCCAACTGTTGGACGGGGGAAGTCGTAGAAGCTTCGATGGGGGCTGAAGGAGGGGAAGGATTGGTGGAAGCGGGTGCGGGTGCAGCTCCGGCGGGCACGGCAGCTGTCTCGAGGGCAGCCGCGGTCGTCGCTGATGGTGGGGAGGACGGCATCGGACTCGTCGCTGGGACAGTTCCGGCGGGATGTGCGATTGAAGGGAAAGCTTGCGGAGTTTGTTGAGCTTCCAGCCCCGGGAAGTGCGGCTGAGGGACGGGTATCGGCGTCGGCGACACGATGGCGGGAGGCGCACTGGAGGGCACTCCAGCGACGGGCAGCGCGGCGGTACCGCCTGGTGGGACAGCAGCACCAGAAACCGTCCAAGGAGGAGGCTGGAACGTTGAAAAGCTTTGTGGTGCGGGTGCACCGAAGGGCTGAGAAGCCGGCAACGGAGACGGCTGGGCGTACGTGGCTTGGATTGCGGTCGAGTAGAACGCTGGCGCGGGAGGTTGTGAGATGGGCGCAGCGGGAGGGAATGAGGAAGGGGGTGGGACAGAAGCTGGATTTGGTGGCGAGATAGATCCGGGTGGCATTGTTTGTGGGCAGGGCGGCTGTTGCGGAGGGTATAGCGGTTGCTGGTACGGCGGGTAGGAGGCGACTGGTGGAGGAGGAGGGGCGAAGCGAGGGTCGAGAGGAGGGGGTTGTGGCGGAGCTGGAGGGAAGGATGGAGGATGAGGGTACTGCGGTTGAGCCTGTAGTGCCATCATGCGCGCTTGATGCTCCGCCGCTCCACTGCTTGAAGGTCAGCAAGAGTGGCCGGGAGACACGTGGCAAGCGATGTTACGCACGTGACGGTGACGGGTCCATCTTGCAAGCTGTAGCCTTGAAGTTGAAGCGGGTGGATCATACTTGGTGGCATTCCCGGCGGTGCTGGGGGCATCGGGGGCAGTGGCGGCATTGCAGGACGACCTGGATCCGTTCTCGACGAAACAAGCGGCGGCCGACCAGCACGGCCGCGCCTTGTCGCTGCTCGTCCAGGGTGACGGTGGAACAGGTAAGGGTCGAAGAGCACTTGACTCATGTCGGCTGGATGGAGCCAGTCGTACGCCGTTCGAGGCTCGCCGCCCTCAGTGCGTCGCTTTTGAGGGAGCTGGGTCGTAAAGTCGCGCGGGTGAATGGGAGGGGGGCGGTGCCAAGTGATGGGCTCGACGGGCGGGCGAGGGGGAACTGGAGGACGAGAATCGGGGTCTGTTGCTTTTTTGGAGGGAGCGGAAGAAGGAAGGGGCCGAGAGTTGAGGATGGTGGACTGCTTGGGTTTGTTGTCCTCCTCTTCCTTTGCCTTGCGCGCGGCCTCTGCTCGTGCCTCCGCCAAACCCGTCGGGTCCACCTCAAACGGCTCAATCTTGGCCTCTGGCACCTTCTCTGCTGGCTCACCACCCCGTTTCGACTCGATGGACGCTCTTCCGGTCGGCGGGATCTCTTCTTCGGCCGAAGCTCCCGACCAGACTTGCGCCGTCTTTGCCCAAAGCGAGCCAAAGAGAGTCTTCGGAGGTGGAATCTCTTCCGCTTTGGTGGTGGGCTGAGCGATAGGTGCAGGCTCTGGGGGAGGAGCTGGAGGTGGAGGTGTGGCGTGTCGAGGAGGAAGGACAGGAGGCGGAGGACGAGGGCGAGGGTTCGGCTGTGCCCTCGCGCGAATTCCGGCGGCAGAGACGGGTCGTGGCGGGGGCGACGTTATCCGAGGTGGGGATGAACGTCGATTTCGTGGTGGTGAAGGTGATCGCGAGCTCGCATCGCTGCTGTCGTCGTCGTCGTCGGCCCTGCCACGCGCGTCGGAGAAGTACGACGCTCGCTTGAGTCCCAAGCTGGTCGCTCGACTGATGGCCTCCTCCTGGCCTGCCCGCTCTCTCGACGCCGGTGGACCGACGCTCCTGGAGCGAGGTACGGGTGCTGCTGCCCGGCTGTTGGACAGGTACTGCTGGCGGTCGGCGGCGACTTTGGCGGCGTCGGTGGTGCTCCTCGTCACGCGTTCGCCTGGCTTGATCTCTCGCCGCGTCGTCTGACGGTTGAACGCACCAGCCTTCATCTTCTAGACGATGATGGTAGAACGAAGCAGAGAACAAAGGAGAAATGCCGATAGAAAGAGGAGGAAAACTCCGCGGCCTCCGCGCGCTGACCCAGAGAGGAGTTGAACGACCGGAGCGCGAGCACGGAAGCACGCCGAAAAGCACCATGAGACTGAGCCTGAGCCGAGCAGAAACAAAGTAGTGTAAATTGTGACCATTGTGTCAGAACCGACGGCGAGCGATTCGAGCGGAGAAGGAGGAAAAAGGACGCGAGCTCGGTGACGAACGCCGCCCAAGTTTCGGCGCCGCCCCTTCCTTGTCCTCCTACTTTGCTTCACTTTTCGCATTGCTTGAAACCTCGATCGTCCTCGCCTATTCTGCTCAGTCTGTCTCTATCCGTTTACGACACCTCGCACCTGTGCTTGAACGACGCGCTCTAGCCCGGATTCCACCGTCCACTGCTTGCTCTCAGAACCGTACGCTCGGGATCGCTTCAGAAATGCCTGCCGACTTTGTCGACCCGATCGTCAAGCTCACCTCGTCGCACTTGAAGGCTTGGGACACCTCGTCGCATTTGAAGGCTTGGGGCGAGTCGCTCGCCAATTCGCGACACCGTTGGAACGCGGCGAAGCCGAACTCGCACCTCCTGATCGACTGTCCGCACCTTCCTGACGGTCCAAAACACTACTTCGTTCGACAAGTTTACCTTGACCTCCTCGCACACGTCAAACGCGAGCTCCACAGCCTTCGGAGACTTTTGATTGTGATGGGCCAGACGGGCGCAGGTGCGCGAGCTTGATTCTCACCAGATGGACTTGCTGTGAGCTGACACGGAGAGCGAACAGGAACAACTTCCGCAATTGACCATCTCGTCGCCTGTCTCTGCGCTGTCGACATCCCCGTCAAGGTCATCGAGGGAACTCATACAACGTACTTCCTCGGAGACAAGACCACCACCGTTCGCCGCGAAGATCGCCCCGACGACGCAGACTTCGTCCAAACTTTCAGCACCAGACCCACAGTGACCATCTACGACGCCAAAGATTTCAACGAAGGACTCCGCCGCGAAAATCTCGAGGGGAACAACGGCCTCGTCGTCTTCATCACGTCGGCGCGAATGAAGCGAGTCCAGGAGGTACCGAAGGACATTTTCGCGGCGTACTTCATCCCACCGCCTTGGAGTACGGAGGAGGTCAGTATTCACGGCGCTTACCTGCAGTCGAAGAGGGACGAGTGGGAGACTGAGTTGAGGGGACGTTGGAATGCGGCGCGAGAGAAGGAGCGGGCGGAGCGAGAGGCTGGCGACCCGAGCATCTTGGCAGGCCTCGTCAGGAAGGGTTCAGCTTCGAAGGGCGACGGTCTCGGCGGCGGCGAAGACGAGTTGAGCGAGGATCAGCTGTGGCAGGAGTACCGGAGATCGCGCGTGCTGGAGCAGCCTGACGTCTTCTGGTCAGTTTCTCTCTCTACAAGATCTGAGGAATTGAGCGCTAAAGTTGACGAAACAGTTCGAGCTTCGACGGCTACGACGTGGTCGCGCTGGCGGAAAAGTTCGGCACGGACGCTCGAAAGTTGTTTCGAGACTGGCCAGTCTACATGTCGTCGAACGCTTCGATCGAGCAGACGGTCGACGACGAGATCAAGAGTCTCGTCAGCAGCGTAGCCGATCAAGTCGGTCAACTCACCTCGACCACCCCGGAGGGCAACCCTCACGAGAACTTCCACGTCGTCTTCGTGCTCACCGCGGAGGAGTCGGCCGGGAGCGTCGACGTCAGGCTGCAGTACGGACGCAAGCCGAAAATCTTCTACACTTTCATCACCGACCACCTGAAACGACTTTTCCTCCAAGCCGTCATCAGGAAGCACGGCGCATCTCGTCTTCGACTCTCGAGACAGTTTGAGGGCATCCACGAGCTCCAAGCCGTCCTTTTCGAAAACTACGCCGAGGGAAACTCTTAGCGCACAGGCGCTTCCACGTCACCTCATCACCGACTGCTATTCTCTACACAATTTTCCGTCTTCTTTTGTAGCGTGACCTCACTGAATACCTCAGATTAGCTCCATGATGTTGATGGATTCGAGGCTTCGGGGCTCTCGTGGTGAAGGACTTGGACGACAACGCTCCCCAGAATTCGAACGACGTCTCGGACAACGATTCTGACGACGACTTGAACGACGACTCGTAAACGGACGGTGATTGAGGGTAGCTTTGGTTGTAGTGCAGTAGCGCACCCGGTCTGGCAGGTTTTACAATTGAAATTCTTTTTCCCTTCGAGCGCTGGATGCCGTGGCGAGAAGCGTGAGCGGTGTGAAGAGGATATTGGCGTAGTGGTGTTAGACTCGGAGTTTGAATGACTCCTGAATGAGCGGAGGAATGGGAGGGAGATGAAGGGTGGCGACGGAGGAGCGCGACAGGTGATGGAACGGCCGAGGGGGTCGACAAAGGCAACAACGGGCCTGTCGCCCGGGTCAGGAACGCAGAGCACACTGTCCTTCCTCGACGCGCTCCTACCACCTCCGTACCACGACACAACTACTCATTCTCCTGTTGTCAATCTCGGCGATCTTCTTTTCATACCATTCATAGAGGAACGCACACGTCCAGCACGATGGCTCTGGCGGCGAGCGCGCTTCAAGCCCTCCGGTTCGCGACGTTCCCCATCGCCGGCCAGATCTTCTTCCAGAGCAAGCTCTCGATCGCCCTCGTCAACCTCAAACCCCTCGTACCCGGCCACGTCCTCGTCATCCCCCAGCGAGTGACGGCGAGGTTCTCAGACCTCCGCCCGGACGAGGTGTCGGACTTGTTTGCGAGCGTTCATAAGGTGTCACGTGCGATCGAGCTCGAACATAAAGCTGGGTAAGTCCTGTTCTTTCTGAAAGGAGGGACTGCTGCTACGAGTGTGAGCGATACACTTCTTCGGCGAAGGAGGAGCTGTACGAAGCGCGAACTGGGAGGTACTGGTGCTGATACTGGCTGTGTCTCCGCAGAGCAATGACAATAGCCATTCAGGTGAGCTCCAGCTTGTTGTGAGTGGCACAGCTCCAAGCTAAACTCACTTCGTAAACGCAGGACGGAGCGGGCGCAGGACAATCCGTACCCCACGTCCACGTTCACGTCATCCCGCGAACAACAGGCGACTTCGAGCCGCTCGACGACATCTATCCAGCATTAGAAAAAGTAGATATTGCGGAGCAGCATGCCTTGTCTCAACGAGCGGGACGGGGAGGAGATGGAGGAGGGCTAAAGGTCGATGCGGATGAGGATCGGAAACCGAGGAGTGCGGAAGAGATGAGGACCGAGGCGGAGAGGTTTACGAAGCTGTTCCCGCCTGAGCATAGAGTAGAGTTTTGAAGGAGGCTGTACATACACATTTATCACTGTACAAGAGCGGCAAAGCTGGTGCATGAAGGCCGACTGGAACGGCGACAGCCGGAGGTGACGTGGAGTCATGTTTATGATTTAAGGTGTCAGAAAGCACAAACGTTTTTTCTTTAAGTGACGGCACTCTTCATCCGGTCTGAAAAGAAGGACGGCTTTTCTTGAATGCCGTGAAAGACCATTGTCCCTTCACCGGGCGGATCTCGAGCGGCCAGGTCTTGAACAGGGGAAAAGCAAATGACGTTGACAAAAGGAAGAGAACAGAAAACTACCATACCTACCGGAAGCGATTAGCAAAGGAAAACAATGGAACTGAAGACCCGTCAATCATCCTCGATCTCATCCTCGCTCTCAACCTTCACCTCAACCTTCGCGACTCCCGCCGATTCACGAGGCTTAGCAACAGCCTTCTTCGCATTCCGCGAGGAGCCGGTCGAGTTGGTAACAGAAGCACTTTCTGAAGCTGGAGGAGCAGGCTGGCAGGCGATGAGGGATCGTAGCGTGTCGAGACGAACGTCGCGCAGCTCCTCGAGAAGCTCGCTGCCCGGCTTGTTTCGAGTCAGGAGGAGGTCCTTCAATGTAGCCTTGAGCTAGAAACTCTGGTGTCAGCCTTTTCAACTCAAGAAAGACGCTAGCTAGAGGCACTCACGCGAACGAGCTCGCGACGACGCATCGCCAGCTTGGAGCCTTCCGATCGTCGACGACTTTCGTCGGCCAACGAGGTGAGCTGCTTGGAGACCGAAGTCGCCTTGACGAGGATGTCTGAAGGCATCTTGACCGACTTGGCGATCTCGAGGCCTGTGATCAGAAGGGTGAGCATGTGCAATCAGCTTGGAAAGAGTTGTTTTGGACCGTAGTGCGTCAACGGCGAGGTGCCATCGCGGACACGGTGATGGAACGTCAGACTGAAGTCGGCTTCGCTTCGTGAGATCTGGTTAAATGAGGTAGTGAGCATATGGGAAGGATTAAAGTTCGGGAGGAAGGGAAGCACCTCAGCTTCGAGGTGCATCGAGACGACGTTGGGGTACTTGGCAAGCGTGGCCGAGAGTTCCTGGGAGAGCTCCGTCTCAGTTGTTTCTAGTCTCAATGACAGAATACAAGAGCTTACAGTGAAGTGTGTAGCGAAGAAGCAGAGGGTCTGCACTGAAGCTGTCAGGTGTGTCCGTGGCGATGGCAAGAAGTGATGGCTCACTTTGGACTTGATGATCTGTAAGGAGAGAGATCAGGACTGAAGCCGACAGAGAAGGTGGGGCTACTCACAAATTCAGACAGAGCATGTGCGATTCCGATCCCTTCGAGCGGAGACGATCCACGCCCAAGCTCGTCCACGATGAGCAGGCATTGCTTGGTGTGCTGAATGGACGACAGAATCATCGCCATCGAGGACATCTCGCGACTGGACAAAGCCAAACTCAGTCATGAATACTCGTAAAGCGAGCGGGCTGGCTTACCTGAAGGTGGACATGCTCGCCTCGATGGAGTCGTCGTTGTCGAGTCGGCCGAGAATCGAGTACACGGGACGGAAGGAGGCGTACTCGGCTGGGACGAAGCACCCGATCTGCACATGAAGAGGGAGTAAGCAAGTGCGTGTTTAAACGCAAGATAAGCTGGCTCACCTGGGCAATGATGTGAAGAAGCGCGATTTGACGCAAAAGCGTGCTCTTGCCTGACGATCGTCAACGTCCGTCAGCGGCTGACTTGCTAGGCTGTTCCGAGCGACTAACCCGACATGTTGGCTCCACCTGCAACAAGAACGATCAGTTGATCTTTCAGGATGGAGGTAGAGGGCTCCACGCACCAACTATCTGGAAACTGGCCGCATCGCTCGCGTACGTGTCACTACAGAACGTCGTCAGCTTCACTCTTGAATCAGCCTCACCGCAACTCACTTCGGAACAAAAGACCCGTCGCCGAGCCTGAACTGCTCGTGTAGAGGGTGTCGACCAGACTTGATGGCGAGGGTATCGGTGAACTCTGGGCGCACTGGAGGGGTCCACGTCAGCGTCAGCAGTTGACGATCCAACGCCCTCCGCGAGCCGCACGAACCGTAATTGTTCTTCGTCGAGACATCAGCGAAGCTCGCAAGCATATCAAGCATGGCGAGTCCTTCCGAAGCGCGGTAAAGGCTGGCGATCTGACTCTTGATCTCGGCCAGCAGCTCATCGAGGATCCTGGAGTATTCTTGGTCAGCGAAGCCATTCGCCCAGCACGAAACCATTGCGTCGCTCACTCATCACTGCGGACAGTTCCATGAGTTTGGATCAATACAGGAGCGAGAGTCACGGACCTCATCATGAACACTTCAGTGGCCGACTCGTTGATCCTAGCGTTCTTCTTCTTGAGCTCCAACGAGCTAAACTCGACCTTCTTGCCCTTCTTGTTCTGACATGAAAGACCATCTTAGAAAATCGTCTCTTATTATAGAAAATGAAAACACCCACCACATTGGTGAACGTCCTCGGCAGCGGCTTCTCCTCAAGCTCCGCCTTGTCGCACTGAAAGACGAAGCTGTTCCCGCTCCAAACGACCTTAATCTCGATGCCCGTCTCGGCCGCCAAGCTCTCCCCCATCTCCATCACATCGTCGACGTTCTCCTTATACGTCTCCCTCGCGACGTCGAGCAGCATCTTCCTCTCGCTTCTGACCGCGTAGATCCGAATCGTCTTGGAGGCCAGCGTGCCCTTTTGAAGTCCGTTGACGGCATCCGCGTTAATCGTCTTGCCGATTTCCTCGTAAAGGGCGTCGAGTTGCTCGTTCATGAGGATATGGTGAATGGTCTTGAGAAGTTTGCACTCGGAGCTCTGGATGGCGGTGCGAAGAGAGGGAAGCGATGACAGTAGCGTTCGGAGGTGCAAGATGCGGTTAATCTTGTTTTCGCTTTCTTTCGCGGGGTCGGCTGTCGAATTCGGCGAGCGAGGTCGAGCCGAAATGATCTGGCCGATGAGTTTGTCGAGATCAATCTTCTTGAGACTGCATTCAAGAATAGATGTCAGCGGTGACCCTGATCAGATTGAGCGGGGACACGTACGGCTCGAGAGCTTTTCGGATAGCGGTGAAGCGGTCTTCTGAAGAAGCCATCTCTTCCACCTGCACGAGGAAGGGAGCGCCGGATGAATACAGAATGTAGGATCATGGAGCTAATTAGAGCGACTCACAGCATCCAGGCGGGCGTCGATCGTGGCTACATCAGTGAGCGGACCCAAGATGCCCGTTCGCAGCTGTTCACGAGCAGTCAGGAAATGGTGTGAAACGGAGGGGGAACATGGGAAAAAAATCCGACAACTTACCAGACGAGTAGCCATGGGAGTGAAGCAGTGGTCGAGCAGTCCCAGCAAAGTCTGCTTCGAGTTTTTGGTCAGGAGCTGTTGAAGCCGCACGACACGTCAGCGACCAGTTCAGTTTAGAAAGGTACAATTCCAAAACGATTGACTCACGTTCGAAACGAGCTCGAGATTCTTTGAGGTCTCGATGTCGATGAGGCACAATCCTTCCAATGGTGCGTAGGTGATGCGCAGAGAGCGTGGAGGGAAGATCAACGAGTGGTGGGCCTCGAGGTACTGAAATGAGGAAAGATCGTGAGCTTCTGGAACGATCCGGCAGAGAGAGGGAGGGAGACTAGCTTTGAGCAAGGCTGACATAGCTGAGAGAGCGTAGTACCTGTGGGGAGCCTCTCATAAAGATATTTTCGACGGGAGAGGTGCGAGCCACGTACGTCGACTTGACGGAGAGGATGGTGCTGGCTCGCTGCTCGTCGTGAACGCAGCTAATACAAAGTATCAGTGTCACGGACGACAAGGAAATTCATCCCTTCTTACAGCTGGGTGACGAATTCGTAACCTACCTCACAACGACCTGGTCAGCTACCTCCCACCGAGCCTTCCCCCGTGCTCTCTTTCTCTGAAAGTGACGGAGACCACTGACCTGCTTGCTCGTTCCAGTACCCTCTAGCCACCGTAAGGACCGTGGTGTCCTTCCAAGCATCCTTCAAGCTCTTGACCAACATCGTCGCGTCCTGGTCTCCCTCGACGCTCGCGCTCGTCTGCCCTCGGTCGCGCTTGTTGACGAAAGTAGCCGGGATCAGGATGAGCGCTGGCGGCTTTTGCGTGAAGAGGTGAAGGGTCTTGACGAAAGTCGGAGTATCTGCGTATCTAAACATTCCTCTGCGTATTAGGATGGGGGGAGCAGGTGGAGGCACCGACGCGGCTCACTCAACGGCGCCACTCTCAGTCAGCTGCCGGCTCTCTCTGCGACGGGAAGGGAACGAAACGCGAGCGCACCTGAGTGACGACGACCTTGTGACACTCTTTCTCCATTGCGGCCACTCCCACTTCTCGGCCGACACCTCGCGACTCGAGCAGCGCGACGATCCAGTCGCCTTCCTCGGAGCTTGTGGGAGCTGTGCGAGACGTGCCGGGCCTCGTCGACGGTGGGCGAGCAGTCGACGCTCCTCCTGACCTCGATGGTGGCCTCTGTGCGAATTGCTTCATACTTTGGGTGAGAGTTGACGCCGTCGAGCGAGCGAACGAGTTGAGGGCAGAAGGCAAGGGAGCGCGAGACTCGGACGCGTTCACTTTTGGCCTCCTCCCGCACCCAGTTACCGCAACGATATACGGCTTCGCGACACAAGTCTTACTATTTTGGAATTGCCGACACAACCGATCCCTTTTATCAACACCCTTCGACAATCACAATGGGCACTGTGAGCCACCACAGCCACAGCGGCTCGTTCTGCTCCCACGCCAAAGGAACGCTCGAGGAGGTCGTGCTGGAAGCGATCAAGCAAGGTTTCTCAACCTTTGGTCTGTCAGAACACGTCCCACGCTACCGGGTGCAGGATCTCTACCCAGAAGAGGTGCGCTTTCGTTGTTGCTTCCCTCCCTCGAGCACCGCCCCGCTCCACCTGTCCCCCGGAAGCTGACGCTGCCCCTCGAAACAGGAAGAACTCGGTCTGGAACACCTCTCGACGACGTTCGAAGCCTACCTCGTCGAGGCCTGGCGACTGAAGGAGCTCTACGCGTCGCAAATCACTCTCCTTGTCGGCATCGAAACCGAGTTCATCAACCTCGACGGCCTGGACGAGCTCGAGAAGCTCCTCCATAAGCACACCGGCAAGATCCAGTACCTCGTGGGCAGCGTGCACCACTGCCACGAGCGACCAATCGACTTCGACAAGGAGCGGTTCGACGCCACTCTCGACACGTTCGCCGGTTCCGAGGACGAGCGGTTCGAGCAGCTCTTTTCGGCGTACTTCGACGCACAGTTCACCCTTCTTCAACGGCTGCGTCCAGAGGTCGTTGGCCACTTTGACCTCTGCCGGCTGTACTACCCGACGCGAGACTTCAAGGCGTTTCCGGCGGTGTGGTCGAAGATCGAGCGCAACATTCAGTTTGCGGTCAGCTACGGCGCTCTCTTCGAGATTAACTCGTCGGCCTTCAGAAAAGGATGGAATACCGCGTATCCAGGCTCCGACGTCTTCCAGGTGAGCCAATCCCGCTCGAGGAGATGAGCGTCGACTGATTCCGGGCCTTGCAGACCATCGTATCTCTCGGTGGACGTTTCACCCTCTCCGACGACTCTCACGGCCCACAAGCAGTAGGACTCCACTACGACAAGGCGTACAAGTACATGGGAACGCAAGAGCTGGCGGAACTGTGGCAACTCAAGGAAAGCAAGGGCGCAGACGTGGCGAGGGGAGTCGTGGTAGAAAAGGTCTCAGGGAAGCCGTGGTTGGACTCATGGCCGGCATTGTTGTCGTAGAAGGAAAAGAAACAGTAACATTGGTATCCACAAACAAAACTACTCGATACTCAAAACAACTAAAGACCCCTAACTCGCAAATCCGTTCTTGCGGAAGCTCATCTTCGACTTGGCCGTGACGGTCATCGTGCCGTTTTTACCCCCTCCAATCGAGCCTCCGTAAGTCGCTCTGACCTTCTGCTCCTTCTTGAAGCTCGTTCTAGAAAAGGTGGATGTGTTAGAGTTGGCGCACACTAAGAGAGAAGAGGGGGGCCACGTACACAGCACTTCGTCCTCCGGCAGTCTGTCCGTTGCTCGTGCCCTGGCTGTCTTCCTTCGAATCGAGCTTCCAAGCTCCAGCCGACTCGTACTTCTTGGTGTACGAGTACTGAGACTGGTGGTCGGTCATCATGTCAGTGCCGAGAGCTTTCCAATCTAACAAAACAGGAACTGTGGCACACCTCGAAGTCGACGTCCTGGTTAGCCGTCTGTAAGACGACCGAGGCAGTACGCTTTTTGATCGTGATCTTCTTCTGCGGCGAGCTCGAGCTGTTGAAGAAATCCGGCGTTGGCTCTCTCGATACCTCGCGTCCTTGAGCGCGCTCCCGCTGAGCCCCCAACCAAAACGATGAGCGTTAGCCGCCACTGTTTCCTGAACTGGCGGAAGAAACCGGAACTTACGCTTCTCTCTGCTGCCAGCCGCACGGCCTCCTGAACTGACATCCTTTCCTTCTTCGCATGTCGCGAAGGGAGCTGGTCGTGCTCATCATCCTGGCTTCGGTTTCCCTCATCGTCGCCGTCGTCTTCCGACTCGTCGGAATCGGGAGTGACGGTGACGAGGAAATCGTACTCGCCTTCCTTTACCGGAACGACAAGTCCATCCTTGAGCGGTTTGGCGAAAGCTTGAGTATCCTCGTTGGCCTCTGTTGGATTTGAAGAAAGTTGGTCAGCCTGGGATGCCTCGCGCTAGGACACGTTTCAACGACGAACCGAGCTGCTCCATGGTAGTGTTCTGCACACGGTTCTTCTTCTTGCGCTTCGACATGCCGTAGTTATCATCGTCGTAGTCGTCATCGGAGAGGTCGAGTCCGCCGTTCTTGCGCTTCATACGCTCCTTACCCTCAGCGATACGTTTCGCTTGGGCCTCGTCCTTCGCATCCTGCTTCGCGAGTTCCTCACTGCAATGCAACGGTCAGAAACTGGTTAAGAGATGAAGCATGAAAGCAAACTTACTCGTGAAGCTGCCTCGCCAAGAAGTCCTGCTCAGCCGCCAGCTCCTCATTGACCTCCTCGTGATCGACAAGCGACTCCAACTCAGCGTCGAGCCCAGCTTCGTCCTCATCTGCACTCCCCGCACCACCAAGCCCCATCATCTCGTCATCCGAGAGATCGGCCTCGGTGTCGATGAAGGCGTTGCGAGTCTTTGGCGCAGCGGGAGCCGGAGGAGGAGCAGCAGCAGCGACGGCACCCTTGGCAAGGACGTCGAACGCGTTTCTCACTAGGAAGGGCTGTCCGGACTGCGGCTCTTCAAGACCGTTTTGGGGCGTAGCCTCGACGCCAGACTCGCTCGTGGCGTGGGCGCTCGGAACCACCTCCGTCGCTGCGAGCTGGGTGGGCGTGCCTGCGAAGGCGGTGCCGAGGGGGACGAGGGCGTTGTTGCGACCGAGAGGACGGGGGTCGCGTGGCGCTTGAGTGGGAGTAGCGGGCTCGATCTGCGTCTGAGAGATCTGAGTCTGAGTGTCGCGAGTGACGCTGGAGCCGTAGTTGGGCGTGCCGTCGATGGAAGGTGAGATCGCGAAGCGGTTCGCAGGGCGGGTCTGAGTGAATTGCCTGTGAATGACGGTGATCAGGATGAGCTTCTCTTTGTAGAAAAAGGAAAGAGAACGTACCCATCCTTGTTGATGTAGCGACGAGCAACGATCGGCGCGGCTCGCGGCGTGTGGTCGACAGCTCCCTCCGCCTCCGCCATCTCGACGTCCTCTTGTAGTTCATCAGCGTTGACCATCTGAGGCGCAAAGAACGTTGCTTGAGGCATGTTGCCGCCGTCGAAGCCGAACCCTTCATCCTAACACATGTGAAGTCATCGTCAGAATCTTGCTTTTGTAACGAGAAAGAGAAGTAACGCACCCCGTCATCGTCGGCGAACAGCTGACTGAAGCCTCCATCACCGAACACCCCTGCCGAAGCTGGTGCCGGAGCATCGCTGCTAAGGTTCGAGTCGCTGCTGAGGCTGACTGACGCTTTGGACTTGGCGGGCAAGCTCGACTCCTGGTCTTCGTCGTCCTCGATCCTGATACGACGACGGCCAGCAGCTGGTGGCGGCATCAGCTCCTCGTCGTCGCCGGCCGCGTTGTCCTCGTTATGGCCAGCCGATTCGGTCGCCGGAATCGAGAACGAAGATACCGACGCCGCACGCTCTTCCTCCTGCTCCTGCTCCTGCTCTTGCTCGCTACCAGAGCCTGTCTCGTCATACTCCTCACCGCTCCCACTCCCAGCCTCCTCCGCACTCCCGTCGACGTAGCCCTCCTCGTCCGAATCCCCAACATCCTCACCCGCCACGTAATCCTCGTCGTCCTCATCCTCAAGCTGCTCGCCCTGCTCAGCCGCCTCCTTCATCTTCTCCGCCTTCTTCGCCAGGATCCCATCCACATCAACAGCCTGTAGATCCTCCTTCCTCGCTGCCGTCGCCTTCTCCTGTGCCTTCCTCCTCGCAAGCGTCTCCTTCTTGACCCTCGCCGCATGATTCTGCTCGGCGGTCCTCTGCCTCAACACTTCCGCAAGCTGATCATGCGTGATCGAAGTCGGCTTCACAGCCGGCTTGCTCTTCGACTTCTTCGTGCCCAAAAGCTCCGCATGCGCCGTCGAGAGATTGTTCCCGAACGCCTTGCCGGCCGCTTTGATCTGACTCTCCGTTACGTGGTCGTCGTCGTGTGAGTGGTGAACAGCCTTGTCGCCGACAAACTTGGCGAGCTGGCGTTCCCGTTCCGTCATCCTGGGAGTGTCTTTCGCTTCGTTCTCAAACTTGATCCCTCGCTCCTTCGGCGTCGGAGGCACGTTCGCGAACCGAGAGGGCTTCCTCACCGCTCCCGGCGCGCCGACGATCTCCAGATCCGAGCCCGACTCCGAGTCTGAGAACTCGACCATCGCCCTCCGGGAAGCCTCAGCCGCCGCCTTCTTCCTCGCGGCGAACGCCTTCGCATCGGCGGCCTTCTTCTCCGCCTCGAGAGCTTTCTGTTGCTGCTCTTTGCGTCGCTTGAGCTCGGAATCGAGATCCATTAGGTCATCCTCGTCGCTCTCTCGTTCCGCTTCCTTGGTAGCTTGAGTGATGTTGGAGGCGGAGGAGGGAATGACGACACGGCGACGCTCGACTTGCTTGCCGAGAACCTTCTCGGAGGGGCGAGGGGGCGTGTCGTCGGCTTCTTCGATGGCGGATTGGGAGGAAGAGGATTGAGCGAGGTTGACGACAGTAGGAGCGGAGGAGGGTCGGAACTTGAGATTGTCGGCGACGGTGGAGAGAGTCCGCATCGAAGAGGGTTTGTGAGGAGCAACTGGGATGGCGAGCTCGCTGGGTAGCAGGAGAAAGAGCGTTAGTTTACATTAATCTTTTCGGTGAGACAGCAACCTACGACTTCTTGGAGGCGATCGCTAGGACCGAGTTGATCGAGATGGACTTTTTGGTGCGCGCCTGGAGACCGGCATGTTGGTCTGAAGTGAAACGGTTGATGGGGTCAGCTTCACTAAATCGAACCGAAAGGAAAATAGTCAAAATAACCAACCTCGTTGGAGAGCTGCAGACTCGCGGTTCATCGCCTCCTCGTCTTTCTTCGAAAGCGCACCCTGCAATCGACAGAAAGCCACGTCAGCACTATTTACTAGAGAAAACGAGCTCGCACAACGCACCTTGACCTTTTTCTCCTTCTTCTTCCCTTTACCCTTCCCTTTCTTCGTCCCATCCTCATCCGACGAGTCGTCGATCCCACTATCCAGATCCGCCTCCGTGATCACTTCCTTCTCCTTCACTGGCACCGGCGCAGGCGCCCTCTTCTTGACCAACTGCTCCAACCTCTCCGCCTTGGTCAGCTCCTTTCTCGGCGTGGACTCCGACGACTCCTTGTCCGAGCTCTCGCCATCCGCGTCCGAGTCGGATCCAGCCATAGCGGCGACGGGTTTCTTGACGCGACGCTGGAAGACGGGCGCGTCGTCCTCCGAGTTCTCCTCGTCAGAATCTGCGATAACGCGACGAGGTTTGGTGCGTGGTTTGCTGGGCTCGTCGTCTTCGTCTGAGGCGTTGTTTTGGGATCGGGAAGGCGAGGAAGGGTTGAAGAGAGGGTGAGCGGCGGCGCGCGGGGGGAGTTGAGCGGCAATGGCGGCGAGGAGGGAGGGACTGGTGACCACGTCAGAGTTGGGAGGTTGCTGGGCGGAAGGAGGAGCGTCGGAGGTTGGGAGCGTGGTGAGGGACGAAGACTCGTGGAGGGGTGGTCGACTGGTGGTAGCAGCGGGAGGGAGGATGGAGCTGGGCGACTTGCCCGCCTTCAACGCCTCTTCTTCGAGGCGATCCTCCTCCTCCTCTCGCAGTCTCTGCTCCTCCATCATCTCAGCCACCGACTTGCGACCGAAGATGGCGGCGTCGTCCGCGTCGTCGCGGTCCTCATCACTCTCGACATCACTCGACGACACGAGGGACGCGACTCTGCCCTCGGCCGAGCTCTTTCGCGGGTTGGCTGCCTCAGCGAGGTCTTCCTCTGTGGTTGGGTCGGTGGTGAGGTTGCTGCTGTGTCGCTCGCTGGAGGACGACGCGCGGTGTGCTCGACGCGACAGCGACTGGGTCAGCACGCGTCCTCGCTCCTCGTCCGCCTCGTCCGCGCTGGGCATCTCGACGTCGCCATCCGAGGTCGACTCGATGGCGTGAGAGTCGGCACGCAACGGCAGGTCGTCAGGCTCGGAGGTGAGGAGCAAGTTGGACGCGGCGAGTGCGGCGAGTGCGGCTCTGCGCGAAAAGACGGGCGCGTCGTCGGTCGTGGTCGAGTCTGGCGCGTCCTTCTTGCGGCCGTACGTGCGCGCGACGGGCTTGGAGGTCTTGACGGGAGGCAGAGTGGACGAGGTGGAGGCGATGGAGGACGACGACATGGTGCGACGAACGGCCGAAGGGGTGCTCTCGCGAGCGCGCGACGAAGTGATGGACGCGCGAAGGGGCGGGTCCTCAGGCTCGAGAGAAGACTGTCGCTGTCGTCCTGAGCCAAGTTCCTTCTTTTTGTCGTAGTGACGTGTCGGATAGAAAGGGAACGAAAGTTGTCGAGAGTTGTGTGAAGAAGGACGACACGCGTGTTTTGGCTCGCGCTCGCGGTTGTTTGTTTATTTTCCGGAGTTACCAAAAGTCGTATTAATTTTCACGCGTGCGCCACCCCGAACTTGGTGAGGTCAGGCCCGCCCGGCGCGCTGGCTCTCGTCGCAACTCGCTCACCGCCAGCTGCCCTCCTCCTGCCCGCTCCCCGGCGGCGGAGAGATGGAGATGGCCACCGAGGACCAGGACGATGCTGCTGCCTGCCACGACTTTGACGTCCCCGACGACCCGGCGCCGTTCCTCGACGAGGTCGCGCAAAAGGTGCTCGACTCGCGCTCGCTCCGCTCCCGCCTCCACCGCACCACCTCGTCCTCGTCCGGCACGAGCAGCACCAACAACAACGACGACAGCCAGAAACGGAACCGCATGATGGACTTTGTCCTCGGCGTGTCGTCCAAGAACAAGGAGAACGACAACGACCGCGAAGTCGGCGACGACTTCTTCGCCGTCCAGACGAGCGACTCGCACAGGTCCTTCGTCAACGTTTCCATCGCCGGCGCAACCCACAGGGTCAAGAAGATCGGGAGGTATGTCGGAGATGTCGGCGGTACGGTCAGGAGGGGTGGCAGAGCGAAGAAGGGCACGGCGCCGCTCGTCGTCGTACACGAAGAGGAGCACGGCGAGCCCCAGGCGACGGTGATTCAGGAGGAGGAGCAGGACCCCTCCGCCCTCGTCAGCGGGGCGACACCATCACCGGCTTACTCTGTCCAGTCGTTTGCTGAATCTCCGGAGGGATCGGAAGCGTCGTTCGACGGGAGCGAGACGGCTACCACCGTCGACGAATCGTCCCGCCCAGGAACACCGTCGTCCACCGCCATCGGTAACTTCAACCTCTCGATCCCCTCGATGGTTCCTCTCCGACACGTCCAGTCCGCCTCCACCGTCACTTCCAACTCGTCGTTCGAACCCTCCCGCACGCTCACGCTCGACGAATCGCTTCCGAAAGCTCGACGCCGCGACTCGCGAAGCGACTTTACCCCAAAACGCAAGATCACCAGTCGCGCCAAGGACTTTCAGAAAATCTTGGATAGGAGGAGAAGGAAGATCATGAAGCAGGGCGTCGATATTGCCGAGGTGGACAATACGGACTTGGACGATGCGTTGCTCGCCGTCATCGCAGGGAGTGAGGAGAAGGAGCAGTACGAATGGGATCTCCTCTGGGAGAACCAGCGAGGGTGAGCGCTCTTTTCCCTTGGAAGGTATGCATTCAGAGCTAATACAAGCCTTCCCAGCTTGATCGTCTTTGGCAACCCTCGATTCAGCTCAGCCGCTCTAGCTCAATTCGATCGCGCCGCATGGACGACCGCAGATCACCTCCCCTCACCCTACACGCCTCACGACCACCCTCTCCCCACTCCATTCTGGAAATGGGACCATTCAACTTGGTTAGTTGACATGTCGGGAGACGTCGATGAATCCGGGTGGCGCTACGCTGTAAGTTGTCGTCTCGTACCTCTGTCAGACAAGGCCACGTCACCTAACCCCCTCGACCTCACACTCAGATCCGCTTTCAATCCAAATACTGGCGAGGCGAAGCCGAGACCTACCGCTCCTTCGTCCGTCGCCGTCGCTGGATCCGAGGCCGATACTTCACCCCACAAACCCTCCCCACCGGCACCACTCCCGAACCCCGCGAAGTCGACTGGGACTCGATCAAGAACGACGAGTGGGCGAAGCTCACCCCTGACGACGGGTTGCCGTTTGACAAAATCCCAGTGTCGGGCTCGAAAGCTGCGACGAGTTTGCTTCCGCTTTCGGCGGAGAGGAAGGACGATGTGTTTGGGTGGGAGACGGCGCTCGATGCGCAGGATCCGTTCTTGGCGTGGAGCTTTGTCAAGTATGAGGGAGAGAGGGTGTTGTCTCAGAGGAAGGATCAAGATCCAGAGGGGAGTAGGAGCGACGAGGAGCTGCTGGGAGTTTGGAGGGGCAGTGTTGTGGAGATCAACTACCGCCGCGTGGCCAGAGTGCTTGGCGCGTGTCGGTTGGACCGGGAGAAGCTCGCGCTGTGGAGGTGGTGGTTGGGCTTGGATGTGGAGAGCAGGGAGACAGAGGTCGAGGAGGATGAGGATACGAGCGATAGCGATACGGCGAGGACTCTGGACGGCGAGGCTGGACAGGGATTGCGGCCGGGGGCGGCGAGGAGGGTCACGTACGATGCGAGTACGTGGACTGAGGATGGGAGGCGACCGGCTATGGACGATGTTTGGGATTTAGTGGAAGGCAGGGTGAGTGTATTGCTGTCTGGCTGGGAGGAAGGTTCATGACGTGGTCCTGACCCACTCTGGCAACATCAGCTCGACCGCATCCTTCAACTCTTCGAGTTCCAACTCACCCGACTCTACTTCCTGCGCCTCGTCCTCAGTCTTCACCCAGTCGCACACGTCCACCACCGCTACCAATCCTGGGACGTCTCTCTCGAGCCCGCCGCGCTGTCACCCAAACTCATCGGCAGTCGTCTGGGCGCGCGCCTCGATTTCTATGGCGACGTCAGTGAGCTCATGAAGAGCTATGAGGGGAAAGTTGGGGCCACGGAGATTGTTGTGGAGGGGCCGAAGGAGGGGAGGACGAGGGTTGAGAGCTTGAAGATGAATGGTGGTGGGAGCGGGAGGAAGGAAAAGGGCAAGGCGAGGGCGTGAGGCCTCCTACTGGTCGCGCGGGGTTGATATACCTGTTTTTCTGTTTTACATAGACCCACATATCTAGTTCATAATCGTAGTTTCTTGGTTGTATATCCACTCCATTGTTTTGCAACGTCTAGCATTTGATTCCCCCTTTCTGCCCTTGGGTTTTGACTCATCGAATCATCGAGAGGGATGATCGCGCGAGCCGCGATTGCACGCGGTCGGAAGGGACGGATTTATCATCGTTGCCTTCTTAGCCTTTCGCGACAACAGTTCTGCACCGATAGAGCCAAACCCTCCGAGCATAAACCTCCAACACCTCGGCACTTCGACTCTGAGTCCACCAGCTCTCAATGTCGGCACCCATGGCGAAATCGGACGCCGCTCTGAGCTCATTGCCAGAAGTCGGAGTGGAGGTGCTCGCGAAAACCGAAGTCCCCGCCGTCGAAGCCTTCACAGTGAGAGACTACGACAACGAAGACGATGAAGAGGCTGGGAACTACGGTGCCCGACCGTCCACGTCCCGTCTCTTGGCCGACGAGGACGACGAGATGGCCGCCGCATCGCCAGTGACACCATCGGCGGCAGCGCGGCAAGAGAGGTTGAGGGACTACAGGTTGGATTTGGAGGAAGAAGACGAGAAGAGTGGGGTGGTGGCAAGGGGGAAGGCGAGGGCCAAGGTGTTTTGGAAGAGGAATGAAGGTGAGTGATGGTGGGGTGCGGGTGCGGAGATCCGGACGGCGCCAGAGGGCTAATCAGCGGTTTGGGGTGGGCTTCGCAGGATTCCTGTTGATTGCAGTGTCGCAATTCTTTTTCTCTGCCAGTAGTGTTTTTGTAAAGGTGAGTTTCGCTTGTGCTTTTCTGGCAGTGAAGGGTATGCTCACGATGCGGCACAGCTCCTACAAGACCGCCCCACGCCGTTTCCAGTCGGTGCTCTCCTTCACTGACTATAGAACCGACTTGACTCGTGGAAAATCAGATTTGGGAGCTCATTGTGATAAGGATGGGTTTCACGGGACTGGGAGCCTACATTTACCTCCGGAGATCAGGCATCGAGTACCCACTCACAGCACCGCCTGGGGTACGACTGCTGCTGGTAGGACGTGGCATCGGTGGACTGTTTGGCATCTCCGGTAAGAGTGAACAAAACGGTATGTATCAACCTGTGTACTAATAACTTCTCCCCGCAGGCTTTTACATCAGTTTGCGGGTGAGCAAGAGGAGCCACGTCGCGGGAGTGCTGTCGAACTGCTTTACTGACGAAATCAAGGACGTATAGTACCTTTCACTGCCAGACGCTGTCGTCATATCATTTCTCAGCCCAGTAGCCGTCGGTGAGCTCACTTGCAACACCTTTGCTTTTCCGAGACAGCTCGAGGTTCAATGGAAGAAGTCTGGCTAACAGAGATGTTTCGCCAGGCTTGTTGGCCATCGTGGTCCTGAAGGAAGTCTACTCCCGCGTGGAGGGCGTCTCAGCGATCCTTTCATTCTTCGGCGTCTTTCTGATCGCCAAACCCACGTTCCTTTTCCCCGACCACGTCGACGACACGCAAGTGGGAGGCGTTCCCGTCGCTCCGGCGCAACGAGCGTGGGCGGTCACAGCTGGACTTGCTGCCGTTGTTGGAGCTGGTTGCGCTTATGTGGTCATTAGGAAAGTGGGGGAGAGGGCCAACACGTGAGTGCTTAGATTGTGCAGCGTCGGTAGTCATCGGCTGACGTTCTTCACTCACGCCGGAAAACAGATTCCACTCTGTGGTCTACTATTGCGCCATATCCGTTCGTTTTCAGCTAAGAGAATGTTCCCATCCTACACTGAGTTCTGACTCTATGACTGCAGGTGGGGATGAGCCTTACCTATCCATGCGTTGCCACGTCACCCCCAGTCAGCATCTGGGACAAGGACGTTCTCGGCTTGTTGGTGGCAGTGTGCTTTTTCGGTGGTGCAGGACTCGTAAGATGATGTTGTCTGATAGTTCTCCTGATGCCTTGACTGATAAATACGCTTGCAGGCGCTGTTGACGATGGGCTTGCGAGTGGGGAAAGCCGGGAAATCGACGTTGGCCATCTGTTCGTCTAAAGAGCGTCTCACCTCGCCTGTCGCTGACGTCCAACATTACCACCAACAGACACAGACTTGCTGTATGCATTGATATTCGAGAAGGTGATCTTCGGCAAGGATGTGGATGGTTGGAGTCTAGCTGGAGGCTTCATCATCGTTGGCGGTGCACTCGCCGTGGTTTGGGACAAGGAGCAGCCCAAGGCAGTCAAAAAGGCACCAACAGAGAATGTCGTGTAGAGTTACTTGTTACATATAAATATATATTTACGGGACTGTCAACGCTGGCCACGACGCCCCGACGAAACGCACATCTATTTCGAGAGCACCCAAAAATCCGTCGATTATCGCCGTGCGGTGATGGATGCCGGCGCGAAAGTTTGGGCTCCTCCGCTTCTCCGCTCATCGCCCCCCCTCCTGACCTGACCTGGGACTAGGATCACCATGTCGCCGACAGCAGCAGAGGCTGAAGGATCGAGGAGCCCAGCGTCGCTTTCGACTACAACCCTTGCGCCCGCTTTGGACGCGGCGCCGGAGGGCGTCAAGGAGAAGGGCGAGCACGCGGCGCCAACGACCCCAACGATGGAGGCTTCAGCGGTGGTGGCACCACCTGTGCCATACTCTGTTTTCACGAACAGACAAAAGTGGATGATGGTGGGCTTGGTGTCTACGGCCGGATTGTTGAGTGTGAGTGTTGCTCTCACCGGAACTTGGGGTGGATCAAACGCGTGATGCTAAAGTGTGGGTTCGTGTCATGCGATCCAGCCGCTGTCTGCCAACATCTACTTCCCAGCAATTCAAACGTGAGTAGACTTGATTTGGATCATAAGTACCCGTGGCTCATTAATGCACCCTTCAGTATTGCCGACGTGGGTCTTTCGGCGCGCAATCCCAACCCTGCGGAAACGTCGTGCTGATCACCTCAATGTCCAGGACCTGCACGTTCCTTTGGAAAACATTTCTCTTACTCTCACGATGTTTATGATCTCCCAAGGGTATGACGCTCCTTACTAGCCGAATGTATTCCCGCACGGTCTGATAACCTCACTTGCACCTACAGCCTCTCGCCCACTTTCTGGTTCGTGGCGCGCTTTCGGTGGTCTCCGGATCCAAATTGACTATGTGCAAAACTTTCAGGTCATCGATAGGAGACGTTCTGGGACGTCGGCCGACCTACATCGGTACCTGTAAGTCGGAGGCAGCGGTTCTTACAGACGACGCGGAGGCGTGGCTCATCGAGACCTACCCTACGCTAGACGCCGTGTCGGTCGCAGCCTGCGTCGGACTGTCCTTCACCAATACCTACTGGCTGTTGATGGTCCTAAGGTGAGTCTCATAGTGTCGACCCTGTATTTGAGCTCGGGATTTGAACG
The DNA here is from genome assembly GCA_024364755.1 of Pseudohyphozyma bogoriensis. NCBI lineage: Eukaryota > Fungi > Basidiomycota > Microbotryomycetes > Chrysozymaceae > Pseudohyphozyma > Pseudohyphozyma bogoriensis. The sequence goes on from JALBUQ010000010.1 coordinate 205,811, forward strand.
AGCCTGTCACGCTAGGTTCTTCCAAGCCGCCGGCAGCGCCTCGGTGCTCTCTCTAGGAAGCGGGACCATCGGCGACATCTCGCCACCAGCAGAACGAGGCGGGATGATGGGAATCTTCAGTTTGGGACCTTACTTGGGACCTGCGATTGGTATGCTGGATCCTTCGAACTCCCTGGACGAGCGTGACGTGGCTGACCCCAGGCACGACCCCCAGGGCCTGTCATCGGCGGTTTAATCCTTCAGTATCTGAAGTGGCAGTACATCTTTGTCTTCCTCTCCATCTACTCCGGAATCGTCCTCATCCTCATCGTGGTCTTTCTCCCTGAGGTAAGCATCCTCCACCTATCTCCCAACAAAGCGTCGCTAACCCCACTGGCTCGCAAAGACGCTCCGAGCGATCGTCGGCAACGGCTCGATCCCAGCCCAAGGTGTCAACCGCACCGTCCTCTCCATCTTCAGAACTCGGAACCGCCCACCTCCCGAAGACACGATGACGACGCCTGCGCTCCCGCGCAAGACGTGGAAGGACGTGAACCCCGTGTCGTCGCTCAAGCTCTTTCGGGAGAAGGACGCGATCATGGTGCTCACTTTCAATGCGTTCAACTATACGTTCTTTTACTGCGTCAACACGTCGGCTTCGGCGGTGCTGAAGCGGACGTACGGGCTGTCGTCCGTCAAGTTGGGCTTGTGTTTCCTCGCGTTGTGAGTCTTGGTTGTCTGAGCGTCGAAGATGAAACAGGTCTTGTCAACAGTAACAGTTTTTACTAAGTGCACTTTTCCATCCATTTCTCAGTGGAGGAGGATGCGTTACAGCCGCGCTGCTCAACACGCGGCGCCTGGACGCCGATTACCAGCATGTGAAGCGCAAGCTCATTCGCCAGCGTCTGGCCGACGGAGGTGTCCCAGAAGAGGAAAAGGAGGACGTCAACGACCTCAGCGGCTTTCCTATCGAGGAAGCTCGCCTGCGATCAGCTCGTAAGTGCCCTTTGCCAGCGCGCGGGACTACGTGGTCTTTTGTTGACGAGTTGCCCGAATCGCAGCGATGTACCTGGCTGTTCTTCTGATTCCTGCGATCGTGTACGGATGGGCGGTCGACAAGAAAGTGAACCTCGCTTTACCGCTGGTTTGTACGTTCTTTGTGGGGATTGGGAGCACGACGCTGTCTAACTCGTGCTCGACTCTGATGTACGTGGGCTCTCGGACGGATGACAAGCGAGTCCCGGACTGATGAGATGATTGTCAATCGTACAGGGTCGACCTCTTTCCTGGTCGAGGAGCATCCTCAATAGCATGGTTCGTGCGCCATCCCTCGTTACCGTTACTCCTCCTGACCACCACCCTCTACAGCATGAACCTCACGCGGTGTTTCCTAGGGGCGGCGGGAACGGCCGTGGTGAACCCAATCATCGACCGGATCGGGAACGGACCAGCGATCTGCCTCCTCGCGGGGATCAACTGCCTCGTGATCCCCGTGTGGTACTTTGAGATCAAGCTCGGTCCAAAGATCCGTGCCGAACGGGCGGAACGCATGGAGAGGGACAAGAGGGAGAAGGAGCAGAGGAGGAAGGAAAAGGGGAGCAAGTGATGGATTTTGTGGCAAATTTTGACGGAAAGCGTGGAGGAGGCAGAGGCAGAACACTTGGAAGGCGGAGGACCGGGACTGTTTTGTTTACTTTCCTCTCGGGGCGCGGCGCAGGCGATAGAGAGTAGTGCGCGGATGTAGATGTTGTTTCTGTACTTGCTGTTCTGAATAGACTATTGTTGTGTTCCCGAGGACAGAGTTCTCATTGATAGAGCTCTGTTCAGCTCAAAGGAGAAGGCGCGCGTCCAATCTACGTCACGTGCCCTGAGGGCGGGTTTAATTGAACACGTTTGCAATTGTTGACGTCTGGACCGGGACCGGGTGGTGGGCCAGTCACTCAACAGGGGGAAGCAACAGCAAGCTCAGGAGGTGTACGAAGGAGTTGGGATGGCGAGGAGGTGAGCCTGACCTTCCCTTGTCTGTAGAGAGCAAAGTCGCTTTGATGTTGGGTGAACGCCACTGGGATTCATCGCCCGCGACGTCAGCACAGATCACGCGGGGCGGCGGCGGCGATAGTGCGGCATCTCCTTGGACACGCCGCCCGTTTTTCGTACGAGTTCCGGGTCTTTTTTGACGTGTTTGAGAGTTGTAACTAGTGAGACGAGACGCCGTAAAGACGGACGAGAGGAGGACAGACGAGGGTCTCGACGTGGTCCAAACGCGCACTCAAAGTTTATTTTCTCTCCGTGACAACAAAGACGCGCTCTTTGTCTGGCGACTGGGCGCGGGTGAATGAACAGGGGGCAAAGAGTGCAAGTAGATGGTGAAAGAAACTATAGATAGAAATGCTAGCCTCGAGTTGACGGAACAGTCAGCATAGCGAGTTGAGAGGCCGAGACGCCCAAAGGTTCGAAATACAGAACACGCGTCGCCCCTCTCCGGGCCCGTCGTCGCCTCTCGCCAAGCTGCTCGGTCTGCCTCCTCCCACATCCCTCGACGGCGGCGGGCGACGGCCACGACCGCACAACTTGCACTAACTTGTGCTGGCGGGTGGCGTGTACGATCAGCAGCTTGACGACCCACTCACGACCTCGCGACGACCCAGCGGACGAGCGCCCTCAGCACATCCGTGCCGTGCCCAAAGCTTACCGCCTCGCCCTCGCACCTCCGACCCTCGGCGGGCCCAGCAGCAGCCGTCGCCACCTCCGTCCGAACGATCCGTAGATACTCTCGAGTAGTCGCCACTCGCTCGCCCGCCACTCGCTGCTCATCCTCCTCCTCCCGTCGTCCTTGCGCGAGCACCGACAAACGCGAGCGCGAGAGGGGCCACCTTCGCTCGCTCGCTCCCTGGGCCCTCGCGCGCGCGTCGTTCTCCTCGTCTCGTCCGGGGTGCTGAGCGGCTGCCAGCAGCAACACCCGCCGGGGATGAGGACGCCCCAGCCCTCCCCGTCCCCGCCCCTCCCGTCCTCGCCCGGGTCCATGTCGACGTCGACGTCCACCTCGACCTCGACCGCGTCGGAACCGACCTCGCCGCCCGTCCTGCTTCTCTCCAGCCCGGCGGGCACCACCAAAGCCTCCGTCGCGTCCTACGCCGCCGTCGGCACCATCTCCTTCCCTCCCATCCAGCGGCCCCGTCCCGTCTCCCCGCCCCCGCCCGTCCAGCCGCAACAACCGCCGCCGCCCTCAGCAAACTACAAACGTGCGCAATCCCTACCCCCGCTCGCCTTCCCCACCGTCCAGCCCCCGTTCTTCTCCCCAAACACCCTCTCAACGACCGCCTCCCCCGTCACCTTCGAGTTCCCGTCGACCCCACGCAGCTCTCACTCGGCAAAGACTCGCCCCGCCTCGCCCTCTTCCGCTGGCTCGAAAGGGGTCCCCCCGCCGCCGCCGAGACACGACAGGAGACTCTCGTTGCAGCCAGGCTACAGAACAGCAGGGCTCCCAGCAGAGCTGCCACGCGGCAGGAAGCACTCCCAGCAGGTCTATGGCGCAGAACCGACGCCGCGTGCTGCCTCAGGAGCCGCCCGACCAGACGCCGCCAACCAGCTCGAGGCAAAGGTCGTGATTTGTGCGTCCCCGTCTCCCTCAGTCCCGAGCGTTCGAGCATTCAGTTGATTCGGTCTTTGGATTCGCAGTGGGGAGTCAGGGAGTCGGCAAAACGGCGATCGTCCACCGCTACACGTCAGGCATCTTCAGCCGCTCGCTCTCATCAACACTCGGCGCCAGCTTCCTCACGAAACGCCTCGAGCTCGACGGGTGCAAGGTCCGATTACAGCTGTGGGATACCGCTGGGCAGGAGAGGTTCAGGTCTATGGGTACGCGTCCGCTTTCTCTTGTTCAAAGGGAGAGGTGGGGCCCAGCTGACCGTTGCCCTTTAGCGCCGCTGTATTATCGTGGCGCTCTCGCCGCCATCTTGGTTTACGATATCACGAACATGCAGAGCTTCAAGGATGTCAAAATATGGCTCGATGGTGCGTCTAGTTTCACGCGGCGCCCGAGGCTTGTCGCGCTTTACAAAACGTCCGTACTAATTAACACGCGGCGTCCGCCTCTCGGCGTCTCCCCCTTCCTCAGAACTCCGCCGCGAAATGTCACCCGACTTGATCATTCACGTTGTCGGCTCGAAATTCGACTTGGCGGCCGAACACCGCAAGGTGGACCTCCAGTTTGCTCGCAAGACTGTCGCCGAATGGATGCTCGAGGGGACCGAGCCTGAACCGCCACGAGACCCGTCACCGCCGTCGCCGTCACGGGTACGCATACGGACGCTCAGCACTCGAGCCGGCAGTAGTGGTGGCGGAGCATCAGGACCTCCTGTTGGCCTTCCTTCGAGCGTGAGCATGCCGTCATTCCACACAACGCCGCCGCCACCTCTCCAATCCACGCCGTCGCTCGGCGCGCGAGTCAGGAAGATGAGCACGAAGCTCGTCGCCCCGCCGATGGGCCTCACGGGGAGCAGCTCGAGCGCGTCGTCCATCTCGGAGGGACAGTCGGAAGGCATGGTCCGGAGTGGGAGCAGGTTGAGCCTGAGTCTTGGGTTCAACTCGCGGGCGAGGAAGAGCTACGAGGAGGAGCGCAAGACGCAGGAGGATCTCGAGAGGGAAAGGGTCGACGAGATGATTAGCAAATGTAAAGTAGAGGTAACGGAGGCTAGCGCTGAGGATGATTACGGTGCGTTCACTTCTTGTCCGCCGAGGGATGAGTCATCAGCTGACGTGTTCCTGTTTATTCTACCCTTTCCATAGGCGTCGAGGACGTCTTCCTCCTCATCACACGGCGTCTCGTCGAACGAAAGTCTCAAATCGAGAACGAACGGATCCTCCGAAGCCGCGATTCCATCATGCTTCACGAAGCGACACAGCCTCAAGTCACCAGCAGCTGGTGTTGTTGATCTCCACGCACCTCCCCTCTCCACCGCAACCTTCCTCTTCCCCCTCTATCGTATACGGTCACCCACCCCAGCTCATCTACACCTCTTCTTCATCACATCACGACTCTCCACTCACGCCACTTTACGACTCACCCCCCTTCAAAATCCCCTCACCCCTGTTCCGCCACCGCTACAATTCTGGTTACCCAGCCACCGGCTTCATTCGAACCTTACACCCTACCATTGTACACGATACCCACCTACCTCATTTCTCGTTTTACTTTCTTGACTCACACACTCTTACGCATTGGTCTCCTCTTCTTCTTTTTTCGGTTTTTCCTCTTCACCTTTTTTTTTTATCGTCGTCGTTAGTTTTTCTTACCCTCTTAATTTCTCTCTCAGTTTCGTCGTCTCCCCTTCCATTATGTTTGTGTATACACCACTTCCTTTCTTCTCGTTTTCCTTCCGTACCAGTGTGTCAACAATCTTAAGGCAGGCCTTTTTGAACGTCCCACTCCTGTTGTCTGTGAGAGGAACTCCACCGAGAGCAGCGCTTGTATCAACGAGTAGTCTCTTTTCACACCTACGTGACACTCCAAGTTTACTCCCTCCCTCTCAACCTTCTAATCGACTTTGCCAACACCGCCCAAACCCCCAACGGCGAGATCCCTACCCTCCACACCCACAGCCTCCCCCTCTCATTCACCATCCTCGCTCTCTCCTCACTCCCAAACCACCTACACACCCAAGCTCCAAACAACAACGGCGGGATCGTGAGGTTGAGCGGTGCCGGTAGAGGAGGGGTACAGAACGCCGACGGCACGGAATCGGGGTGTCGACGAGGAGGGGGTGGAACGAAGGTGTAGTACCGGTTCACGGCGATGCGTTCTCGACGGGCTCGGAACGCGACTTCGCGGCCGTAGCGGTCCCAGCCGTCGAGGTCGTCGAGGCCTCGTTGGTCGGGTCCGGACGTCGAGGGGATCTTGCCGCTCACTGAGGGTCGGCCGCCAGCAAAGTAGGCGAGGACGACACCGAGAACGAGTGTGAATGCGAGGGTCGTTCTGGCTTCGATGGGGCTGAGGGTTTGGCCCGCGGTGGAGATGACGAGCTGGTCGGCTGGGGATTGGAGGCGTGGGAGGACCGCGAGAGGCGCGAAAAACACCGTCGACATGACGCCCGGGTAGTCCAACTCTCCGCTCAAGCTCCAGAGAAGCAAGAGACCGAAGACGGCAAAATAGTTGCCGAACTGGACCATCCCACCGAGGTGTGCCTCGATGGCTCGGAGGGCGCGATGGCTCTCCGGCACGCTCTTCGGCGGTGGACGGTACCCCACATCCCTCCTCTTCCTTCCATCTCGGACTTTCTCCCATTTCTGATGCGTTGGTGCACCGAAAGCTGGAAGGTTTTGTGGGAGGACGCGGGAAGCGGCGAGGAAGGGGATCGACCAGGCGAGCATGGTGAGAGAGCTGGCGAGGATGAGCGGGGAAGGACGACGCATGAGGAGGAGCGAAAATCGGAAGATAACGGAAGCAAGGACGAGGAGGTGGTGGATGAGGGGAAGGAGAGTTGAGGGAGAGAGGGGAAGTGATGGATGCGGGCCTCGGTGGTGCTGCAACGTGGCCTTGCGTCAGCCCGTGTATCGAAGGAAAAGAAGAGCGGAAACCCGCAAACTCACCCATGCTCGAGCTACTTCCCCTGCCCAGCCAAAGACTCCCGCCACCCACAGCCACCACACGAGCATGCTGATCAGACTCCACCCTTTCTCGGGACGACCGTGTTCGGGGATGCTCATCTCGGCGTCCGGCGACAGAGGGTTGAGCGAGTCGAAATGCGTGTAAGAAGAGAACATTAGGATATATACGGTGATGGCGGCATGTGCTGTCGAAAGAATGTAGGTTTGAGTTTGCAGGATGCTAGCAAAACGCACAAACGCGAGTCAGTCTAGCTTGGCGAGGAGACAAGGCGAGCTGGGTTAAGGACGGACCGAGGGATAGAGAAGCGGTCGATTTGAAGTATGGACTGCTTCCAAGTCATGGTGGCGTCGACACCTTGGACCGGAGGTGGCATGAGTCCGTTTCGCCAGACGTATTCCGTCGTGGCGAGGACGACAGGATGCGCGACGAGGTGCTCGGCTTCCACAAGGGGGTACGACGACAGGTTGAGCAAGAGATCCATAGCTGTAATGCATGAAAGCATCATCAGGACCCATACGACTCCAACAACGGCCATAAACCGCAAGTAAACAAACTCACCGCACGTGGCTCTGTCCATCGAGTCGTAGTTGAGCGGGAAGTCGACGAACAAGAGCTGCACCAGCGCGTCCTTGCCATCTTCGTCCCTCTCGTCTCCGGCAAGAAGATACGAATCAAGCAATCCTCCCACGACAGCGTACAGCCGTTCGCCCAAGTCCCTCCTGGCCTTGAAGTTGCGGAGCTCGCCATCAACACCTCGGTCGGTCTCCTGGACGGTGCCGACGAATTCGGCTTGAAGGGAGATGAGGAGGGATATCAGACCTGACAAGAAGAGTGCTGAAGGTGTCGAGAGGACGGTAGAGTCGACGGTAGGCGTCGAGAGGGGCGAAGGCCGAGACGAGGACGGAGCAGTGGACGCGGCCGGGGTGGGGATGGCGACGCGCGGGTTGACGGGGGCAGCTGACGCGAGCGACGAGGCGAGGTGTACGCTGTGGTCGAGCAAGGGAGGCTGCCTCACGGGGAGGAACTCGTTGAGCACGTCGCGGTGCCGTGGGACGGCAAACACCTGGCGGTACACGGCCGCCTCCATCTCGAGGTCCTCTGGCGGCATGTCGACGGGGGGTTGGACGAGGCCGTGCGGGACGGGGTAGCCCCTCCCTTCGAGCTCGGCGAGGAGGACGAGGACCATCCCCTCGATCGCGATGTCGGCGTCCTCGTCGTAGACGTATCCGTGCTCGCCGGCGCCGCCGTTCGCGGCTCGGAGCAGGCTGCCAGCGGCGTCATGGTGGTCGGGGCTTCGCGGCCGGCGTCGCGGGTCCCTCGACGACGAGGACAGCAACGGCGAGTGTTCCTCTGCCATTGCGTGGGTGGTGGAGGCAGTGGGTGCACTCGGGAGAATCGTGCAAGAAATGGGCGGAGGCAAGGGGCGAGCGCCCGTCGTTGCGGGAGCTTGTTTGGACTTGCTTGCGCTCATCCTCGAAGGCCGAGGTGTTTGCGCCAACACTTTGTGCTCAGCGAGGTGCAGCCTGAGATGTAGCTGAGATTAGATACAATATTGACTCTATACTTGAAAAATTAAATGAGCAAGCTCAAGGAAGAGAGCGCTGACGTGGCGACGACTTGGTCTGGAGCGCCTCCCAGCCTGGCACTGTTGGCCTCTGACCACGACGCCCGCAACCATGTCGAAGGACGAAGCCGCGCCGCCAGCAAAGGGCACCGAGCCTCCCAAGGACAAGGACGCACCACCAGCACCACCGACGCAGGCCGACGTCGCGTTCACGGTCAAGCACAACCTCCAGCTGCTCGACAAGGCCGTCACCTTGCTCGAGCCGAGGTTCACCACGCGCGCCATCAGAGGCATCCCCGCCCTCAGGAAGCAGCTCTCCGGCCACCCAGACAGACTCGCAGATGTGATCAGCAGCGATGCCATCTACCCTGCTGGTGAGCATCCTCTTCCCTAGCCCCGCGACGAGGGCGACACCGCGAGATTACGCGTCCCCTCGTGCCAGCACTGGGTCCATCAACACCTGCACGTAGCTGACGTTGAACTCGCTCCTTCTACGGTTGTCCAGATTCTCCTCGTCGTGCTTCTCTCCTCGAATACCTCGGCAACCCCGTCCTGCCCTCAGCGAGCGCAGAGATGGAGGTCGACGACGTCACGCCTGCCCCGTCCGCCGCCGCCTCGACCCTCACCTCCCTCGCCCACAAGACGACTCCAGCCCCGTCGTCGACCACGACTGCTCCCCCCGCCGCTCCCCTCGCCAACCTCCCCGAAGCGGACGTCTACGTCTCGCTCCTCGTCCTCCTCCACCTCCTCGACTCCAAGGCGTACGACCAGGCAAAGTCCCTCGCCAAGGGCCTCATCGCAGACATTGGCGACTGGAACAGGAGGACGATGGACCAGCTCGCGAGCAAGGCTTACTTCTTTTGGGTCCGCGTGTGGGAGGCGTCCGGCGAGGACACGGCCGCGCTGAGGACGTGCGTGTCCCTTCCACCGCTTTGCATGTCGTACGGCTAGGCTAACTTTCCACCTCCCGTTCAACAGGTCCCTTCTTGCTGCCCAGCGAACTGCCGCTCTCCGTCACGACGACGACCTCCAGGCCACCCTTCTCCCCCTCCTCCTCCGCAACTACCTCCAGCACCACCTCTACGACCAAGCTGACCGACTCGTCTCGAAAACCACCTTCCCAGAAGGCACCGCTGGCAACGCCCAGATTGCTCGTTGGTACTACTACGTTGGTGCGTAGTCGTCTTTGCGGTGAATCTGGCGGCCGGAGAGCTAACGTACCCTACCCACCACAGGTCGCATCCGTGCGATTCAGCTCAACTACACCGAGGCGCACTCGAACCTCCAGCAGGCGATCCGACGTGCACCTGAGGCCAAGGCTGCCCCTGGTTTCCTTCAGACTGTGCGTGGCTTTCTATCTGAGGTGAAAGGGGAACGGGGGTGCTGACGAGCTGTCGCTCGATAGGCTCACAAGCTGTCGATCATTGTCGAGCTGTTGATGGGAGAGATTCCGGAGCGAAGCATCTTCAGACAACCGGTGTTGAAGTCTGCTCTCAAGCCTTACCTCGAGATCGTTCAGGGTGCGTTTGCAGCGCTTCCCCCCTCCACGCCTCCTTAGCATCTAACTCGACTCTCGCAGCTGTTCGCACGGGATCCATCACCACCTTCAACGAAGCGCTCGCCAACAACACCTCGAAATTCCAAGCCGACCACAATACCTCCTTGATCGTCCGTCTGCGTCACAACGTCATCAAGACCGCTCTCCGTACCATCTCGCTCGCGTACTCGCGCATTCCTCTCGCCGATGTTTCAGCCAAGCTGCATCTCAACTCTGAGGAGGACGCCGAGTACATTGTTGCCAAGGCTATTCGCGATGGTGTGATTGATGCGGTGGTGGATCACGAGAAGGGGTTCATGATGTCCAAGGAGGCGGGAGACGTGTATGCGACGAACGAGCCTCAGCAGGCGTTTGACACGAGGATCAAGTTCTTGTTGGAACTGCATAACCAGAGTGTCAAGGTGCGTTGGCTACTATTTGTTTTGTCGGGAAGGAGTAAGCTGACGCGAAATGTGGTGTGGCAGGCTATGCGCTACCCTCTGAACGCACACGCGAAGGAGCTGGCGTCGGCGGGAGAAGCGAGGGAAAGGGAGCGCGAGCTGGCCAAGGAGATTGAGGAGGACGGAGATGCCGACATGGACGGAGGTGACATGTTTGAGTAGAACGCTGGCGGGTGTGCGATGGAAAGCCAATGCGTGGTTGCTTTTTTGATACAGATTTGGGCTGTCTCACTCCACTATGATGAGAATTCTGAATCGACCATGTATTCAGGATACGAGAAAGAGAAGGGGACGAAAAAGAACGTGCCAAATTCTAGCGAGGCCAAGAGAAGAAAAGAAAAGGGGGGAAGTCTTCACTGGGACCACGTCGCGCGTTTCGCCCGCGTTGGTCTCGCTCCCGCAACTCTCGACATTCTGTCACACTCGGCACGATGAGATTACCAGCAACCGCCACTGGCCTCGTGCTGCTTGCCACCCAGTCGTTGGCGCTCCTCTCAGTGCCCCAGGGCAAGCTCTCGCTCGTCTCATCCGTCGGCTCCACCTCCCTGTCCTCCTCGTGCGCCTCCCTCTACTTTCCGAGCTCCACAGCCCAAGAACTGACACTTATTTTATTCGTCCACCCAGCTTCTCCTCTACCTCAGCCTCACCCGCGCCCCCAACGGAGATCACGTCGGGCGACACGCTCAAGCTGAGCTTCACCGTCGAGAAGGATGGCGACTCGTTCCAGCCCCAGCAGGCCATGATCTCGTGGGTCGCCAAAGCGGAAGGGAGGGACCACTCGAGCGTCGTCAAAGTTAGGAAGAGCGGGAGTGCCAAGTGGGAGCTCGTGAGTCCTTCTCCCTTGATCAAGGGGTGCGAGGTCAGCAACGTGTGCTGCTGCTGCTTGAGCGCTGCGTGAGGGGTCATGGCGACGGAGTGAGATGAAGGCCAGCGCGGCGAAGTGCTTGTGGATGGGGAACAGTGTGCATGAATCGGTTTTGAGGGTCTGGGAGCCGTGGGTCGAGGTCCAGGAGGAAGGAGGAGCTATTTCGGCGCGTGCGCACTTGCCGGCAAGAGTTGGGTGCTCAGCGGCAGGGCTTGACATAAGGTGACCTATGGGAGGCTCTTGAATGGCTTTGAGCGTGGTGGATGGCTAGAGCTGGCTGGAAGGAACACAGAGTCATCCAGGCTGAGGCAACAAAGCGCTCGTGCAGTACGCAGATGGGAGATCCAGGGCGCTGACTAGTCTCCATCACTTCTCACAGGATTTCTCAAGAGCACCAACCTCCTTGCTATCCGTCTCGACCGGCCCCATCGATGCCACCCTCCTCATCGGCCACGCCGGCGAGTCCGCCCTCCAAATCCCCCTCGGCACCTTCACCTTTGCGCCCTCCCTCGCCCTCCCTTTCCCCTACCCAGCCGACTCGACCCTTCCAGCTGGCTGGGAGGTTGAGCGATTCGGACTCATGCCCGAGATCAAGTGGACGTTCCGTGGTGCCGAGAAGCAAGTCAAGTCGCCTATCGCCGTCTTGGGCTTGCTCTTTGTCCTCTCCCCTTGGTTGGCATTTGCTGGCATCGTGAGTGACAGTTCTTTGAGCCGTCGGATTACAGAAAGAATGCGCCGCTCACTTCCACTGGAATTATCTTGCGCAGATCTCCCACCTGAAGCCCTCGCTCACGACCCCTACTCTCAACATCACCCTCTTCCTCGCCTCGATCGTCTCGTTCGAGGCACTCATTGTCGCCTACTGGACCTCGCTTAAGCTCATCCCGACTCTCCCCTACTTCCTTCTCCTCGCTGGAACGATCGCGGTGACCGGAAGGCGCGCTTTGGGCGATATCAGAAAGCGCAGGCTGGCGAGTGAGGCGGCGCCTAAAAAGGATCTGTAGATACCGGCACTGCCGCAAAAATGTTCGAAATTGTCAACGAGGAAAAACCTCCGTTGCTGCGACTGTCGAAAACAGGTTGATCGGGCCTTGGTTGAGCGCCACGTGGTTGTTCTCGTTCAACGGAGTAAGGCGCAGCCCGGGGAGCTTGTCGCAAGCTGGCGTTTCCACACAAGCAAAGATCGGCCGATGCTACGCTTATCCAGCTGCTCGCAAGTTAAACTCGCTCCTTCCAACTCCCGCAAACAACAATCGCAAGCGGATTCGAGAGCAGCGCTTTGCCCGCCACCTCCGACTCTCGTCGTTTCGCACACCTATCAAGACGTCCAAATCCCGCTCGAACGACACTTCAAGACCGATGAACTTATCATTTCACCCAATACATGCGGCCCCAACCATCTGACTTCGATATAAAGCCAGGACCTCGAAAGGGGTAGATGAAGACGTGGCCCTGAATGCCCGCGTCGCAGTGCGTCCCTCGCCTCCAACTATCCAGAGCCACCACTCCACCGATCACTGCTCTCCTTGCGAACCACGTATGGTATATGCAGAAATCCTGTTGCGACCGAATCCATAGGTAACGGGAACGTTGGAACCCTCCGCGCATGGGGGTGCTAGACCGGGACACCTTCCTATTCAGGACACGAACGCGCTCACCTCCGGAAGCGGAGCAGACGCGATCCAGTTCGCCTGCGAGCGATCTATGACTGCAGAAACCGTCTTTTGCTGCTGCTAAGGCTCCTTAGTGCGAGAACCCTCCCCCTTCGCTCACCTCCTGGCGGGTTAGCCACCGACGTTTCTCCTTCTCACCAACCACGTCCGCCACCCGCTCGTCGAATGCTGGGAGCGTTCTCGCTTGTGGCCCTCTTGCCGCTGTGGGCTGCTCGGGTGTCTGCATACTCCCTCCCCGACACCACCCATGTGTGAGTCTCGCTTTCGCCTCGTCCCGAGCCACTCCACCCTCAAGCTCTGACATGGATGATTGGATGGCTATGCAGCTTTGCGTTTGGTGGTTCGTCACTTTTACTCTTCTTGCTTCTAGCTCGTAAGCTGAACGCCGCTACGCACTGTTAGACAGCTACTCGCAAAACGGCTACGACCCGGAGCGGTCGATCGACCCGCGGATACAGAAGTCAAAGGTGCGTCACAGCCTGACGGAACGTGGATGAAAGGAAGGGATGAAGCTGATATCTGTCCTCTATCTCTATTATAGACTTCGACTGGTGGAAGGAGTGAGTACAGATTGTTTTGCTGGATGGTCCGGGGTCTGACGCGCCACGTTGCAGACTGGATCCAGTTTCTCGCGTCGGAGACGGCCAACGGAGAGAGACGGCTTTACGACCTCGCGAGAAATGGAGCTACGGTAGATGCGGAGCTTGTGGCGAACGAGGACATCCCATGCTTCGTTGAGCAGGTGGACAAGTTTTCTCGGTTCTTCAACTACACCGAGTCGCAAGTCGACTGGTACCCTAGCACGACGCTCTTCAGTAAGCCACATTTTTACAGGAGTGCTCAAAGTGGGATTGACGTGCTGACCATGTCTCAAGCCGTGATGTTTGGGATCAACGACATCGGTTTGGGTTGGGCACAAGGCAAGGACGATCCAAATCTAGTCCCCGACATCTTTGATTCGTACAGCAACCAGCTGTCAAGGCTGTACGAAATGGGAGGTGAGTTCATGCTGTTCTACACTTCTCCCGTTGAAATCAAGGCTGACACCAAGCGCTCCCAGCTCGCAACTTTCTGCTCATGAAGATCCCTCCCTCATACCGTTCTCCGGCCGTGATGAAGCACAAGAACCGTGAGTCTAGGTTGGAGTGTAGTCATTCAGAACAAAACAGTTAACAGCTGGTCTTCTCTCGTGCCAGGTGCCCACGTTAGCGACGAGTTCAAAGCCAACGCCGAAGCCTGGAACGGCAACCTCACCGAGGCGGCGGACACGTTCGCGAAGAACCACCCTTCAGCGACGGTGATTGTTTACGACACGTGGACCTTCTACAACGAGGTATGCTCATTCTGAACCCGCATGCGCAATTCAGGTCACTGACGTGGCGATTCCTTCTTTCCAGCTGCTCGATGACCCAGAATCTCGGGGCTTTGTCGACTCGACATCGTTCTGCGAGTTCTATTCGGGGTACTTTGATCAACCCAGCCTCTTCCTTCCCGAGTGTGACTACCCTCTCTCCCGACTCATCTGTACGTCCCGCATCTCTCTTCCCGCCACCACTTCTCGCCGCACGTGGCACTGACGCTTCGCGCATGTCCAGGGAAAGACGACTACCACCCCACGCACAAAGTCCACCGACTCATGGCGAAAGACGTGGTAGCCAAGCTCGCTGCGACTGAGCCAGCTTTGGTGTTCCAGTTCCCGTCAAAGACCAAGGTGAAAGGGAAGGGGAAGGTGAGGGGGAAGGGACGGGAAAAGTCACGGGGAAAGCCTCATCGGTTAGAGAAGGAGGAGGTGGACGAAGACCTGTTTGCACGATCCTAGAAGTGTGAGCAGGGGGTTGGTGTAAAGCATCGTGTTGTACCATTCGCAATACACATTCGTTTCAAAACAAGGCCGGTGTCGCGGGGATACGATTTTCAGAATTTGAACCCAAAGTCCCGCACCAGCACCTCCTTGATCGGCCCAGTCTTCATGTCTATCCACTGGGGCTCATTCTGCTTCGCATCCTTGCCACCAGTCGTAAGCAACTGCGCGAACGTTTTCCCGTCCTCGTCCTTCTCGCCCGGCACACGGTACTGCAACGTCGTCCGCGACCCATCCTTCTCGTTCAGCCGCGACACGACGAGGAGGGTCGTGAACGCCGCAGAAAGGTGAGTGGAGTTGTAGTGATTCATGACCACAAAGTCCGCCGCCAAGACGGTCTGAAGCTGGAAGGCGTAGAGGGGCGTCCAGAACCCGCTTGACGCGTCGGAGGGGTTGGCAAGGGGGAGGGAAGTCGACCAGCGGTAAATGATGAAGTACTTTGCGGGGTCGGGGTGGAGGAGGGAGGCTGAGGCGGTGGGAGGGAGAGGGAGGGACTCGTGGCGGAGGACGTAGCAGTCGGACGGGTTGGTCGAGTCTGACGTGGCTCCGTCTTTGAGAGCGATCCTACGGAGCACGTCTGTGAGCGCTGGGAATGCTTCAAATGCTCGTTTCTCTTACGGATGAGGGCACTGCCCACCTCCAAAGCCCACGTCAACCATGTACCGCTCAGGCTCGCCTTCCCAGCCAACGGCCAACTGCAAAGCTAGGTCAACGTCGCACCCAACAACAAAGCTTGATAGCTCTTGACGCACCACCTCGTGAGACACCGGACCCCAGCTCCACCCAGCGACGGCAGGATCTTGCCTCACCGCCCCATAAACCTTGCCCGCATTCTCTCCCACGAGAAACCCTGCAACTCTCCATCACATCAGCATTAATCAGAAAAGCAAACCTACATCACTGACTCACAGTTCCTCAACAACCCCGCAAACGTGCTGTTGAGCACAAAGCAATACCCTCCTCTACGCTGCTTGACGATCCTATCGAACGCCGCCCGGCCCAGCTCGTACGCCGCGCCCCTCCTCAGCTCGACCACCGCCTCAGGCGTCTCGAACTCGTTCTCGGGGATATGGAGGCGCGACGAGTCGAACGGCACGGAGGTGAGGTGCGCGTATTGCAGCTTCCGGAGGAGCGGGAGGGACGGAGGCTCGGATAGAAGCGATGCGGGGAGATTGATTCGCTCGAGGTAGGCTTCGCTGTCGGCCTTGTTGAGTTTGCCGACGGTGGTGAGGGATGCAAACACAGATTCTTCTTCCGTTGCCATTGGTCGTGGTGGATGGTGGGGAGCAAGGCAGACCACACGGGCGAGCGAGGCGGATATTCGCTTATGGCACCGCGTCGGAGCGAGATCGGGCGACGCGCACGGACATTACTAAAGGGAGACGTGTCTATACGGCAAACAAACGATCGCTCAAGGCGTCGCATAACTAGATTACAGGCGCTGAATAACAATGGCCGAAGCTCCTCCACCCTGACAGTCGAAACGTAAACGAGTCAGCTTCAGAAGTTCACACCGAGATACGGGGGAGCTTACGCCGTTGCACACTCCGGCGACACCGTACTCGCCAGCCTTGAGGAGGTGAGTAAGCGTAACGATGATTCGGGATCCACTCGAGCTGTATGGTTAACAAGTCAGTCGCCGCGTTTTCTGGCTGGACAAAGGAAGCGCGAATGTACCCAAGAGCGTGTCCAAGGCTGTATATACGTGCGCCAACGTCAGCTTCACGTCACTCCAGCTCAATCTACCAAACCAAAAGAACTCACGCAACAGCACCACCGTTGACGTTGAGCTTCTCCGTGGGGATGTTAAGAATCTTTTGGTTGGCGAGGGCGACGGCACTGAACGCCTCGTTGACCTCGAACTTGGCGATCTGGTCGACGGTGAGGCCGGCCTTCTTCAGAGCGAGTGGGACGGCCAGGGCGGGAGCAACGGGGAAATCGATGGGAGCGCAGGCAGCATCGGCGAAGGCTGTTACCATCACACGTCAGCGAGCTACCCGAGGCGCGGGAAGAGGAAAGCCAGTAACGCACAGATGACCTTGGCGAGGGGCTTCAATCCGAGCTCGTCAACCTTCTCCTGGGAAGCGAGCACAAGGGCACTGGCACCATCGTTCAAGTTGGACGCGTTGGCAGCCGTGACGGTGCCGGTCTTGCTGAAGACGGGCTTGAGGGAGGCGACCTTCTCGACCTTGATCTTCTTGTACTCCTCGTCCTCGGAGATGGTCGTATCGCCCTTGCGAGCGTCGACGATGGTGACGGGGGCGATCTCGTTGGCGAACGCTCCGGCCTTCCAGGCGGCGTCGGCCTTGGAGTAGGAGTTGATGGCGAACGCGTCCTGGTCCTCGCGGGTGACGTTGTGCTTGCGAGCGGTCTCGTCGGCGCTGGTAAAACAAAAATCGAGATTAGCTCCTCTGCCTTTTCGCCGTGGTTCTCCTGAAGATGGAACGTACCAGTTGCCCATGGCAAAGTCGTTGTAGACGTCGGTCAATCCGTCCTTGACGATGGCGTCCTGCGCGGTAACGTGACCGAAAGTCGCGGGCACGCGGGGGTAGTAGAAGCTGTTTCCACCAGGTAGTCAGTTTCATGAATGTGAATTGAGAAACGGAGAAGACGAACGGCGCGTTGCTCATGCTCTCCATGCCTCCAGCGACCATGAGACCCCTCTGGCCAGTCTGGATGTTCTGCGACGCGAGCATGACGGCCTTCATTCCCGAAGCACAGACCTGTTCGTTCCATCGAAAGATGATACAAAAAAAGAAGTAACTGCTTGTCAGCTCCCACTCTGCGATGCTTGCCCAACAACTTGTCTTCGCAAAAACACGCTCGCTACAGCCGCTCGCTGAGTCCCGCGCACGCGCCGCCGCGCGTCCAGTTGGACGTTTTTGAAGGGGGTAGAGCGCACCTTGTTGATGGTCGTAGCCTCAGTCGAGTCGGGGCAGCCAGCACCGAGAGCGACCTGCCTGGCAGGGGACTGGCCGACGCCGCCCTGGAGGACGTTGCCAAAGTAGACGTCCTCGACGTGCTCGGGCTTGAGGCCGGCCTGGGCGAGCACGCCCTTGACCGCGGCGACTCCGAGCTGCACGGCGGGCACCTTGGACAGCACGCCCTGGAACGAGCCGACTGGCGTGCGGGCCTGGAGGGGGTGAGGAGGTGAGGTGAGGATCGGGAGGTGGACGAAAGACTGGACGCGAGCTTACGGCGCCGACGATGAAGACTTCGGGGAGGGCGGAGGGGGTGTGCGACTACGAGCGGGCGACGCGGGGGGGTCAATTCGTGCGAGAAATGAAAAGTGTAGATAGTTGTGCATTCGTACCATTCTGATGTGGGCGAGTCGGCGGGTTGCTTGGGGCACGAGACGGGACGAAAGCAAGCTCATCCCTTGCGCTGTTGGGGGTTGGTGCTCAAAGAGGGGGGCCGCGCCGCGCTCTTCTTCGACGAGCCGGGTGGGGGGAGGTCGGCACGAGACTCTTGCCGGCATACCGTACTTGGCTCCAAATATATTATTCTTTTTTTTCGCTGTTGAACAGTTTGCACGATTGTGGTGAGCAACTTCAGTATCGGAAGCAGTGCCTCTCGCTGGCCGCCGTCCCTTTGTCGGATAGTCTAATGATCAAAGTACAATTGCCCGCCAGCAATCTTACGTCGATATAAACACACACGCCATGTGCCACCGTCGCATAACCCCCTTGCAGCCATCCCTCTAATCCTTGATGATGGCGAACGTCGAGCCCTTGAGCTTGTCCTTGCCCTTGAGGAACTCGATCCTGCAAACACGTCCACAGCTGCCTTCAGCATGCTTCCCACATAAAATCAGGACAGAAACATCACATACTCGACGATGAACAAGTTGGAAAGCACGGTGCCGCCAAGCTTGGTCGCCAACTCGCCAGCAGCCCAAGCACTGCCACCTGTACCGTCGTGTCGCGTGCCCACGTGTGCCCGTCAGCTTTCCCGCTCTCACGCCCACGCCATGATGCCCTCCGAAACGCACCAGTGGCGATCAAGTCGTCGATAACGATGACGTTCTGGCCCTCCTTGATCGAATCCTCCTGCATCTCGAACGAGTCCTGTCGTCGTCCACCGCCAGACGTCCACCATCAGCACCACGAGCGCGCATGCGTCCAGGGCTTGAAGACGAGATAAGACGCACCTTGCCGTACTCCTTTTCGTAGGTGACCGAGACACACTTTCCGGGGAGCTTTCCAGGCTTGCGGACCGGGACGAAGGCGGCGTTGAGACGCTGGGCGATGATGGGACCGAGGAGGAAGCCCCTGATGGCCCGAGGATAAGGACAAGAATGAAAGGAAGCGACAGTCATCAGCTGTGTTCGGCCAGCAAACACCGCCAGAGCTAGACTGACCTGGCATCGAGACCGACGACGACGTCGACCTTCTTCCTGAGCGCGTTGGGGAGCACCTCGCAGAAGATGTGGGTCATGAAGGCGTTGATGAGCTCCTCGAACGCGACGGGGTCCCTCAAGATCGGGAACAGGTCGAGGAAGACGATCCCCTTGATCGCTGTCCAGACCACGCGGGGGCATCAGCATTTATTTTCTTTTCCGAGAGGGCGCGCACGCCGCTGTGAGCTCACGGAAGTCTGCAAGAGGCGATCGTGTGAGTTGTGCATGGTATGGATAGATTGAGGTAGTGATAGTTTACCAGGGTGGACGCCGAGGAGGCTCTTGAGGTGAGCGGCGGTGGGAGGAGCGACGGCCATGGTTGGTGCGAGTGAGTGGTCGGAGCACAACCCAGCAGCGCGCGAACAAACTTGGCGACCTCCTCGCCGACCTTCCCTCCCGCTGCTGCTGCCCTTCTACTCTTCTCTCTATACCTCAACCATGATCGTAAGCTCACACAAATAATGCACTATTATTCACAGCAACCACCCGACTGACCCCATCAAAACTCTCACGACCGGCAGAGCCGTCTCTCGACTTCGTCGCAAAAGCTTGTTCGCGCCGTCGCCTCCCCCCGCCTCTCGCGCTCGTTCGCGTCCACCTCGTTCGTCCATGCCGAGCCGACACCTGCCACCGCCTCCTCCACCCCTCCCCCTCCTCCCGCCTCCCTCAGCCCCAAAATCTCGGCCATCGTCGACCAGATCTCGACCCTCACCTTGCTCGAGGCCGCCGACTTGGTCGATGCCCTCAAGGTTCGTCCCAGTGTTCCTACAGATCGCAAGAGCAGGAAGAAGTAAGAGCACGAATAGCTGACGAAACGTGGATGCAGACCCGTTTGAACATTGTCGACATTGCGATGCCAGCGGCAGCTCCGGCCGCCGCCGCTGCTCCAGCAGCTGCCGCCGTCGAGGAGGCCGCCCCCGTCAAGGAGAAGACCCTCTTCAACGTCACCCTCACCGCCATCGACGCCGCTCAGAAGGCAAAGGCGATCAGGGAAGTCAAGGCGATCATGCCTAGCATGAACTTGGTCGAGGTGCGTTTTTCGGGGACACAAGTCGCGTGCGGAGGGAGGACTCGGAAGAGGTGGGAACCACTTGCTGATTGTTGTTTGGTGTTGGGGTGTCGAACAGGCGAAGAAGTTTGTCGAGAGTCTGCCAAAGGTGTTGAAGGAGAACGCTACCAAGGAGGAGTCGGAGAAGCTGCAAAAGGCTCTGGAGGCCATCGGCGCAAAGGTCACTTTGGGTCAGTCTTGTTTGTCTGTCAGGGGGTTAGAGCGTCAGATTCTAACACTGCCTTGCTTAACAGACTAAATGCTGCATTGATCATAACTACTGTCACCCCCTTCTCATAGAGTCGGCCGCGTGTCGCGCGTGCGTTGCGAGAGAGCTGCTCGGCCTCTTCCGCACCTCTCGCTCCCTAATAACTTGCTCTCAGCTAGTCGGCTTTTTACTTTCGCTCCGACTTTTTCCTAGGTCGCCTCTTCCTCTCTCTTCGACGCCTTCCGTGTGCGTGGGCCACTCGCGACCGACGTTTTGTCGGCACAGGGCCCAGAGGAGGCGACAAACGACTGAAGGAGACCCCGTGGTTACGACGAGGCTCAAGACTATATAAAAGAGGCTCATTTGTTGGGAGAACCGACGACTCGGGCAGGAATGCCCGCCGTCTCACTCCGGTTTGCCGTCGAGGACTGAGTATCGTCTATGAACCCGCCCACGTCGTTCTATTGCACCAACTTCAACGCATCGAAGAACTCTACTGCACCGACCTTGAGTCCAACTGCATCATCCTTGATATCTGACGGGATCTCAGGCCGCTGGGGATTCAGTCGAACGAGCTTGACGGCGCCTACGGATTCTACAGGTTAGCCGACGTGGCTTTCCACACTAGGTCGAGAGGGCAGCGCACCTTTGTACTTTCGAACCAAGGCCTCCCCAGGCCACCTCACAACGCTGGGGGTGTTGAAGCCCGCGCCGATCTCCAAGAGCAACACCGGCTTGCCCTTGGCTTTCGCCTTCTCCTCCACCATCTCTGCCACTTGGTGGTAGTAGCGCTCTCGCTGGCCCTTCATCGGCGTTTCGAGGAACCAGTCTCCACCTAAAGAAGCTGGTATCAGTACCTGTCACTACTGAGCAAGAGTTCACTGGCCATACCTCGGACGTTCAAGAACACCTCTCCTCCGCACTTGTCGCACCTCGGGACGTACGAATCATCGGGCAGGCGCATGACCTGCGGGTCGATCGCACCGTCCCGGTACGCTCGCTCGGCCCAAGGCTCAGTCGGCTGGAGAGAGTTCGGAGTGCAAGCGTCGAGACACTGGAGGAGCGTGTAGGTCCCTTGAGGGGTCCAGATTCGGGAGGTGTCGAACCCGGATTGGCGGAAGAGCTGGGGGTTGTGGAGGGTGTGAGTGCCGATGAAGGGTAGAGAAATGGGTAGGCTCACGTTATCGACGTTCGAGGTGAGGACGGAGTAGGAGGACTTGGTGCTGGCGAGGTCTAGCAGCGTCGAGTAGAGCGGCGTCTTGCCCCAGCTTAGGACTGTCCGGTAGTGGGCGAGGTAGAAAGCCCACTGCACCAGCGGCTGAGGAGAAAAAAAGTCAGGGTTCAAGCTGGGAACTAGGAGGAGAGGGATACAAACGTCTTCGAAGCGGTAACCGATGGAATGGTAAAGACACGTCATCTCGGTCGATTTCACTGCACGACAAAGATCAGCGTTGGTACAACCCCCAACGTCGAAAACAGACCCAACGTACGCAGTCCTGGGTAAAGGTTCGCAAAGAGCGCTTCGGAGGTGTAGTCCAAGCCCAGGCCATGATCGTCGTGGACGGCGTCGGCACTCATCCCAGCTCCCGCGTGAATAATAATTGAGTCGGACTCTTGCACCCAGTCGAATACCCGAGAAGGGAGCGTTACCCTCTTCTGGACGGTCATTGGCGGAGGAAGGGTCGGATACAGCTGGGCGAGCGCTTTCGTGTAGTGGGCGGCATCTGCCGACGAGAACAGGGCGAATATAACCCGCAGGGGCGACGAAGGTCGAGCTTCAAGCCATTTGAGAACGGCTGAGATAACCAATGGAGCAGCTTGGTCGGGCGGGAAGCCAAACAACCCCGTTGAGATGCAGGGGAAGGCGACGGTGTCGATGGGCAGGCCGCTCTCCTGAAATCACCAATTTGTTTAGCTCAGCTCTCATGGAACATAGTGATGACAAGACGAACCTCGACTAAATCCAAAGTATTGGTGTAGGCGTTTCTGAGAAGAGTTCTGTCTGTATCGGTGACGAGTGCTCCCTGATGGATCTGCGGTCCGGCCACGTGTAGGACATAAGAGGCGGGAAGGCCGTATCCCTTCGTCACGAGAGGCTCAGCGATCTCGGTTTCCGAAGAGTTTGGGCCGTCTACGAGGGCCGGGGAAGACATGATGGTGGCACAGTCCTGTTCCAGAGACGAAGTCAAGATTTGTTTCCTGGGTTCAACGGGAGATGTCACGAACTTCTCGCATTCGTGGCTGTGCATAAGAACCATTTCAGCTGTTTTGACCTTGCAAACTTATTGATGGTGCAAACTTACGCCGGCAGCAGCATGGAAGACGTTGTCGACGCACAAGTGCTTGGGCTGGAAGCAACCAAGCATTCTGGTGTTCGCAGCGTTGACAATCGCGAGCTTCTCCCCAGACAGCCTCGTGATGTCGCCTCTCCAGAACGACACTCTTTCCAGAACTGAGATTGTAGGCCTTCCATCGATGGTCATCTCCGACTCTGTCCCTACCGGGAAAAGCGAGCGCAACGATGGCACCTCCGTTGCGACTTCGAGCGGTTCCGAATTCGTCGTCGAAAGGTCTTCTAGATGCTGATCTATGGCAGCCATCACTTCAGCTGGCGGTAGAGATAAGTGGGCGTCCCGAACGGTCAGAAGGGCACGGATGAGTCGGCATCGTTGGTCGAAATCGACGCCGCTCTCAAGCTCGTCCAACGAAGGAGTGCCCTCGTAAGAAGGATCGCTGCAGAGAGATTAGCAAATCGGAAAAGGCCAACTATGAAGATGTCACCCGCACCTTCTGTGATGCTCATCGTACAGATAGTGAAGAGCAACGGTCGACGGTGAGAAGGGCGCATGGGCGGAGGACGCGAGCGGCCTTTTCTTGGTCGGAGGCGAGAGGTCTATCAGGTGCCGGTAGCGAGCGAGGGGGAACCGAGCCATGTGTGCAAAGAGGCAGCAGTGGCCGACAGCAGAGAAGAGAGTGGCTGGAGACAGGCGTCGTTTGGAAGTCTCGTGCGCCAAGATTCAACTTTCTCACCGAGGTGTTTCTGAGTAAGCGATCACGTGAAGCGGTGTTTTGAAAGGCAACCAAGCACTCTCGGGGAACGACGGCTACTAAGTACACCTGGTCTTTGCCATAACAGATCAATTAAACCTTCTATTCCTCCGACTCTGCCTCTGGTGGTGGCACTGGTGTTGTTCGTCCAATTCCCAAGACACTGTGAAGCAATCCTGGTGATGAGCAGAGAGGATTTCGCTGGAAAAGAGGCCGACTCACGATCTGCCAACTCGTACAAACAAGCCCCTCACGCTCTCGCGTACTGCAGGGTCCAAGTCACGCGCCAAGGTGTTGGTCGCAAGCGGGTACAATCGTGGCAACTGAGCCTTGAACTAGTGATTATCGAGGAGGCATTCAGTACACAGCCGTACGAAAGCGACACGAAGACACTCACAGCCTCATCCTCGAAGCCACAGAATCCTTGCAAGATCTCGACACAGACCGGCGTCCAAGCAGCGATATTCCGAGTTTGCGTCTCCGGGTTCAGCGCCACGTAGTTCGACAGAACATCCATCGCGAGACTAGAGGAACGCCTCAGTAAGGCTGTCACTAAATAGGACCCAGAGAAAAACTCACGGTGCAAAGACATCGACAACCTCGGCCCGCTTTTGGAGGTGATCGGGGTCGGTATCGTTGTACATACGGAGGAGGACGTTGACGAGAGTAGCGGCGCTGGTCGACTCCTGACGAAGCAAGTTCGGCAAGTCCCTCATGAAACCGACCTTCCACAACGCCATTCGGAGGTCCTTATCCGCGTTGAACTTTCTGGCGAAACGGTAGCTCTCGTCGAGGGCCGACATGAGCTTGAGGAGCTCGGACGCCGGAATGGTCGTGTAAACGCCCTCGTTCTGCAGAAGCTCGTGCGTCGTCTCAATGAGGAGCAGCTGCAACACACACTTGACGATGATTTGGCGGAAAACACGGCGTCGGTCGGGGTACGCGGTCTTCGTACCTGGGGCGAACCCGTTCGACTGGTCGGGGGCGGGGGAGAGAGGCGTGGGGGCGACAAAGCCGTTGGGGTTGGTCGCCGTTTCGGGAGCCGACGTTCCCTCGGCGGGAGTGATGAGGAGGTTTTCGTCGAAGAGCTGGTATGCCGTGGTGGTTTTAAAGAGCTGGACGAAGGTGGAAACGATCCGTTCCCAGCGGTCGGGAGAAAGCTTCTGGACGTTGTTCTCGAGCAGCTGCTGCAAGCACGAGGTTCCTATCCGAGCCAGCGTGTCGTTCTCTGCGCACACCATGTGGTGAGTCAAAGTTTTGAAGGAAGGAGGGAGAGAAACCCTACCCTGGCAGATACACTCGCACAACAGGTCGAGAAGACGATCGAGCATTCGAGCAAGGACATCGAAGTAGAAGGTGAAAAGGTCGACGAGGTTTCGAAGAGCCTGGATCATCGTGGTCGACAGCCAAACGCTCATATCCTCGTGGGTGCTGAACCTCGAAACGTCCGATCGCGACCTCAGAACGGCGAAGATCGGGAAGAGCACCTCCTTGCAGACGGTGTCCCAGAACTCGGGTGGGAACGTCTGGCCGTGCTTCTTGAGGGTGTCGAACAAGTAGTCGAGAGCTCTGCAACTCAGAAGTCAGCCTTGCGTTTCGTGAGAACAGTGATAGCGAGGGAAGGAGAACTCACCGCTTCCGCACCTCAAGATCCTCTCCGTTCATGATGACGTCGTAGAAGCCAAAGAGGACGGGGAACCAGAAGCGAAGCATCGGATCGTCGTTGGCGTTGGCCTCCGACTTGACTACGGTCGAGTTGGGACACAGTGGGCACTCGGGGCAGCTCAACATCATGGGGATAACCTGGCGGGTTTGAGACGTGTTAGCTCCAGGTTTCTTTGTAGAAAAGACACGCCGCTTACCTCACGAAGCATCTCGATGGCCTGCAAGCTGGCTCGCTGGTACTTGCTGATCTTGCAGAAGTCGGTAATGCAGACGGTGAGGTCGGCGAAGGATCCAAACTCGATGATACGCGAGAAGTGCTCCTTGTTGACACTCTGGACGATGTCGAACGCCTGGACGGCGATGCGCTCGTTGAGAACCTTGGCGGCGGCGGAGAAGACGCCGAACATGGTGCGCCAACCGGATCGCAGGTTCTGCACGCGAGCCTGGATCATCTGGTGGAGGCACTGGAGCACCATGTCGCGCGCGTCGGGGTGGTTGTTGTGAACCATCGCGTACTCGAACGGCTTGAGGAAGTCTTTCTGGAACTTGAAGTTTGCGAGCTCCTCCTTCTCCAAAAAGCGCATGGCGAGCTGTCGAAGCGAGTCGAGCGCGAGGAAGCTGACCTTGGCGTTCGTGTGGCACGTCACCTGAATCAAAGAGGTGAGCTCAGGAAGCCTCATCTTCTAGCGGCTAAACAACGAACCTGGTTGAAGTGCTCGCCAAGAATATGCCAGATGTTCGACCACTCGAGACGAATACGGTTCATGTTGTAGTAGGAGATCTCAACGAGCTTCTGGAGGCAGAAGACTCGAGGCTGCTCAGCCAGTCCCGAAGCCTGGATCTCCTCCCACGAGACGTCACTGAGGGCTTGAACGAAGTCCACGATGGCGGTCTACAAGGAAAATAATTCAGATCCTGAAGCCATTACAGTGAAAGGACAGCACGCACTCCCGACAGTTGCGGCGTCGACGAGAAGATCATGTCGGCCGTGATGTTGATGTTTCGAGTGCGAGCTTCGAGGGCAACCTCTTCCGTTGGTCGGTTCGTTCGAGAGCGAGCGGAAGCGGTAGACCGACGGTCCTTGGTGAGCGTTCTGACAAGAAAGAAGTCAGCCTTACGCTCGCGAGCAAATGTTCTGAAGAGAAGCTTACGGCTTGCGACCAAGCTCGGGCAAAGCGTGGGAGTCGACACCCTGCGCGATGAGCTGGAAGCGCTCCAACTGACTGACGCAAGTGACGACCTCGCGCCACGATCCCTTGAGGTAGTTTCCGTCAATCATGGCCACGTCGAGGAGTGTCTTGATTGCCTCGACGTTCTTCGTCTTCATCTCGCCAAAGTTGTTGAGGAACGTGAACTTGGCGAGCGTCGTGACGAAGGCGTTGCGCTCCAGCTCGAGGTCGAAGAGGCAAACGATCTTGATCGCCTGCTTAAATCCCTCGAGACTCAGGGTGATGAGGTCGATGTCCTCGGTGTCCTGAAGCGGGCCCGAAACGCCAGCGAGGATCGGCATCCAAGCGACTTCGAACATGGGCTTGACGTGTTCGAAATGAGAAGCGCTGTAGAACTGCTCCGTCGGGCGTCCGGCGCCTCGACGTTGACCTCGAACAAGGGTGCGGAACAGAGCCTGCAGATGAACGGTTAGGAACAATCCCGTCGCCCACCAGGAAACTAAAGCTCACCTCCGTCTTATTGACCATTCCCTCCGACTGCCAGACGTACGCCTCACGCTGAAGGTCTCGGCCGACCGTAGCGATGGCATTCGCGATTCCAGTCGACGCCTGAGGGCCAGCAGCCTCGACCTCGTCCTTCATCCTGATCTCGTTGGCGTTGATCTCGTCGTAGATGCTCGACAGAAGTTCCTCGTCCAAGTCCTTGCCGTCGTCAATGCCACGGTTGTTGCGAATGAACTCGGGCTTCGACATGGGCTTCTTGACCTGTGGGTTGTGGGCGTCGGTGTTGAGGAGGATGACGGAGAAGGCGAGAATGTAGGCCGTGTCGGCGTTGGCGAAGACTCCTGGATTGCCGGCCGTGTATCGTTCGGCGAACTTGAGCATGTATCGATCGATCTTCTGAGCCTCACCCGGCAGACGGAAGGATTGAAGGAACATTCGGAGGGCGTCCACGAAGGCGCTGTTGGAGAAGTCCATATAGTCGACGAAGGCATGCATCGTGGCGATGTTCTCGGCATCTCTGCAATTGTAGGGGAGTCAACAAACTCGTTCCACCGAGAAAGGGAAAACCGATCGGCGCACCCCTCTCCGAGGTATTCTCCAATCTGCGCCTTGTCGAGGCCATCGGCGTTGAGGAGGAAACGAGCAATGTCCTTGGGCTCGGAACTGCGAATGAATCCAGTGTCGATGAGGAAAGCAATACCCTGCACGAAGGTCAAAAAAAAAAGAAAAAGGTTGAACAACTTGAACAGTAAATAAGCAACATTGAGAACTCACCCGCTTCGGTTTGAAGTTGAACTTCTTGATGCCCTCCAACAGGGTCGTCTTGCGCTGTTTGGCGTTCTCGAACCGGCTCGGATCGTCGGAAGGAACGACGTCGGGCGTCACCGACCCAGATCCAGCGCCACCTCGAGAGGACGAGAGAGATGCGTGGAGGTCCGTCTCGCTGGTCCTGGCGGTCTCCTCGCTGTTTCTTGATGCACTGAGGCTTGACGACGAGTCGGAAGGGGTGATGGGCGTCGCCGGGACGGGCGCAACAACAGTTCCGCGACCAGCCCATGAAACGAGAGACCGCAGGACGGAGACAAGAGTCTCGAGCGATTGGCGCTTGAGGTGACTCTCGAGAGACTGGCCTGGTGGAACGTCGGAGAACTTGGCGTCTTCGCTCAGGCTGGCGCCGCCGGTGGGGAAGGGCGAAGATGCGGCTGCAGACACGGTTGATGTGCCAGGACGCTCGGTGGTTGAAGGGAAGTGGGTCGTGCCGAGCTTCGAGACGATGTTGATGAGGCTGAGGAATGGGACTGTTCAGCAAGAATAGACTGACACGTGTCGATGAAGGGCTTACCGCTCATAGATGTTATCAAGCGAAGACCTGTCGCAGTCGTAGTTGAGGTAGATATCGACGAGGGCCTGGGGGTCTTGCGCGAGGCGGCCGAAGACGGCGAGCAGGATCGACTTCTGCCTCACGGTCGAGTTGCGCATCTCGAGGATCGGGAGGAAGATCTCGTTGAGCAGAACCTCGATCTCTTTCTTGAGCTTGGTGCGCATGCCGCTGAGAACGCGCCAGAAGATCTCACAGCTGAGCTCGAAGACCTGAATCACCGGCGAGACGGCGTTGCGAGAGAGGGCGAGACAGAGGTATTGCTTGACGGCCTGGATGAAGGGGGTGCGCTCGCGAGAGGTGGAGGAGTGAATGACGACGTTCGGGTCGACGAAGAGAGCGATGTGGTTGCTGAGGATGGAGAGGACGAGATGGAGCGAGAGCATCTTCGATCGCATGGCGTGGCTCTTGAGGTCGCGCTCGCTGTTGAGGCATGGAATGAGCTACGATGCGGGTAGGCAGAAAGCCCAAATCTACGCACCTGTCTGCGCCCAGAGGCTTCATCGAAAGCTTGCAGAGAGCTCGGAAGACGAGGAAGGCGTCCTTAATGAAAAGGTCGTTGGGGCTGATGAGGTGGCCGCTGGCGGTCGTCGTCCCCTCGAACGAAGCACGACTGCCTCCACTGCACGTCCCACCATCTTTGTCAGCACCGGATTACCAATCAACGTCTCCTCCCAAGCTAAAGCTCACATAGTCACGTCTTCCGTTGACTCCGCTGAGATTGCTGACGCTGGAATAGGCGCCACGGTAGCTGCAGGGGGTGCAGGTTCGCCGTCGGGGGGAGGGAGGACCTCTACTTCAGGGAGCTCCGCGCTTCCACCCAGCTTTGGCGTCCGCTCGGCATCAATATCCGCCTCCGCTTTGGTCTCCTCCTTCTCTGTCTCCCCCGCGTCGCCATCTCCGTTCATTGGAACAGGATCGTCCTCCGCCACGGTACTAAGGTCCGTCCTACTCGCCGACGCACTCGCGTTGACGCTTCCCGCCTGACTGCCACTTCGACTTCCATTCGCACTACTGTGCAGGCCATTCGACAGCGCAGCCTCTCCCAGCGATATCCGACCGAACACCCCGCCGACGATCTGACCAAGTGTCGCCTGCGCGACCGTTTGCACGGTCCCAGGGCTACCCATCAAGAAGACGTTGTAGACAGTTCGCACAGATTTGAGAAGCGAGCTCTGGTGGACTGAAAGAGTCGAAGAAAGGATGAGGGAAAGGAGAGAGGAGAGGAGTCGGAGGAGGAGCGTGTCGTGCTGGGTCGTTGCGCCGCCTGGGACCGGAGCCGCATTCGTGTTGGATGTAGAAGTCGGGGATGGAGAGAAGCAGTCGCACACTGTGGTGGTGACCAAGTCGGCAAGCGCCATGGGCTGTCCCTCGGCTCCTGGCAGCACGTCCCCGTCCTCGGTGACCTCGGCGACGACGTGCGGCTGGCGATCGACGAAGAAGTCGTAGGAAACGAGTTTGCCGATACAGTCGAGGGCGGTGATCATGAGAGGCAAGCTCTTGGTCTCGCAAGCAAGGCGGAGGGGCGCGAAGATGACATGCGGGTCCACTGTACCGCCCGACGTGGCCGACATCGACGGGAGGGGGTGCTTGAGCGCCTCAAGGGCCTTGTCGACGGCATCCTTGAGAGGTTTCGACTTCTTGGCTTCCTTTGACGCAGCGATCGTCTCGAGGGCGGTGACGACGAGGATGCCGCTCACGAGCGAGGACGAGCCGGGCGCCGAGATGGTGTTGGTCGAGGCGACAGAGGAGCGGCGGTCTGGCGCACCCTGAGTGCTGACAGAGGTGCTCGTGTTGCTCCTGCTCATGACTGGGGCCGACGGGGCGGGGGAAGGAGACGTCGAGCCGTTTTGGTGTTGTGGGGGAGGCGGAGAGCGCGACGGAAGGGGAGGGGGTGCTGGCTCGGTCTCGGGGGTGGGTGCTGGCGACTCTGGCTGGACAGACCCTTCCTTGGACAGCGCAACGTCCTCGAAAGCGCCCTCAGACGCGGCCGAGTCGGACCTGGGCAGGGTGCTCTCGTCGGGGGTAGGAGCTGCGAGCGCGTCCGGAGCTGGAGCAGCAGGCGCGTCGGTATGCGTGCCGTTGACCTCGTCGGATCCATCCGCCTTGGGAGGAGGCGATGGTGGACTTGACGCCGTAAAGTCCTTGCTGATGGGGCGAGGTTTGTCGCCCTTCTCGGTGCTGGTTGACACGCGCGATTCTGCCTCAGACAAGGCCGTGTCGTCTCCGCGCTCGTCCTCGTCGCCCGCACTGTCGATTACGGGTGTCGAGGGCTCGACGACGACCTCAGGAGCGTCGGCACCGTCCTCCGGGGTGGGCGCAGGCGCAAAGGTGGAGGTCGGGGGCTGCTCGGGCGCGGCGTCGAGCGCGTCTTTGGGAGGCGTGTCCTGTGCGGCGGGCGGGGGGCTGACCGGCGGGTGCTCGTCCATATCTTGAGACATGGTGAGAGACTGGCCGGGTGGACGACTCTGGTGCCGGTGCCTGCGACGTCGAGGTTCGTGCCGGGGTATGTGTTGATTTGAGGCAGAGAGAGATGGCCCAGCGCGTTCGTGGAAGGTGCGCGCGCCCAAGCTTGGCTCGAAGTCCCGACGGCGCGCAGAACTCGTGGCCCCGTCCTGCTTCCTTCCATTACCACCAAAACAATACATTCCACGACGATGCTGTTCACTCGGATCCCACTACTCGCACGACCACTCCTCCGCCCTTCCCCCATCGCTTCGGCTTCCCCCGTCGTCCCTCTCTTTTCGCGTCTGTTCGCTTCCTCGTCGCCCGCCGCTCTCGCACGCAAACCGACAAAGACGAAGCTCAAGACGCACAAGGGCGCAGCCAAGCGGTGGATCTCGATCGCCAACGGAGCGTTCAAGAGGAGCAAGGCGGGCAAGGTCCATTTGAACGGTGCGTTGGGCGTCGTTTGCGTTCGGGCTTTGCTTTGCTCGGAGAAAGAGAGGAGTGCTCATCCCCCGCTGGCGTGTATGCAGGCGGTAAGGACCGCGAGAGACTGAACCGACTCGGAGGAACCGTATTGGCGTCGAGCAGACAGAAGCGGCTGCTTAGGAGACTGATGCCGTACGCCTAGAGCAACAGGGAGCGGGCGGAAGAGAGGTTTTTTGTGCGGGAGACGAGGCGCCTTGTATCATAGGGGGGAGGCCTGAAGAAGCGTAAGGGGGACACTGTGAAACGAATATACACAGTTGTATGTTTTTCACCATTTCACCACTCCAGTCGCGTTCTATCGGGACAGTTGCGGCTCACCGCGCTCCTCGCTTCAATCGCACGGTGCGACTTTATCACAGCCCAATGCTAGTCGAATCGACGCTTCATTAAAGAGCTTTACACAATCGTGCTTAGTAAGGAGATGCTCAGAACAAAGCCATCATTCTGAGCCTGCAGCGTGAAGTCGACACGAATGCACGAAAACACCACGTCAGCAAGCCTCTCGGCGACTCGATCAGGCAGCTTCTTCCCAAACCTTCGACGAAACATTCCAAATCACAATTCACCACCCTCCTACGGTCACAGGACTCGAGCTCTTCGACCTCGCCTCCGCTTCCGTCCCCCACCCTTCTCCGGACCGATACGCGCGGTACCTCCCCACATCCTCATCCACCTTATCCCACTCCGATGATTCCCATCCAGCGGACTCCTGAATCGAGAGGCGCGACACCTGCTCCTCGACTCCACCGGTGGAAGACCACGTCAAGCTGTCGGCCATCACAGAGGGAATGTCGCTGGGTTTCCCCGCGTGAGGGAGCTGAGCCTTTCCAGAGAGACAGTCCCGCTCTGAGACCCACGCTGATGAGTTGCTGAGGTGTGCTGATAGCTTCCCGAGAAGAGTGTGCTTCGCTTGGCTCTGCGGGAGCGAACGATCGCGTTAGCGAGGTCCCTGACGACAGGTAAATTGGGCTCACCTGAAGGAACGCGCGGTTCGAGACGATCACCATGGCCTTCTTCAGTCGTGTGAGCATGACATTGCTTCTTCGGATCTCACTGTTGACGAGGGCTCAGGAAAAGGCCTTGTAAGCGGAACCTTGGAGGAAACAACGCACGTGAGAAAGCCCAGTCTCTGCGTCTTAACGATGGAGACCAAGATCACTTCGTCTTCTTGGCCTGGAGAAAATTGGCGATCAGTATACATCAAGCTCATAGCAGTTACTGATGTATCTACCTTGGAAAGAGTCAACTGTATGGGCGTGGTCAGCATTACGGTTTTGCGCCAGTGAAAGGCGACGACAAACCGTTGAAGACCCTATCCTCCCAAGGAAGGTTTGCTTTCTGTTTTCATGGCACGTACTGTAAGAGACAAAAATCATATGTCTTGCAAGTAAACTATTTACCTTCAATGCTGTCTCAATCTCGTTCCGTTGCGCATCGTACGGCGTCAGGATCTTGAACGACGTGTTGGCGTAATACCGCTGAACGAGTTGGATGACGACGTTGAGCTCGCCTAGATTCTGTTCACCCGGAAGAGCTAAGTTTCTGCCTCGCTCCATCATCCAGCTCGAGAGCGAGGAGCTCACCCTGGTGCTGGTTCCGCAACTCTCCTCGAAGCCGCTCGCCACGTCGACGAGCTTGATGCAATCTTGTTCCTGAGAGACGCCCTGGAACGACTTGAGCTGACCGCTATAGACGTGTTTACCGATGAAGTCGCCGATTTTTGACGGCATTCGATCTGAACGTGGAAAGGGCGTGAGCGATAAAATATGAACGGGGGTGTCACAGGAGAACCGACATTGAGTGTCTAGGAAATACGCGCCGGCTTTGAGATGGGCAACATCGAACACGGAAGCTATCTCTGGAACCTGAGCCGACTGATACGGTGCCACTGTACGATTCCGCGTCAACCATATCACCTCTTACCGAGTCGATGATACCGGACCAGTACTCACACTGTTTCGCATCTCCAAAAAACGCGACCCTCTCGAGAGTCCTCCTGAACCGATCAAACACATGCGGATACTGGTCGATGCGGATCTGACTCGCCTCGTCGACGAGCAGCGTCGATAGCGGGAACGTGGCGAAGAAGGAGTTCTGGACGAGATTCGTCGACGAGAGCATCGCGAGGGTGGAGATCTGGTGCAGGAGGGAGATGTTAAGAGAAGGGATACGTATTGAGGATTTTGAAGCACTCACAATGACCCTCACGCCTCCCATCAGGTCTTCCAGCTCCGTCATCTCCAGCGTCGGTGGAAGCTGACCCGTCGTAATAAGGTTCTTCCCTAGATCGTACCGATGTTCATGCTGTTTTGACATCCACCAAGTCAGATTTCATCACGTAGAATTGAACATGGTACAGATGAAAAGCAGTTTACTAACCCATTCCTCAAAGAAGTCTCTCGAGACCAACAGCCGGAACTTGGCGAACCCTGAAGAAGCTAGACTCTCCGCGATATTCTTGGCGGCGACATTGGAGGAGGTGACGCAGTAGATGCAAGAATTGGACGGGGAAGGGCGTTGGAGAAGCCACGTCTGGACTGAGGCCGAGATGACGGAAGTCTGGAAAGGCAAGACACGTCAGCGCGCTTGATGCCCATCCGTCGTCACCGCAGGACAAACCTTTCCAGTTCCTGGAGGACCAGTTACCAGCACCGTTGATCCAGGCTCCTTCGGAGCAACAATTGCATCATGCGCCCTCCTTTGCGATGGATTCAACCTCGCCGCCGCTTCCGACACGATCATCTCTTCCTCACCCTCCACTTTGCCATCCCCCTGCCCCGCCCTTCCCTCCCTCCTTGTCCTCTGTCTCCTCCTCCCAAACCACAGAATGCGATTCACATGCTCCGAATCGTAGACGGAGATCGTCCCCATTAGCGCCTCCCTCAGGTACTTCTCCCACTGAAAGTCGCTGAGCGTCCCACTCGCTCTCCCGACGACCTCAAACTCCGTCACCACCATCTCCGCATCTCCAGCTCCACCAGTCTGGATGACTGTGCTCTTCCCAGAATGCTTCACGGCTTTCGCGTCGTTGATCCTCCGTCCGTCGGCGGTCGTGATGCGGATGAACTGGGACGAGTCCTTGCGGATTTGCGTGGAGAACTTGCTGTTCCGAAGCTCAATCTCGCCGCCACGAGAAGAGGAGAAGTTGGCAGAGGTGAATTCGGCTTTCGTGATTCGGGGTTTGAGACCTTCGAGTCGGTCGGCGATGCGCTGAGCCTTGACGAAGAAAGCGACTTGCTATGAGAGTTGAGTAAGCCACGTCAGCTCCGTCGTTCTTCGCCATGCTGCTCCCTCGCGAACAAGGATCCACGTTCAACGTACCTCCTGGCCGATCCTTCTCGTATCCAGCTCTCTCGCCTTCATGACGTACTCCTTGCGGCTCGGATGCCTCGCACACGCCAACGCCAACCACGCCCTCAATGCGCCCCATTTTGCACCGTGGTCCTCCTCCTCGCCCTTGGGACTGTTGAACGCCCACAGCTTGTTCAGCCCGTCGAAACCCTTCCTACCCCGGTTGAACACACTCGCCACCGTCATCGCGGGCAACTTTGGTTCGGCATCGGGGAGGACGGACGAGACGTCGATGCCGCATATGTCGTGCTGCAGGTCTCGGCGGATCTCGAGTGCGGACTTGACAAAGTCGAACCCGACGAGAAGGATGGTTGGGGAAGTGAGAATTTGCGGGTAGATGAGTGAGCAGGTGAGGTTGGCGAAGTGTGGGTTGGTGCGCCAGCTGTGGAAGTCGATGAACAAACAGCGCGTCGCGGTGGAGATGGCGAGGCCGAGCAACGCGTGCCCCTCGTCGAAGACGACCGGTGCTGGCGGTCTCGAGATGTGAGCTGAAGGTACAACTGTCTGGATGATGGAGTACACGCACCAATCCCAACCAAAGCTCGCCTGTCTGCTCCGTCGGAGCTGCCGACCTCCTTCGCATTGAGGTCCAACCAGTCGATTTCGGCCTGGGTGACACACTCGGTGCTCACCACCTCCAAGCTGTCGAGCCCAGCTCCGTCGAGTCCGAACGGGATCGGCTCGCCGATCGTGAAGCTGACGCTGTCGCGAGGAAACTCGGCCGGAGGAGGAGGAGGTGCAGCTCGAGGAAGAGGAGCAGGCTGGCGGTGAGGAGGAGGGTCGCGTTGGTGTTGAGTGACGGGAGCTGCTCTGCCCCTGCCTCGCCCTCGAGATCCGCCGCCGCGACCGCGAGACGCGCTCATCCCGGCGCGCAAGTTGCTGCAAGAAATGGACGGGCGACGAGCCGAGAGGAGGTCGAAACGCGGAGTGAGCCACGTGGCTGGAAAAGGAGCTCCGCCCGTCGCCGCCCAAGTTTCCATCTCGTTCCACTCGCAACCCTTTCTCTCTCGATCCTCCGCCTTCTGTCTTGCGTTCCCTCTCTATTTTGCACTCGTTTGCTGTCTAGAGCATAGTCATTAATCATGAGGTACGCCTTGCTGCTTGTTTGAGTCCATCGCCGTAGCTGACAAGCGCGGTCGTGAATGCAGCGGCAAACGCCTCAACTACAACAAATGGGACACTCTCGAGGTAGGCCCTGCTCTGTCTGTATTTAAACTGGTCACGATGTTAACTTTGTCGCATTGCAGCTCTCGGACGACAGTGACATCGAGGTCCACCCGAACGCACGTCCCCGTCTCCTCCTGTCGCCACCACCGCTCCGTTGCTTCGTGCTAACCTCGCCCACGCCTCTCAACAGGTCGACAAGAAGTCTATGATCAGGTGCGCCGTCCTCCACTTCTTTGCCCGTCTTGAACGGCTGCTCATCCACACCTCCACACGTCCAGATGGAAGCAGCGCGACATCCACGAGAAGCGTGAGATTCGCAAGCTCAAGATTCACCACCTCGGCGAAGAGAAGAAGATGAACGCCGCCCTCCTCATCCGCATGGGCGAGCTCAAGTCTGGGTTGGCCAAGGACGGCGACGCGTACCTCGAGCGCGAGGTCGGCAGGCTGAGGAGCGCCGTCCCCGACTTTGAGGGCAAGCAGTTCAAGGATGGCGAGCAGCCGAGCCAGGACCACATGGTCTTGAGCTTGTTGCTTCAGATTGGCAAGGCGGTCAAGGAGGGTCAGGGCAAGAAGACGGCCGAGGGCGAGCTGGACGAGCACATCAAGAAGTTGGAGGATAGGCAGGTCGACGTCGACAAGGAGAGGGAGACGGAAGAGGCTGAGCAGAAGAAGCACATTACGAGCGACGATCTTCACATGGGGTGGGATAGCAAGACGGTGCGTTCTTGGTCCAAAGATTGCTGTGTTCGCGGTGTGGACGAGGTG
This sequence comes from Pseudohyphozyma bogoriensis, assembly GCA_024364755.1. Lineage (NCBI taxonomy): Eukaryota > Fungi > Basidiomycota > Microbotryomycetes > Chrysozymaceae > Pseudohyphozyma > Pseudohyphozyma bogoriensis. The sequence continues at coordinate 241,994 of JALBUQ010000010.1, forward strand.
AGGGGGCGGAGGTGCTGATGTTTACGACTGGTGGCGATTCGGGCGACAGATGATCTCGAGCCAGCCGTCTGTCATCCCTCAGGGTCCTCTGCCACCCGTCAAGCCCCCGACATCCAAGCCGAAAAAGACGGAGAAGTCGACAGAAACCGTCATCGAGACTCTCAACTCGCCCGTGCGTCCTCCTATTTCCTTCCTTGTAACCGCTCACGCCCTAATTATCTCAAGGATCGAAAACTCTAGTCCACCTCCACCGCAATTTCTACTTCCGCCGCCGCTCCATCCGACAACTCCTCCGACGAAGAGTCGGACGCCGCCCCTCTCAGCCCCTCCGCCCTCGCCTTCTCCAAGCTCCCCTCCCTCGACTTCCCGAAATGCTACGGCTTCATCTCGGCGCACAGTGACCTCCTCGTGGAGGGCACGACCGACGCCCTGCTCGTCGAAGCGTTCTCGGCCGCGATGAAGAACCAGGACAAGCGGGCGAGGGAGTGCGTGGAGAAGGGGTTGATGATTCAGTACTGCTTGCAGCTTGGAAGGGATGGAGTGACTTTGTTCTTCAAGAGGTTTGTCATCGACATTCTGCTCCTTTTCCTCCTTGATCAATGTCTCAGAACTGACTCTCCAACTTGGATTTGTGCCACGTAGGATGACTGGCGCCGACCCTCGAGCGCTGCAGATGTTCCTCGAGGACGTCGCAAAGACTTCGACGCACATCATCAACCGAGCCCACGTCGTGGCGAAGGAGAAGGCCGAGAAAGACGCCGAAGGCGTTGAGCAGATCCAGCTCGTCGCGAGCGACCCCAACATGACGATCACGTTCGAGGTTCCCGACGGCCCACCGCCCGAGACGATCACGATCGAGGGAGAAGGCGCGGACGAGCTCGACCCCATCCAGGTCCGCGAGTTCCTGCAGAAGCGATGGGAGATTTTCGACGCGTTCCCGAAGAACCTCAAGAAGGCGCTGGTGGCCAAGTCGCTCGAGGACGTCAACAAGGTGCTCGGCAAGATGAGCATCGAGGATGCCGAGGAGGTGGTGCAGAACTTGCAGGATGGTGGCATTTTGTCGTTTGAGAGTTCGGAGATCAGGGACGAGACGGGGAAGTCGAAGGAGGTGCCGGTGGACGAGGAGGAGGAGCCCAACGACGTGATCATCAAGGATGTGCCGTCCGAGGTGGATTGAGTCCAGTGAGATGAACCTTGTGTTAACAGCTTGAAGCAATCGCATTTTCGTTCTGTTCGTTCTTCCAGTGGATTCGAAGAAGCAACACGTGGTGTTTCGCTCTCTTGCGTGAGACTCGGTAGCTACTCATCTAGACCGAAGCTCACTGTTCAATTCTCGGCGTGAAGTGGTTGAAAGCGAGTGTATAAAGAGTGGTGCATTGAGAGTGGCGCGCCGTGGCGTTTGTCGCTCGCGCGAACAGAACCCTTCGTGACCTTCTTCGACGTTCAACGTGCCACCACCACTTGCCTTCGGAATCCAGCACCAACGATCGTGGACAGGGGCCCAACGATGCCGCCACGGAGCAGATCAGTCGTCAGCGAAAACTCTCTCGTTCGTCCTCTCTCTTTCTGCGTCCAGGAGGTGCTCGTTCAGCTCGGTGTCCTCGGCCTTGCGTGGGGGCCCTTGTACGTCCCCAGGCTGATACTGTCGGCTCCACAGGGTCATTCAGACGACGAGGATGGAGTGGGCCCTTCGAATGGCCGGGCAGGCAAGGGCAAGGACGGGTCCAAGTGCGTCATGACCGTCCGAGAGCGTTCGTCGGAGCGGCAAGTGGTGTTGACTCGTGCGTGATTTGCAGGGACGTCGACCAGAGGAAGGAGCAGAACAGGGTCGCGCAGGTATGCAGAGACTCTCTCTTGTTTGTCAGGAACGCTCGCTTACGTCTGGCTGGTTGCACAGAGGGAGTTTCGTCAGGTCCGTGCCGACCCGCTTTGTTATCTTTCGAGCGGCGGCTAGGCGCTGCCTTGCTCGAGGTAGTGAACTAACGCTTGCGTTTGGTGGGAATGAACAGAGGAAGCAACAGTACATCAAAGGCCTCGAGGCGCGACTCGCTTTGCATGAGTCGAGCCGCGACGACCAGCTCGACCAGCTCAGGACGGGCATGACGGCGCTCATCGACGAGAACCAGAGACTGCGAGAGCTGCTGGCTCAGGTCGCCGGGTTCATCGTAAGCTCCACTTTTACACGTACATTTGTCCCTCTGCTGACTTGGGTTGCTGTAGGGGGAGGGCGTCGGCGGCACCCTCGCCAAGATCGGTGTTGACATGCCAGGTGCGTGATGCGTGCGGTCCTAGTCCTCAAGAAGCTCATACCGCAACATCGTCACTCAGAATTCCAAAGTCTCATCAACCGAAACCGAACGGAGCACATACTCAACACGCTCGACACGCTCCGAGAGCAAGGCTCGACGCCTGGCGCCAGCAGCAGCGCGCCCGCCGGACTGCCGCCACCACCGAAGCGACAGAGGACCGCCCCCGCGAGCGTCAGCTCACCGTCACACTCGCCTGTCGCCTCCACTTCTGCTGCAACCTCGACCCCTTCCTCCATCCCAGCCCCTGCCATCCCCGCCAACCCGTACGCGTACAACGTCCAGTCGTCGGTCCCTCAAGCTCCTCCGTACGGCGGATTCACTCTACCACCAGAACTCTCAACGGGACGCCCGAGTCCCACTTCAGGTCCACCTGCATCGGTAATGCAGGCAGCACGGGAGTGCGCCAACCTTGAGCACTCGAACCACCTCGATGCCGTCATGACGCTCCATGCGAACAAGGCGATGAACGATTTCACGTCGGGCACGTCCACCGCCGAGGAACACGAGGACGAGATTCAAAAGATGTTTTCGCTGCCGAGTGACAACCCCAAATTGCAGGCCATCCAGCTCATATCTTGTGAGTCTTTGCGACCCTTCGCACGACTTTCGTCTTGACTGATCCACGCCCGTCGACCAGACCACATGCGAAACTTGAGGACGAACCCTGGCTATCACCTTCCACCGTCCCTTCGAGCTACGGTGACCCAACAATCAGTGCCACACTCTCCATTCTTCGATGGTCTGCCTACCTCTTTACGACCCCGAGCTTTGCAACGGAACACGTGCTCATCTGGCGCTTCTGTACAGGAATCATCTTCGCGTCGCTCCGTGATCGCTTGATTCTCCTCAAGGACCAGTAAGATTCCAACTGCTTCCTCTCCCATTGACAGTTCCCTCACGCGCTATTGTGCTCAGGTACGACCTTCCAACGCTCTTGTCGGACCTGATCGAATCCGTCTCGATCCACGAGGACGACATCCTCCAGCCCTCAAATTGGGAACTCAACGAAACGTTCATTCGCAAATACTGGTTCGTACCCTCTTCCTCTCTGGCGGACGACTTTCCATCGCTAAAGCCCGGCTTCCAGGTATGTGATCGATGCGGACGTCCTGTCCATCTCGAATCGTTGGCGAAGGGAGAGGGGCGAGCCAGAACTCAGCTTGAGGGAGATCGTGCCGGATGGGAGTGACATTCGTGCAGAAGGGTTGTTGGGGAAGAAGTCTGTGTGATTGTAATTTGGTGGAATTCGTGGAAAGGTGTTCGTGCTTTGAGAGACAGAACGCCACGTGGTTCGAAGAGGAGTCGGCTCGCTGCTCTTGTTTCGGACTCCCAAGAGTACTTTTGCGTCGCAAATCTCTAATTTCGAATGAGTGCTACTAAGGCCCGTCCTTGCCATCCCCTCCATCATCCTTCTCCTCATCCGGGTCGCTCTGCGACAGCTTCCCAATCCGAAGCCTCAAGATCCCACCCAAGTCGTTGTCCGACTTGACCGTCAGCTCGCTCGTACGGTGAAGACTCTCGATCTCGTCGACACGGTCACGAACGTTGTCCAGCTGGGCGAGGGAGGAGAGGCGGAGTCAGATTTATGCCACGAGCGGGTGGAGGAAAAGGGGAAGGAAGGGAGACTTGCCTTCTCCTGGAACGAGTCCTCTGCGCAAATCGATCTGAACACACTCAGCATACTGTAGTTGAGAGATTTGATAAGCGATTCGAAAAGTGGATCAGGCTACTGAGAAGACGCTGCTCACAGACGGCTGTCGGGGCGCACTTGATAGCTGCAGGCGAGAGGGTTCGTCAGCAGTTGCGGCAGTACGACGGTAACCAGTAGGAATCACTCACTTGACATCGACGTTGATGATGTTGTGGTGATCCAAATCAATGATGTAGTCCGGCCTCGTCATGATCTCGCGCTTGAGGTCGCAGGAGAGTGAGAAAGGATGGGAAACCAAAAACACGTCAGCACCCAATTTATAGATGAATTCACGAGGCTGAGACAAGCGAGAAGCAAAAAGAACACTCACAGCACTGCGATAATTGACCTTCGGGTCCGGCAGCGCCGACAGCGCTTCCCTCGTCGATATCGGCAACGCCTGCAGCTCAGCCATCGACTTGCCCGCCACCTCACGAACGAGTTCCTCGTACGCCTTGCCCATCAATTCCTTGTCCTCTTCGGCTAGTCGTGCGAATTCTTGGAAGAGGAGCTGTGTTGGAAAATCGCGCATGAGAAATGGACGCGAGGGGAAAAGGTGCGAGGTGGGACAGAGGAGAGACGTACGAAAGAGCAAGATGACACCTTCTGCTCGTCTGTTTTCATTTTTCGAGAAGAAAGAGGTTTTCAGAAGGTACGTATGAACCCATGACACTATAGCTCACCCATGACCTGCACGAGACATGGTCAGCTCATCGAAGTTCCGCAGACGCATTAACCCAAATGCACTCACATCATCATCGTGGTCAGGAATAAGACCAAGCTTGTGGTTCAGCCATCCCTTCTCTCGTTCAATGATCTCCTCCGCTGCAGCGACCATTTCTGGTTTGTTACTGATCTTGGACAACGTCGACAATCGGCCACCGAGAAGATCCCAGATCTTGAACGAGACAGCACTACAAGCACGATGGATTAGATGAAATTAAACGTATTGATAAAAGAGCACGTACGGGTCGAGTGGTGGTTCCGAAGGGTAAAGAGAAGCGCGTGTTGGAGCGAGGCATGCGTGGAGTTCCGTCGGGGTGAGATCCTGCACGGCGAGCACATGCATTCGAGTCGAGTTTTTCTCTGTCGTAACGAGAATGTTTAGCGTGGTAAAGAAGCGATTATGGGTCGTAAGACATACTGAGAGCGACGTAAGGCGCAAACGAGTCGCTTGAGAAGATCTAGAAACACGTGTCAGTCGGGAACACCGTTCCTGTCCGGATCAACGCACTGTCGTCACTACTCCAGCCTGTGCCCTACGGAAGCTTGACGTCAGAAAGAAACAAGAGTTACGAAATGAGCTCAGTCTCACCAAGACTCGGCGCGCTGTTGAAGCATGTGGAGAAGGGAGTGACCATCTTCATCGTCATGGATGAAGTGGATGTTGTTGTAGATGAGACATAGAGGCCGTCCCTTTTCTTTTCTGAATTTGATAGCAACTGAGGAGTGGGACTGAAATCAGCTGTTATTCGACAGGCCAGTCTAAGAGGACGCGACGCTCGTGGCTTACCTTTCTCCAGCTTGTTGAGAGCACGTTCGATGTCGAGGAGAGGACCAGCCTCTCGGGGATCACGACGCTGGAACAGTCCTGCGAACGAATCTTCCGAAAACTCGAAGTCGAGCGCCTTTCCAAACCTCAAACGGAAGACTTCGGGATCCTCGTGAGCCTCCACCATGGCTACGCCGTCTGCGTCGTTGGCGAGCATGGCTTCCACGAGGAGAGAAGTTTTGCCGGTGCCTTTGAGCCCAAAAGAACAGTGTAAGCTATGATGCTGTTGACAATGAGGGTGAAGAATAGGTACCTTTGGGCCCCAGCATGAGGATATACTCCCCAGTGATATCGCCACGTACGAGCGCGTCGACAAAGTCCTGCTCGCGTCGCCGAATCCTGCCCGGTTTCTGCTTCTTGTCCACGCCAGTTCCGACATACATGGACGCATTGGCGAGTTCGAGGACGGGGTCGTATCCCGGCTCGAACGCCCTCCGCATCTTCCGAAGCACGTCGTACCTACCGCCAAGACAGCAGCTGTGGTTAGCGCGCACTGGCACCCAACACACGCGTCGGAAAGGACGGGAAGCAGACAGACTTGTAGCCCCAGTGATACAGGATTCCAGCTCCAGCTAGGAGGGCGACGCCTGCGGCGGTGGACAGGACCGAGTCGAGCATCTGGCCGCCCTTCCTCGGGCCTCCTCCTCCTCCCGCTCCGCCGGCTCCTGTTCCGCCGCTGGTGGGTGCCGGGTCCTCGTCCTTGAACGCCTCGTCAGGGTCAGGCTGAGGCTGGTAGGCTGGCGAGAGGGAGGTGTTGGTGATGGGCCGAGCAGTGGGTGGTGCTGGAGCTGGGACGCGTCGGGGAACGAGGGCCGGGAGCGGGTGGTGGTGGTGGTGGTGCAGGTGGGCTCGTGCTGTGGATCGCAAGGACCCGAGACTTCTACTGCCCCTCAGCATTGTGTCTAGATTTGAGTAGCTACCCGCTCGAGGGTGCTTTTGTAGAATTGATGGCTGGCCACCTGTCGCGTACGTTACCCTGAGAAAAGAAGAGACGAAAAAAGGGGGTGCAGAATTGCTTACTAAGCGATACTCTCTTCCATCTGATTATTATTTCTAACGGCTCCTCTCTGTCGCTCCCTCCGCCCATCACCACTCACTCTCGCAAAACTTTCGACGATGCTCCGAACAACTCTCCGTGCTGCTACTTCTGCTTCGAGGGTCCGCATCGCGACGCCTGTCGTCGCCCGTCTCCCTCAGGTCCAGCCGACTCGCGCCTACCACGAGAAGGTGAGCTCACTCTCGCTGCCCCCGAGCCCGTTTGACTTGACCGACTGACGATCCGCGATGGCAGGTCCTCGACCACTACGAGCGTCCCAGGAATGTAAGGAATTGGTTTCTATGGGTTGGTCGTCAAGGCTGGTCGAGCGGGACGGACGGAGGATGAGCCCGGCTCGCGAGGGCGCGACGCCGCCCGTCATCGTCAATGTGGCGACTCTCCTCCCATCGCCCTACACCCGTCCATCGTCGACCAAACTTGACTATATTCATCTATGGACCAGCCTCGACACCCCGAACACCCCCGCTTCCCCCGTCGAACGCGCCTGATCGCTGACCGTCGCTTCTTTCCGTGCACCTCCCCACCCAACCTTGCCACCCACCGCCATCCCTCTCACAGGTTGGCTCGTTCGCCAAGGACGAGAAGAACATTGGTTCCGGCCTCGTCGGCGCACCAGCTTGTGGCGATGGTCAGTCCCCGTCCATCCCCCGCCTTCTCCGACCCACCCACAAATCCCTCGAACGAGCTCCAATCCTAACTGACCCGTGTTGTCCCGCCTTCGCCAACCTTCTCCTTCGTCCATCAATCCGATGAAAACAGTCATGAAGCTTCAGATCAAGGTCGACGACAACGGCGTCATCACCGACGTGAGGATGAAGACGTTCGGCTGTGGCTCGGCCATCGCTTCCTCTTCCTACATGGTGCGTCTGCGCTTTCCACCGTCCCAGCGAGCAACGGAGCTGACTGAACTCCCCTTTCCTAGACTGAGCGTGTCAAGGGAATGACCCTCGAGGCGGCCGGAGCGATCAAGAACACCGAGATCGCCAAAGAGTTGTGCCTCCCTCCCGTCAAGCTGCATTGCTCCAGTGCGTTCTGCTCCCTCCTCCCTCCCCTTCATTTCGCCCATCTAACAACCCATCTCACCACAGTGCTTGCGGAGGACGCCATCAAAGCTGCCATCAAAGACTACCAGAAGAAGAAGGCTGCCGCCAAGGTCCTCCTCTCGCAAGACGGAGGCGCCGCCGCTCAGCCAACGCTCGCCGTCTAAAACCCCCCTTCCATATCGACACCTTGCTCCTCTCGCCTCTCGCTCTCCGTTCAGTGATCCACAGCACAAAAACCAGCTTGGACGAAAAAGGATATCATACATTGTCGCTGAGAAGGAGGGAAAGGAAGGGATGAGTGGATGCTCGTGGGGTGTACGTTTTGAGGGTAGGATGGTGTACGACGGATGGGAGGAGGTTTCCTACGAATAAAGGATTCGTTGTACATATGCAGCAGAGTGCAACTTGTGACATCTGAGTACCAACATCATCATCTCTTCGTAGTCGCGATGTTTCTGCTGCTCGTGCCGGAACTGACGCGGAGTCGCGGCACATGAAGAGGTTGCGCTATTTTCGGCGAGCCGGCCACAAGAAAATTAGCCTTTGATGGTTGAGGGAAAGCCCTTTCGGTTGAACGACACAACGAGTGTTTGACGAGGGTTGCTCCTTCCTCCGCCGAACGCCGTTGCTTCCGCGGACGCTCCGTTCACATGTTCAAGGTGATGCCTTTCGTGTCTCAACGGGGAGACGACTCGGTCAAATCGTATGATTAGGTAATTCTTGTTGATACATTTGCCTGACGAATAACGAGGAGCTCCGATTCCCGACCCCCACCAAAAACATTCAGCAAAGTCGCCGGTTACTGCATCTCCAAACTCATGCCGTCGTTGATCTGTGCCAAAGGGTTTTGATGAGCGTGGGAGGCAGATATTGTGCAAAACTCGGCTTACCTCGTCTGTGAGGGAAAAAAAAGGTCGTGGTAAAGGTAGGGTCAGTCAGTCTCAGGCCACGTCACGAAGGCAGCTTGGTCACGAACACTGCAACGGAGGAAGGGTCAGCCTACGTTCAAGAGAAACGAAAGCGGTGCAAACTTACATCAGAAAGCGAAATGTGGTCCTTGTAGATGGTGTACCTGTTGTGTTTTCGCCGTCAGCTTACCCCGGTCCCTCCGCACGACTTCGCACGGTCTACGCACCACTTCTTCAGGACGATCTTCTCACTAATCGGCAACTTCATCAGCTCCAGCGAATGCAAAAGGCCGATTATGTAAAGACTCACGCCTTGGTACCGGTCTGAGCAGCGATGAGCTTCTTGAGGTCTCCGACCGTGTCCTCGGAACTGACCAGACGGCGCCACACAGGTCGTCAGCTCGCCTCCTTCGGTCCCTACCTACGAAAGCGAATGGGACGTACTCGCACTTGACTCGGACTGTTCTCCACCAACCCAAAACGTGTGTCTCGTCAGCAAGCCTGTCCGTCGGCCCCGACCGCCGAGCACCCTCGCACGGAGTCACTCCGTCCCTCGCCTGCAGCAGCTGCACCCGTACGCACCCTTCTGACCGAGCCTATCGTTCGCAATGACCTTATCAGATTCGTAATGGTTAGCGATGGGCTGAGAGCGACGAAGTTCATGAGCGGGAGCAGGGAGCGCGACTGACTTCGATGAGCGCCATGGTTTGTGCGAGTCTGCAGGAGGAAGGACGGACCCAAGTTAGCCCAAAGCAATAGGTGATGGTACTTTCGTGCTGTATTCCCGACTACCGCCGGAAACCTCAGGTTGGACGTTTCGAGGCGTTCTCGTCTCGCCACAAGAGCTCGACGCTCGACGAGCAGGTAGGCGGGCGGGCGGGGCGAGCTTGCGCAAGCCGTCCTAGCCGGTTGCTTGTCAAGCAAAGAAAGGCGGCCTTACGGATTAATTCGTGCTGAAAGTGGGTGAGAGTATGGCGAGAAGTGAAGGAGTACAGCGCGCGCCCACAGTCGTCCAACTTGCGGAGCGACATCGTCGGATCTCGAAGCCTCCTCGCTGGGCTGATCGTAGCGCGTTCCTTGCCTCCGCTTCACTTACTCTACTTTTGACCATCTTCAATTTTCGCACAAACCTTCATCTTCCGGTTCTGTGCTACTCCTAGGTCTTGATCTCAGCTCTCAAGCCTGCGAAACGCGGTCCATTCTGTCGTACTCGCCTCCCGCTCAGAGCAATGCCATCGCCTCCACTCCCGCCAGAGCTATACACTAAGATTCTCGAGGACAAATCACTCTCCAAGATCAATCTCGTCAGGTGCTGCCTCGTCTCAAAGCTCTTCAGGACGATCGTCATCCCACTCCTCTATGGCACTCTCATCCTTCCCCTCGAAGGCGACCTCAAGCAGAGCAAGTTCGAGGACAACTTCACTCAAAATTCATCATCCCTAGTTCAGAGTCTCAACGGCCCTTCGCAGCTGGGTCGAGCTACACGAATATTGACTCTCGACTACCGCGAGTGCGCAGGCACCTGGCCTGACTTTTCTGCCGATCCAACCGTCTCGTTATTCGTCACTCAACTCTTTCAACTGGTGCCCGACGTCAAATGCGTGATTCTTCTGAGGTTGCATCATGGGCATTTTCCATTGCTGGCAGACGCATTTGAGAAGGTCCAACCTCACGTAGTAGAACTTCACGTTTACCGAACTTACTTGGAGGACGAGGACTTTTGGGACTCGCACGAGGACAACCTCGACTCTCACGACGACCCCCTTCTCAGGTGTCTAGGGACTCTTCCAACTCTCACAAACCTGATCACCGACGGCTACTCGCTCAGTGACGGTACTCCCGGTCCCTCGTTCCGACTCGCTTCTCTCCACCTCCGCGATGGAGCTTCCCAAGCCATGTTCGACCGCCTTACATCGGCATCTCACACGTCGCTCAAATACCTACAGTTTGAGACTGGGACTGAATCGAGGGATCCAGACCAACTCGAACTCCACCTCTTCCCCAACCTCACTGGCCTTTATCTAAGCTACAATTACCACTCCGAGGAGCGGCCGACGATGTTGTTGAAAGCGTTTCAGAAGTGTCCCAGCCTGACTAACCTAAGTATTCGCGTTGAAAATTACAACAGGCCGACCGTGCAACCCACGTCTTGTCTCGTCGACTTCTTCCCGTCGACCTTGCGCTCACTTGACCTCGTCTATCGGTGGCCCTCCGACGCTTCGTTGGCTGCTCGTCTTGCGAGGAAGGACTGGTGTCCAGCACTCATAAACCTCTACTACCTGCCAGAAGATTATGATAATGTGGAGGTGATCAAGGAGCTTTGTCAGGAGCGAGGGATAACATTGAAGTTGCTGAAGCGAACTCGGATCGAACCTCGGCGGAGCAATCGTTAATGGTGAGCATCCAAATGCCCGGTCCCTATAGCTCAAGCAACCTTGCTAAGTTTGTCTTCTGACAGTGTGTCTTTATGTGGGACTTTTCTGAAGGCAAGGGAGCTCGGCACCGAGCGGGCGAATAAGTGTCCGACACGTGTTCTATATTTCTGTGGCACTTTGTCGCGATGCGTTGAGGGACTGAGAAATGAAACGTTGACCTTTTTTCTGACAACAAAGTTGCTCTTGTAACATCATTCCAAATGCGACAGGTTCCGTTTCTCGAGGCCACGAATAAAAACAACGTCAAGCTCTCGACTTGACGTTCCGCACAAGTCTCGACGGTGGAGCAACGCTGAACAATGCATTGCGGGTATGAATGGGTATCACGGGACTGTCTATGTACTTCAAGCTCGTGCTGGGGACTAAGCTGCTCCTCACGCGAGCAATGCCACTCCTCCCACAAATGCCAGAGCGAGACTGAGCCCACCGGCGACGAGCGTCGCAGCTCCAGCCGTCTTGGCAGTGGTGGCAGCCGCAGCCGGCGCGGCCGAGGTAGACGAAGCAGACGAGCTCGTAGAAGCAGTCGTGACAACCTTGGCAATGGTCGAGCTCGTTGCCGCTGCGGCCTGCGACGTGGCTGTGGAGGCGGCGTGAACGACGGCCGCCGAGGCAGCGTTGGCGTTTGCCGTGGGGGCGAGGAGAGAGATGGAGCGAGTGCCAGCGATGTACTGCTCGTAGTTGGGGTAGATGTAGGACGTGTTCTCGACGTATCTGCGGGATCGCGGATCATCAGCGCTTCCATCTCTGGAAGGAGCGGGGGAGGAAAACCCTACGGTCGAGTGTTGTTCATGCAGACGGCGACCTGAAACGGTGGAAAAGTCAGCCAGGCTAGTCATACTAGCTGGAGCCGAAGTTCACGTACGGGCATCACACCTCCCTTGAAGGTGCTTCGGATGGTGGGCAAGAACTGCTCCGAAAGAAGCATCGTCTCTCCGTCAATCTCGTGGGTGAGAACTGGGTGCCAAGCGTCAATACGTGGTCCAAGAGCATTCTAGATTGAACGCACCGATGGTTCCCTCCTTCGAGTAGTTCCCAGCGGCGCCTTTAGCGATGATGGAGTTGTAGTTGGCGTCAATCTCGGCCACACCCTGTGATGAGGTGTCAGCACTGGTTCGAGCGAGGAAAAGCGAGGTGAAAGAGACCCACCACCACACTCCAGTCGTAGTCGTTGGTGTCTTCCTCCCAAACACTGCGAAGCGGAAAGCATTGTCAGTCCACGTTTCGACCCACCAAGCTCCAAACAATGCTCACATCGTGGTCACTGAGGGGAGAGAAACGTCAACACACGTCTCGGAATGCAGAAAAAACGTTTTTTCACTTACTATCGAGTTGTTGAGCAATGTAGCGGATACGGTCATCGACGTCACTATGGGAGACAACACACTGAGCTACATGTCGCTTTGTTCGACGTTCTAGAAAAAACGAACCCGTAAGGAGGACGCCAGCACCTGACGGTGATACCGAGGATGTCCTTGATGGCCTTTTTGGAGAAATAAAGCTCGGCAAAGGCCTGCTCGTTGGTCATCGAGGTCATGTCTGTCGAGACAACAGACGAGAGGTCAGCAATGCGTCGAGAGTCAGGGCAGAGAGGAAGTAGACGAACAAGGGTGACCTGGGAGACGAGGAAGTTGGTTAAACATACGTCAGTACTTCAAAAAGACCGTTCGGTCGAGGTCGCTCACTCCAAGTGTGGGAGCAGATTTCGTGTCCTGTAGGGGAAGATGAGGTCAGGAAATGCTGGCGGCGAAAGCCAGAAGGAAAGTAGCTTACCATCAGTGAGACCACGCTGAGCCTCAAGTGGCTGTGGAAGAAGCAATCAGCCTCGTGCCCGTCTGAGCCTTCGAGAGGGTCTTTACCCAATCCATCACGTTCGAGCCGATGTCTGCGAGCGACTGATGTCAGCACCTGAGACACCGTCAAAATCCATCTGAGAGCCTTACAGAACAAGGTAGCCTTCTGCTGAATCGACAAAAGGTAGTCGTAGTACTGTGAAGGGAGAACGTGTCAAAAATCGCGAAAACGCGAGGGCACGCTCTGACGGTGGCAATGACGTGGCCATTGAATGAAAGCTTACGGCATCTGTGGAGCGCAGAAGAGCAGTCAGAGTGCGTTCAGATTCAACTAAAGGTAGCTGCCACTCACTATGAGAGCAGTTGGGGCCTGATCAGAGCAGCGAAGCGGGAGTTTCGTCAGTCAACCTTTCTCCTCGCAAACGCGAGACATGAAACCAGGCGACCCACCATCGTCGAGGGTGAAGCCTGCGTAAATTAAATAAATATCAGTCACCGTTTCTCCAGAAAAACTCGAATGAACGAGCTCACCCCAAGTGTTAGGCTCTTCACAACGCGTCACGTCGGCAGGGATGCCGGCAATCTTTGGCGTGGTGCACCTGCAGGAACAACTCGTCAGGGGGCGTTCCAGCAATTGATCTCGACAGCTTCACACATACTTGTTCCACGACCACCAGCAATCAGGGTCGGCATCAGAGTACGCAACACCCGTGAAGTTTCTACACGTCACGTCACGTGCCCTAGCGTTAGCCTTTTCCACACTTTCGCGCTGACAGAATCGTCGGTTCCTTCGAGACGAGTTGTTGAGCGTACCCTGCACGATCTCCTCGAGGAGCGATGTTCGGGATGCCAGCCTCGATGGACGTGAAGAGGGCTCGGTCCGCGGCAGAGATGGTCGTCTTGGACAGATCGGCCGTCACCTGTGGCACGACCCCTTTGTCAGCCTTTCTCGCTCGACACGCGAAAACTGCTAGCGACCAAGTTCCTACCCAAATATCAGGAAATAGCGGTGCCTGTCGTTGTGGACGGAAACAAGGTTCAGAGATCAAATGTCAGCCCTCGCGACTCGCGGGTGACCCAACAAAGGAAAATTGACGGGAAGGCGACGCACGAGCTGGTCCGCGATGGGGAAGTCGTAGGCTTTGGATCGTGCACCATTCGAATCAGCTTCTCTGCCTGTACCAACTCCGTGCTCGAAGAGGCGACTCACGAGTGCACTCTGCAGCGGCGCCCTTGATGGCAGCTTCCTGAGCTTCTGTCGATCTGCTTCCCGTCGTCGCGGCCGAAGCCGCGCCCGCCGAAGCGGAAGCGACAGCAGCGGCCTTGGACGTCGTCGACAGCTTGGCAGCGATGCTGGACACCGATGGGTGGGCGAGGGCGAGCGGCAGGGCGAGGAGCGGGAGGATGGCGGCCTTCATCGCGAGGTATGTGGTGGCTGCGATGCGTGACTGAGCGAGAACGGGAGCACGGGCGGGGGTCGGGCGGTGAAGCGGGCGCGGGAGAGTCCTTCACCAGGAAGGGAGAGAGTCGTGTAAGAAATGGGCACAGAAATGCAGCACAAACGGGCGGAAGGCGGAGGGAGGGCGTTGGTGGAAGGGAGGAAGCCGAGCTGGGTCCGCGAAAGCGAAAGCCAAAGCGCCGGCTTCGCTCCACGGCGCGCCTGGTGGCAGATCGCCTAATATTAGATGCCAACGCGTTCTTCCTGTTGTTCAACATTGTTGCTCAGAAACAAATTGCTTTCTATTTGCTACCAGCTGTGAAATACTGCTATTCCATCCACCAGCGTGAGCACAGCCCCTTGAACGCCGACGAGACGTGCACGATTCCGCCGCTCAGACGCGTCGACGCTGGCCCACAACACGTAAACAGCGCGTCGCGCTCAGAGCCCACACCCTGAACGTGAGCCCCGGTCCGAACGTCGGAGGAGCGCAAAAGGCTCCCATTTCTCGCCCTCAACAGCTTCCAAATCCAAAACTTTCTCGTGGGTGCCACGGAAAGTCCGAAGGAAAAGTTTGTGCCAGGAGGGAACGCCCTTGTGGATCGCGAGGAACAGCGTGACTGAATTGACGTGAGCGGCTCGCTGACCTCAAATCCGGTACAAGGGTGGCAGCCGTTGGCCCCTCGTGTTGCGCCAGGGAAGCGGTACATCACCTCCGCTTGTCACCACTGTTGACATTGTTGTCACCGCTACCTGGCAACTCAGCGCATTTGAGCAGAAAGGCGTTCTTTGGTTCCAATAATGGACAGTCGCCGTCGCGTCGTCGAGAGGTCATGGTTCGGACGTCGACGCGTTTTCAACTTAGATAGTAAGCGGATAAAGGAAGAAGGTAGGTTGGTAATGAGGTCTCGAGTTTACGAGAGAGGTGGAGCCCGAGCCTGGAGACGGTATCATTGCAAAGGAAGCCAGTGGAGGGGAAAGTGACGTGTCGTCTACGGGTCCAAAGCAACGCAACAAGTCACTTGGCTAACAGAAAGCCTTTTGCCAGGTGGCTAAACTGTGTCGTAGAATTAAAACAATGAAGGAAGGGCCTTCGCCAGGGGGAAGCAGAGGAGACGTTTCTTTCCTGACCGCTGACGTGGCCTAGGTCTCTGATCCTTTCCGCACACTAACGAGCAGATGCAACGCGTGAAAGCAGATCCACGTTGAAGAAGCAAAAAGTTGATTGCGCAAGTCGGCCGTGATTTACTCGACTATGCCTCCGTTCGCGAAATGACCTCCTTGAGTTCGTCCTCCTTGAGGATCGCGAACCCAGTCTTCGGCAGGACCTGCAGAGAGCAATTTCATAAAACTTCTTGTTCCAGAAGAAGGAATATGTCAAAAGAGAGAAAGACGCACCTGCGCCAGCTGGACGTTGTTGTGGTCCAACTTCTCTTCCATGACCTGCTTCAGCACCTTGAGAGCCAACACCTGAGCGTCCTTCAACGTCATCGACTGTTTCGTCGAAAGCCAACACCAACATTAGCTTCGATTCTCTCGTAAAGTACCATTGGGGGACGGGAGTTGACGCACTTTGCTGTACGAGTCCTGCAACTCGCTCTGAGCTCCCTCACTGCCCGACCCAATCGCCTTGGCCTCGTATCGCATGAAAGTTCCCGAAGGGTCGGCGTGGTACCTAAAAAACAGCGAGCTACGAGTCAGCACAAGTTCGAGAGAAGAGTCGTACGTGGAGGTGGGACACGTACAACTGTGGGCCACGCTCGTCGATACCGGCAATCAGAAGCGCAACTCCGAATGGTCGAGACTGCAGGTCATGCAACAAGTGACAATCTTAGCTAAGTCTACTTAGAAGACAAGACGTGGGCTAGACGCACCATGGTGGCCTCCTCCTCATCAGCTCCCTCCCCGAACTTCAACGCCAGGTCCGACACAGCCTGGGTCACGGACTCGACGTTGATCTCCTCATTGTAGGTAAAAGTGTGGTTCTAAAGAAGCGCAAAGAGAGAAACCCAACGATCAGCTTTCGAGCTTTCCCACCATCTCCGCAGGACAGCACCCAGCACCATCTCCAAGCGCGCTGTCCTTCCCACCCAACAACGAGCACTCACCTGAGCCGTGACACGAGCGTGCTCAACCATAGTCCTCGCATCGGCCGTCAACCCACTCATGGCGCAACCGATGTGGGTGTCAATCTCCATGATCTTCTCGATCGAGTCGGACTCGAGGAGGGGCGACTGCGTGCGCTTCTCGACGGCGAGGACGACGCCCTCGGAGGTCTGGATACCGACTGTTGTGGATCCGAGCTGGTGAAGTGAAGGTTGGGATGTCAGTGGGGCTGTACGTGCGAGGTGGTGTGGGGGTAGGTCGGGGAACGGAGGGGTGCAGGAGTGCGGCGAACCTTGATGGCTTCGATAGCGTACTCGACTGGTGGGAGCGAAGAGTAAGTTAGCACATAATTCAAAGTACTCGAATAAAGTCAAACGAGCTCACCCTGGAACAATCGACCTTCCGGAGAGCTGCACGAGAAAGCGACGTTGAGCTTGCGTCAGCTCGTTGCTCCACCTCTTGTGGAGCGCTAGAACCTGAGGCAGAACAATGGCGTACAAGACGTTGACTCCACGGTCGTACTCTGACCGACTGGGGTGGGCAAACGACGAGGTCAGCATGGGCTGGGAGCGCGGGACCAGACGAGGCGACGCGCGTACCTGCTGAACATGGTGGACGGGCGAAGTGGGAGGAGAGGTTGCGGACGGTGAGAGCTGGGCAAGGGTGCAAACGCGGTGAAGAGGAAGGGGTAGAGCAGAGTCTGAGGTTGAGGGGAAAGTTTTATGTAAAAAGTAGTGAGAGAAGAAGGGACGGCGGCGCAAGCCCGCAAGTCGACAAGGTGAGCGCCGCGTCAGCAGCGCCGCTCCTTGTTCTCGTTCCACAACTCTCACGACTTGCTCCAGCACACGCGGTTCAAAAGAATTGCCGACCAAAGATGTCACTAGCAGCCCCAGAAGACAACTACCTGCCCAACGTCGTCGCCAACGCCCAGTCGCTTTACTATGTCAAGTCGACCTCGTCGTCCATCTCGGGCGCCGTCGCCGGCGTGCTCGGCCTCACCAACCTGTCAGGCTTCCTGTTCTACCTCGTCTCGTCAGTAGCGGTCGGCATCGTGTTCGCGGCGCTCAACTGCAAGGGCCGACCCGCGGCGTACTTTGCCAACAAGTCGCGAGAGGTCGTCCTGGGAGGATTGCTCGACAATGCGTTCTCGTTCGTGCTGTTCTGGACGTGTGAGTCTCTTCCATGACCTCTGATTGAACCTCTCAGCTGACCATGTGGTCCACCTTTGGGCAGTGTTCTACGCGCTAGTCCACAGTGCGTCTTGCGCTGAGCCTCGCACAACCTGACGAGGCGGGGAGGTGCTGACAGTTTTGCTTGCTGTGCAGTCTACGATTAGGACGGATATTTTGGGCGATAGGAAGAAGAGGAGGAGAAGGACACCCGCTCAGGTCGTCGTAGCTGGCGCTTCGTATTGTTGTATCAAGATAACCCCACGCCAGCAACCACACTTCTCAGCGAACGCTTTGGGCCCACGTCTTCTTGGAGAGGCTTAACAAAGTGGTGCTCGGAACAAGGGACTTGAGTAAGAGGAATATCGTGGTTCTCTCGACGGCCGGGCGTCAATGGTGCGCAATCAAGAGCGCCGGGAGGCGATCAACGGGGCTATTTGAAGAGCCTTGACAGCAAGCAAGTGAGCGGAGCACGTTTTGGCACTTCTTTGGCTCATCTAGACGTTACGTTGCGTCTGCTTCAACTGACAACCAGTGGATGTACGACGCTATGAGCCACGTCAGCACTGCTGTACGGTGCCGCACCCCGCGGCTTTTGGCGCCTCGGGGCCCTGCACGTCAAAGTGGATCGTCCCTCCACCCACCATCGCCCGTCCAACCTTTGCACGACCATCAGCACGAAATGGCGGCTCCGACGGCATCAGACGCGCCGTACATCTCCCTGCAACCTGTCGACAAGGACGACGACGGCAGCGTGTCGAGCGAGGACGACGGCCTCTCGAGAGCAGCAGCGGCGACGCGCACCTTGCGGCGTCCATTCGTCGACGTAGCCGGTGGTCGACTCTCGGACGAGTGGCTGGCTCGTGGCCGCAGGATCGTCCGGCTGGCCCTGCCTGCCGTCGTCGCTGTCGGCCTCTTGGTCCTCAGCTGCTGGGGAGGTGAGCCCTGGAGCCTCGTTCTATCGAGCAGCACGCGAGGGGAAGCTGATCGCCGCCCATCTTTCGTACAAAGCGCCTGCAGTGTCGACTTACATCGGCAACTCGCAAAGTTACGACTCGATGCTCCGAGAGGTGAGCACTTGCGCTGATCCTGCTGGCCTCCCCCTGAGCGAGCGCTTGAAGCTGATCTCATCCACACCTGTGTCCGGGTGTATTGTCACCTACCGCAGGTCATGAGATACCCGCATCAACCTCAGGACAGCTTCGAGTCGCAGCTCGTCGAGGGTGTAGAGGTGCGTAGCAGCGTGACAACGGCGAAACACGTGGTTGAGCTGTTTCCACTGACGTACCCTGTCCTTCTACCCCAACCTTCCCTCTGTCCTTGCCCTCTGTCCTTGCCCTCTGTCCTTATCTCTTGTCCTTCTCATCCTCCACCAGTACATCACGACCTTGAAGTACGGCGCTCAGTCCAACCAGTTCCTCGCCGTTCAGAATGTGCCGTCTCTTTCCCCTATCCGACGTCGAAAAGGAAGGAATTGACCCCAGACAATCGTGCAGCTCCTCTACCTCGCGAAGCGTACGAACAAGATCGCCATCGTCATGTCCATCTCCGGCATCTGGCCTGCAGGGTCCAACTTGAACTTTTCAGACATTTACGACTTGCCGCGCTTCTACGCCCTCACCCGAGTCCCCGCCGTCCCCATCTCGTCCTTCAAGACCCGACACTCCGAGACGAGCCGACCAGAAACTCTTCCATGCTGGTCGCTCTTCGAGCAGTACCGCGGCGGTGGCAACTTTGAGCATTTCGGTCACCACAAGATCTTCACGGCGATGTGGGCGATGCCGCACTTTGCTCGCACCCAAACTTCCCACCACGCGATCCAATTCGAGGAGGTGATCGACTTCGTTAGTAGTAGGAAGCGACAGGAGACGTGGCTCGAGGAAGTTCGGGAAGGTTGGCTGCCTCAGAAGAACGTGGCGGCGGGCACGCAGGTCGACCTCGCCGACAACGTCAAGGACGGGTTCGACCCGCAGTCGCAAGAGACGCCGATCAATATCTCGGTGACTTGCCTCGACAGCACGTTCTACCTCGCGTACGATGCGGTTGGGGAGGTTGGGCATCACCGCGTCAACGCGCCCGAATGGAAGGAGATTGGACGACACTTGAGGTTCACGCCGAGGATCGAGGAGGTCAAGGAGAAATACCTGAGGAGAATATTTGGGGTCGACAAAAGAGATGAGGTGCCGATGTATATCTCCATTCATATGTGAGTGGTTCTGACAGAATGGCCTTCTGAGCGAGAGAAGCAAGCTGACGTGGCCTTTTTCTTCCCACAGCCGGCGCGGCGACTTCAAAGACTTCAAAGGAGGCTCGATCCTTCCACTCTCGAGCTACGAGACCTCCGTTCGCGACGTTCGGAGGAAGCTGCTTCGCCGGACCCAGCTCAAAGACCCAACGGCGCCGTTGTTCACTCTCTCGCCGTATCACTGGCCAGTCCTCGTGACGACGGACGAGCCTGGGACTTCAGACTTTGTGAGAGACGTCAAGGCGCTTGGGTGGAAAGTGGTCGATCATGTAAGCTCCCTTCGTCTTGTTTCGAGGCCTTTGTTGCAAGGCTGACGCTGACGTGGGATTCCAGGACGAGCTGAACACGACGGCAGAGTTGGGTGACTGGTGGGGGCCGGTGCTGGACAGTGCGATGCTGGCTGGAGGGCACGGGTTTGTTGGGACGATGAGGTCGACGTTTTCACTTTTGGCGGGGTTGAGGGTCGAGAGGTGCGTCGACTCGCTTTCGCTCTGAGCTTCAGGCCATGCGCTGACCATGGTTGCTCACTTAGTTGGAACAACGGAGAGGCTGTGGTGGCCCAAAAGGAGAGCTAAAGCTTCTAGGTCAGAAGTGAAATTCAGCTTGTAAAGAGAAACCCCCCGCCACACTGAGAACTCCGGGGCTTGGGAGAGCGCGCTGACGTGTCTGATCATCATTCGTCTCAGGGCCGTCGGCTCACTAGCACGGGGTCTAGACGATACCAAGTACATTTGCATCACACCTCGGCTACTTTTTTTTGTCGACCCACACGAGTGCTCGTACGAGCTAAACTGGGAGCGGGCGCGTGGTCGCCTACACCGCATCGCGCGTCGGTCTGCTGCCCCACCTCCGCGCTTCGGCGGATGGCCTCGCTCCTCTTCAATCCTTCACCCAATTGTCTCATCACTTTCAATCAACGTCTATTTGAACGGTGTCAAGACTCTCTACTTGTTGCATCAACTCACTTTGCCATCCTCAACGTCGTCTCAGCCCTCCAGCGTCGCCCGCGATGTCCCCGCCACCGTTTCACCAGAGCACCTGTAGTGCGTTGTTCGCACGCTGTTCGACCACCGACGAGGTGTACGAAGTTCTCACCGCTTATGTCTTCTCCAGTGAGCACCCTCTGCTCTCCTCTCTGGCACAACGTACTCACACCCGTCTGTGTACAGAGTTCTCGCATGGTTCGTCGTTCTCCGCCAGTCCTCCGAGCATCGAGCGGCGGGCCACTGACGGGTTCTTTTTCCACAGGGACGAGCACCTGGGCCGTCTTCATGAAGATCTACTACCTCAAGCTGTACCTCAACGGCACGAGGCAGGCCTCCATCCTGCTGAACCACTACGCCGCGTTCCGCGAGATTGAGCAAGACATCGTCAACGGCGCCGGCCAAGGTCTCGGCGACCGACCCGTTCAGAGCGACGTCGGCAGGGAGGCGTGGAACATCGCACGAGCGGGGATCAAGCAGCCAAAGAACAAGAAATGGGGGTGGAAGGGCAGGCGCACGGTGCAGCCTGGTGCGGGCGGCAGAGGCCCCGGAGGTCCAGGTGGAGGCCCGGCGGCGACGCTCAGGAGACGGTCCGAGGCGGAGGTGAGGGCCGACGGTGAAGCGTTTGCGGATATCCTGAGAGCTCGAAGGATGGCCGGTGTCGATGAATGTGGCAGAGTGTGAGTCTCTCTTTTGTAGCTAGGGTTTGGTGGCGGACGAAAAAGTCCGTGGGGTCGGCGGAATGTGGGCTGACGATTGACACGTCACACGCAGGGGGAGGTTGCCGGTCTACATGGAGCCGCCTCCGGAGGACCTGGTGTCGCTGTTTGAGCAGGGAGACCACCATGTTGTGCATGAAGAGGGGGTTGCTGGTGGGAACGATCTTCCGCCTGGATATGAGCATGCCTGAATTACCCGGGAGCGGGATGAAGGACCGGGGATTCTGTTGTTGATAACCTTGGCTACTGCGTGTGTGGTGTACATTTATGGGCATACTGTAACAAGCATACTCGTTCTCGTTTCATTGCACACGTTTCGCTTACCCCGGGATTTTCTTATCTTCCGGCCGGTCAGAGAGTCTAGATTGCGCTCCCAACTTTTTGGACGGGAAACCCCACGCCGACGACAACGACCGAGGGCCCGTCAGTCCCCCTCTTTCTCCCTCGCTCGTCATCCATCTCCGCTTGATGACCCAGCCCACTGCTTGAAGCATCCTCCTTCCTGTCACCGTCCTCCGCTCACCGCTGAGCCCCTCCTGCGCCCGTCGTCCCACCGCTTCCCGCTCCCTCGCCGGCTCGCTTCGCTTCGTCTCGTGGAAGAATGGTCCGCTTCACCCAGAGCACGCTCCATCGCCTGTTCCAGCGGTGCAGGACCACTCCCGAGGCGTTTGAGATCCTCACCGCCTACGTCTTTGCCAAGTACAGCGCCGGCAACCAGCTGTGGCATGTCGTCAAAAAGTGAGTACTCCCGTCCGCCGCCCGTGGTCCCCCTCGTGGAGCAGCAGCGCGCCCCCACGCGGGCGTCGTCCTATTTCTGGAATGTATTCGGGCACCGCTTTATATTATGGGAAGATCTTTCGTGCTGGGAAAGGAGCTGACAGAGCCCCGTTTTGCAGGCTCTATTACCTCAGGCTCTTCATGAGCACGAATCCCGTCGGCCGGCGCGTCCTCCAGGACCACTACGAAGCGTTCCGCGACATCGAGGAGTACATCGTCAGCGGGATCGAAGGCATCGGCGACAAACCCATCAAGACCGTGCTCGGCCGTGAGGCGTGGAACATTGCCCGCTCCAGGCTGAACCGGACCACCATCTGGCCTTGGGGCAAGAAAGCCGTCGGCGACATCGCCTGGGACGGTCCGGGCTCCGTCGCGTCGGGTCCGGCGAGGAGGACGTACGACGAGGTCGAGCGGGACGGCGCCATCTTTGAGGAGATCCTGCGAGCTCGCAGGATGGCCGGCACTGACGGGTTGGGCGTCCGGTGAGTCTGTGACGTGGCATTTCCGCACCGTTCTGGCGGACGTTGCGGAGGACTGTAGGCTGACACCTATGTCCACAGTCGCCCTCCTGGCTACGTCGAGCCTCCTCGTGAGCCAGCGGCACGCTCGCCCTCGTTCGACGACCACCAACTCACGCGAGGCATCTCGTTGGGGAGCGACCACGGCGTGGCGCCGCCTGTGTATGTCGCAGTTTGAGGACAGCAATGGGGGGTCGAAGTTATGTGTAACAAATATAGGGCATTTTTAGAAGACGGTGCTGCAATTCATAGGGGCAGCCACCCTTTGTTTACCTTTTTGTTTCGAGTCTTGTTGTCCTTGTGCCCGCAGCCTCGTTTGCGATCACGTTTTAGCGCAGCCCGGCTGGCGCGCGTCGGCGGTGTCCGCCTCGCGACGCAGATGAACAAGGGGAGGCCGGCGCAAAACCCTCCACCCCAGACCACACTCGGCTACGCCCATTTCTCTCTGCAACTTGTTGACATTATACAGTAGAGAAAAGGTAGTAGTCCTTTTTGAACGGCGCTTCCACGTTGCCTCTGACGCACGCGCTTGGCTAGTCCGCTGATTCCCAGCGCTCTACCTTCCTTTTCTAGGAGGCGCCGGCGCTCCCGTACCGCGAACTTCGCCCAAACCAGCAAACATCGCCAGTGGAGCAAGGCTCCTCCTTCCACTTGTTTGTCCCTCGAGTCCCAGGGCGACCCAATCCAGCTGTATAGACGTCGCCGGGGCCGGATCCCTGTTCTCAGACGTAACCCTCACTCACGCCTTCGATCGCGTCGCTGGTCGACCTCGACGGAACGTTCCCTTTCCTTTCCCTTTCCCCCCCATTCCCTTCCTCCACCCATTCATTTCAGCATATAAAAGATGATGGACACTACCGGCTCAGGCCGCCGCCTTTCTTCAGCGATGCTTTGCTCCTTGCTCTTGTTCCTGCCTTTCGTCTCCGGCGCCGCCATCTCGACGTCCGTGGACCTTTCCGCTAGAACGTTGGCTCAGGTGCGAAGGAACCTCGCACTCACCGCTAGCGATACGTGAGTAGCTCTTCAAACACCTCACGACATCCAGCTGAGCCGACTTGCCCTGCCTCGCACCAAACCACACAGCTGGGTCTCGGGCACACAGATCCAAGCCCTCCTCGAGCTCGACTACCCGCACCTCTCCGTCTTCAACAAGTCCGCTTTCCCACCTTCTTTTGCCGCTGGAGTACCAACCGGAACCAACTCGATCATCGACTCGTGGTATGCGAAACGACCCGCAGGTGCGGTGCAGATGGCCGTCGTCTCGGGCGGAGCGGCTGGCGACCCGGCGAGTCTTGGGGTCGGTTGGGTGTTGGCTTCGTTGAGTGAGAGTAGTGCTACTACGAAAGCTGCTTATGCTGTGAGTGATGCTCTGATTTCTGACCACTGAGTGCGCGCCAACGTGAGCAAACAAGCTGATCCTTTGGGAGGGCAGACGGTGGTCAAGCAAGAAGTTGGCTACCTGTTGGGCTTGCCGAGGGCTTCGACTGGCGGAGCCATCAGTCAGAGGCCTGCGTCTGAGCCTGTTCAGCTTTGGTGCGTTTCGTCTTTGAACTGTTGCCGGATCAGCCTTGGATCGAGCTGACACGTGGCTTTCACAGGGCTGACTACGTTTGTGAGCATCGACCTGCTGCCCGTCTCCAAAGTTCCGCGCTGAGCGGAATTTCTTCACAGACATGGTTCCACCTTTCCTTGCGTACCAGGGCGTCGTGTCTGGCAACACGTCCCTCATCAGCGAGGCGTACAACCAGTGCCTCTCGTACCGCGCGAAGCTTTACAATTCCAACTATGGGCTGTGGGAGCACGTCGTGCTGGGCTCATGGCAGGACATTGGGATCTGGGGGACCGGTATAGCTCTTCTCTATCGAGTAACACTTCGAAGGACTTTGCTGACCTTGCTTCTCGGCAGGCAACGCATGGGCAGCGGCTGGGATGGCGAGGGTCTTGGCGACGATCCAGCACTCCTCGTACGCGTCGCAGTTCACTTTGCAGCAGGCCAACCTCGTCTCATGGATCAACGAGATCCTCACCAACGCCTTTTCGCACGCCTCGGTAAGTTTCTCTCCGCCACGTGGTGTTTGCACCGCCTCTATCTGGGAATCGCTCACGCTTGCGCGCTTTACTTGACTGGAACCCGGACAGTCGGACAACCTCCTACCAAACTACTACGAGATCGCGACGTCCGGAACGTTCTACGACTCGTCGTCGTCCGCGCTCCTCGCCGCGACGGCTCTGAGGATGCAGATCCTGGGCCACGGGGTCGCGGCCAACACGGCGAAAGCGTTGCTGATTCGCAACGCCGTCAACGCCAAGGTGTCCTCGACTGGGTGGCTGCAGAACGTCGTCGTAAGTCCCCCAGCTGTGGACAGCTCTGGAGACTCGCTTGGAGGCTGACCCCCGCCTGGTGGATCGTGCAGGATCCGCTCTCGTGGACGGTCCAGACGAACCAGAGTCCTGAGGGAGAGGCGTTTGTGCTCCTCCTACAAGCGGCGTACACCGATTATCTGGCCTCCCTCTAAGTAATAGACATTTAATTCCACCCCTTGACCCTATGACACGTGGTGTGGAGCACCCTGGCATGACTGCTGAAGCAAGGATGTACGCGGAGCCCGACCAGGTGACCCCAACGCCAAGGTAGTCTGACCCTGAAAATAGTGAGAGAAAGTGGGCTGGGAGGGACGGAAACTCCGCGAACGAGTACAGTACGCGCCCACGGCTCCAGGTTGACCCTCCCCTGCCTCCCCTGCCTTCCTTCGCCCCCTTCCTTGCCTTCCTTCCTCCTCCATCCATCTTCGCCTCCCCTTCCTCGCCTTCGGCCTCACTTTTTACACTAATCTCCAGTCAAAGTCAACACCATGATGCTCAGCCTCCCAGCGCTCGCCTTGTTCGTCCTCGCGGCGGCGTCGTCGGTCGTCGCAAAGCCCATCGTCGCGACGCTCGAGACCCGTAGCCACACCTGCCACCCCGAAGTCGCAGGAAAGACCTTCACGTTCGTCTTTGCTCTGTATCGAGCTCGAGAGTGGACCAAAGCTGAACCTCGATCGTGCCCTTGCTCGCCAGGATCTCCCAAGGCACCGACTCGCACCCGACGGGGTTCGCCACGCTCCGCAACTGCATCCAGGCGGCGTGCACCCGCGTCGAACTCGCTCCTCCCACCGACTCTCTCCACGGCACCGACTGGATGCACTGGCACGCTTCGCACCCCGGCCAGACGAGCGACTCGAGTCCTCCTCTCGAGATCTGGTTCGTCCGCGCGCGTGCGCTGCCGTTCTGTACGACGCTGACCCTCGCGCACTTCGTCCGCACAGGAGCGCGTTGAGCGGAGGCGACCCCGTCACCTGCTGGGACAACCCAACTTGGGGCAGCCAAGTCTCGTCCAGGAGCTGCGACCCGTTGGAAGTCGCTCAAAAGTGTGAGCAGTTTCCTTCGCTTCACCGCCACGTTCTGAATCTCCCGAGGGCTGACAGTCGTTCCCTCCCCCGACGCAGACGTCGTGACTTGCGAGCAGTGCTTCTCTCCCTTCCTCGACCTCGGCATCAACTGTCAGATCAAGGTGTGCATTCGATCCTTATCCTCTTCTAACGCAAACGAGCGAGCTGACGAACCCGGCAGTCGTTCGACTGGGGCACTTGTGTCGCCTCCACCGGTTCGGGCAACCCTCTCTCTCTCGTCGACTGTCTCTGGGGCGACCCGGCTCAGGTTCGTTTCCTCCACTTACCTGGCTGCCCATTTCACCAGCCTGATCATCCCCTGTTTAACCGTCAGACCTTCAACATCATCGAGCTCAACGGGAAGACCGCTTGAGCATGCTAGCATTTCCGAGACTCGCGTTTCGTTCTCTGCGTTTCAACATCTCTCAAGGGAGAGCAATCGGACATTCTATAACGGTAGGAGCAACCCTTGACAATTTGAATCAATCCATTTCACACCTGTTCGAGAACCGTTTCCTCTCGAGTCCTGCGGCGACGCGTCGTACACGTCAGGCAGAACTAAACACAGCCACGAGCGTGTGCGACCTCTCAGCTCCCGGTGTGACAGTAAATCAAATTAAATTAAAAGGTAATGGCGTTTCCCTTACGAAGGAGAGACAGTGTCCAATACCCGACCCAAGAGCTTGGACCCTTCGACGGCGATGTCCCATCTCGATTCCGCGAGGTACGCGTGCACCGTCTCGCAAAGGCACAGCACGTTGTTCTGCGAGGTAAAAGTCAAAAGTCAGCTGGAGTTTAGGCGGAAAATAGTTGAGGAGAAAAGCACACCTTGTTCCGAACCATCAGCATCTCTTCGGGAGACGAGGTGCACATCTGGAACGACCAAGCTCGAGTCAGCTTTGTCGGGGCTTCGACGGCAGCGAATCAAGCTCACCAGATCAAGGTAACGGAGAGTAGCGTTGCGATAATCCGGATCTCGGGGCAGAGGGTCCACCGAAACTGAGCAACGAGCCATGTCAGGACTGTAGCTCGCACGGTCGGCCGAGAGAGAAAGCTCGTACCAGTGGTGAAAGAGTAGACGGTCAAGCAAGCGAGGTACACACACCAACGGTGGTGAAGCGCTCCTGAGAGATCGACGCCTGACTGAAGGAACTCTTGGAGACTCGATCTGCGGTTGATGGAGGTTAGCAAGCATTCCGACGACGAGGAGCATAGGAAGGGTGAAGCCTACTTGAGGAAGTGGCAGGCGTGCCAACATGCGACGAGTCCGTCACGAGTGTTCGCCCAAACCCTGGAACACATCAGTAGCTCGTTAGTGCAATGGAAGAAAGAGTGTCTCAAGATGAGACGCACCTGACGCGGTTCACGGTCGCCTCACGCATCGTCTGGGAGATGATGAGTCCCAACGCGTTCTCGCTTCCAGCGTAGATCTGCAACTCGTGGTTGTCGACCGAAAGCGTCACATGGGCGATGGCCTACATCTCAAAATCCATCGTAAGTAAAAAGCAATGAGAGAGGTGGGTGAAGAGCAACGCTCACGTATAACGAGATGGAAGCGCGAAGGAGCTGGCTCTTGGACGCGTTGGCAGTGAGCAAGGCGGTGTCCAATCGACTCTTCCAGGAATTGAACGCAGCAGCCCTACATGAGAACAAATCAGCACATGGTCAGAGGGAGAAAGGAAGGCGACGACGAACATCGTATCCCTCCAGTTGGATGCGCGTCCCTCCGTTCCCAAACCCAACGAGTGATCCCTCCAACCAAGGTCCTGAGAAACGGACAGTAATCCATGCAGAACACAAACCCTCGAAAAGTGGTTGAGAGCCGGCGGCGTCGCGCCTGGTGTGAGACTCGCCTTGAGAGCCGAGAGGAACGGGACCGGCGGTCGTTGGCGGTCGTGAATGACTTTCCACTCGGCCGCTGTCGGGGCCTCCCACTCGTCTTCGTCGCATGGTAGCATCAACTGGAGCTGGAAAGCCGAGAGCGAGGGCGTGTGTCGGAAGAGGGCGGCATCTATGAAAACAGCTTGTGAGTTTCGCGCGAAGATGGAGAAAGCCAGCACTGTCACGAACGTTGGACGTCGATCTAAGGAGAGATCGGGTCAGCTAAAGCATTGTAAGACTCTTTTGCAGCTCCACTCACCGAGAATCCGATAAGAGCAACACGCTTCGCACTCTCCTCCTCGATCCACGCAGCCCACTGCCGCTCAACGTTGTCCTTGTACTCTTCTGGCACCGGCACCGTCCGCTGAGAGAAAATTCCGCTACGCCTCGCCACTAATCCAAACAATGCGATCAATGTCACGTTCAACAAAGACTCGAGTGTTGAGAGTGAGCTTCTTACAGGTAATCACTGAGCTCCAAAAGACCTGACCCATCTCGTGCCCTGCCCGATTGCTACACAGTTTGCCGAACATACTGCTCACCCCGAACGCTCGTCAGCTCAATCACGCAAAATCTTACCTGAAGTAAACGTACATGATGAGAAGCACCGATTGGTGTAGCCAGTTGTCCGGCCGTGGACGGAAATCGTTTGAAGAGAAGACCTTGCCACGTAGACTGGGGTGGATCTTGGTCGAGAGGTGATGCGATCCGGCGTCGCCGAAATACGAGCCGAGAGAGATCTGAGAGCATCATAGGTCAGGGTCTAGTGAGCTGACGCGGGTTTTGAGTCATGGCGCTTACCATTGCCAGAAGCAACGGTGCAGGAGCATTCGCCGCCCTGAAGATGCGAGAGATTTTGGGCACCAGTACTGGAGGGAAAAAAAGGATGCTGAGCTCACCTAAATGTCGCTCTGTGAATCGCCGGCGCTTGAGAGTCGTGTATCCTCTCCCAGAAGAGTGCCAGATTGTCGCGCAGGATCTCGACCGAAAACCTCGCGTCGGTGCGAAGTCCCGACCACTCGGGCTGGAACAATGCTCATTTTTAGTTTGAATCATCTCACAAGGGTAGATTAAAAGCTCACCCCAAGGTAATCGACCATAGCATCCCGAACCTCAGCGGTGATGAAGCAAGAAGGATCCGGCGGCGGCGATGCATTGTTGGTTTGCGGATCTAGCGTGGCCTCTACCTCCGGAGCCTTGTCCTCTGCCGGTGGCCAGCCATTGTTGAACCTGTTCCCTCCGCCGAAATCGAGTCCTTGGAGACCGTTGGCAAAAGCGAGGCCGAGAGTGTCGTCAGGCGAGTCGTGCCCTGGCGACGCAGGTCGTGAGATGGCGAGGGTCACGTCAAAGTCGTCGCCGGTGAACAGCCACGAGTGTTGAGAAGCTGATGGACACAAGAGTTCAGTAACAACGCAACCTTTTCGTCGACAGGATGGAGACACACCAGAGGCATAGGGTGCGTTGTACGACGAGTTGACAAAATCGAGGTCGCCAAACGGGTTGAGCGTCGAGACGTCTGAGAACGAGTCGAACGCGCTGTTGCTCGGCTCGCTGCCAAAAGACGGAACGACGAGAGCGCTGGCGTACGGGGAGGGTTGAGGGATGTTGAAGTCGTAGTGAGAGGACGGGGTCTGGTCGGGATTTGACGGGGCCAGGAACGGGAGGGTGAGGTCCTGGACGCCCTGAGACGGCCACTGGGGCGGTGGCGGAGGTTGAGGCTGCGGCGACGGGTCGAGCTGGAAGTCGGAAGCTTGGTGGTGTTGCTGCTGGTGCGATGGCGGGCCCTGTGTGGATGGAGGGGCCGGTGGTGCGGGCTTCCTGAGCGGCCCTCGCGGTTCTCCGGCGCCGTTCTCTCGCTTCTCGTGCCGTTCCGTATGCCGCACCAGCAGGTCCTCCCTCACGAACGTCTTTGAGCACCTGCGAGCGAGCAACGGGCCCGTCAGCGACACGAAGCTGGACCGCACCCAGCGGCGAAGGGCGGGCGAGTACGGCGCGCAAGTCGCGCGTGACACCGATCGCTCTGCTCGTCGTTGGAGGGCTGGAGGAAGCAGGCTCACCGATCACAGTGGAAGATCTGGGACGGTGCGTGGTTCAGTCGGTGCCGGTTGAGGTGGTCCGCCTGCACGGTCCAGCGTAAACAAGGCACACCACTGTTAGCATTGGCCGCGGCGAGCGCTTGGGCGACATTCGAAACTCAGACGCACCCGAGAAAACGCTGGCACGACGGCGGCAGAGCGTCAGCAACGGCGGCGAGCAGACAGCGGGACCGACGACGGCAGTGCTCACCCTTGTTGCACCCGTCCCAGTCGCACTGGAACGCCTTGGTGTTGCCGTTCGGGTTCACGCGTCGCCGCTTGCGCTTGGCCTCGCCCGAGCCTGCTGGCGCTGTGGTGGCGGTGGCCGCCTCGAGCGCGAGCGGGCCTGCTGGCGGCGGGATCAGGTTGAGCGCCATTCGTGGATCCTTTTCTTGTTTATTTCTGGACCGGTGCGTGAGCGTGGGGGCGACTCCCCAGGCGTGGACGTGGGCGGGCGAAGTGGAGGGAGGAGGGGAGCGCCCGCGCTTGACAGAGGCAGCGGCGACGCAAAGGGCTGGGCCCCAAGCGGGGCTTGGATTGGGGCCTCAGTTGTAGTCACACTAGTTTCGGTAGCCCTCCTGCTCCCAGCAGAACACGAGAAGGGTGTACAACGATAAAGGACGAGCTTGAATTCCCGCACGAGAAGTCGTCGCTCCACAACACAAACACACACGTGTACACAAACATCGGCAACACTATCCGATCCCTACTCCTCCGAAAGCAACTCCTCACTCGACAACAATATCCCCCTCCACTTTCGCAACCTTGGAGCGAGGCTCAACGATCTCAATGTCCGAGTCGGCATCCGCCTTGCGCTTCCCTGCAGCGGTCGACGTCGCGGCTTTGGCCGGCCCTCCAGCCCGAGCGGGACTGGCAGCAGCGACAGACTTCGGACCTGGACCCCCAGCAGGCGCAGGAGAGGGCGTAGACGTCGCCGACTTGGCCAATGCTGGTCTCGCTTGCGCTCCAGGAGTTCCCGCCTTGACCTGAGCCGTCGCAGGCATCCGAGCCTGACCCGCCGCTGCTCCAGCTGGTCGAGCGCCGCCTGGTACCGGCTTGCCAGCAGCAACACCAGGTCTCGCCCCAGCGACGCCGGGCTTGGGCGCTACCATACCAGGCCTCGCTGCTCCCGCTTGGCCTGGGCGAGCGATGGGCGGCTTCGCTCCAGGCGCGCCAGCAGGTCGAGCGGCACCGTTCGCTCCAGCTGGCCTCGCCGTTCCCGATGGACCTGCACCTCCGTTCGACGAACTCGTGGCGGGCGAGCTGAGGAGCTTGCCGTTCTTCATCCTCTCCTTGAAATGCTGCACCACGTAAGCCTGCAGGATCTGCAGCGCGTGGCTCGCAGGCAAGACTTGGAGGTTGTCGAGCTGCTCCTTCGTGAGGTTCTCGAAGATGCCGGGGTTGAGGATGAGCTTGCCCTCGTGCAGCACGATGGGCGGATCCTTGAGTAGCGCGGCGGTCAACTCGTCCGGAGGTGTCGATCCCGCAGGCGGCGGTGCTGGGCGAACGTACGAGTCCGGGATGGGCGACACGATGATGGGTAGCGGCTGCGAGAGCGAAGGTCCTGGTGCGCGACCCTTGACCGGAGGCTTGGCCGCCGGCTTGGCTGCTGAAGCTGGAGCTGGAGCGGGAGCTCCACCAGCGGCAGTAGAGGCAGCGGGAGCGGGGGCGGGAGTAGGAGGAGCGGGACTTGGGGTAGCCCCGGCGGCCGTCGGCGCAGGGGAAGGAGCAGCAGTCGTCGTGGCAGCGGAGGCGGTAGTGGGAGCTGGGGAGGCGGTGCCGGTGGCGGTGCCAGTGCCGGGAGCTGGAGCGGGAGAAGGCGAGGGACGGACTTCTGAAGGTGGAGGAGTCGGCTTGGGAGGTGGAGGAGGAGGCGCAGGTGGCTTGACAACCTTCTTGCGGAAGTGGAGTCCGTCGAAGTTGGAAATCTGAGCCGGGTCGATCGCCCAAAACGCTCCTTTACCAGGCTCGTCGTCACGTCGGGGGATCTTGAGGAATCCTCGAGACAGCGTGAGATTGTGGCGGATCGAATTCTGACAAGCCTTCTGTCAATATCATGTAGAAACGTGAACCGAGTGAAAGCAAAAACTCACCTGCCAACCGTTCTGGTTGTCGCTAAAGTAAGGCCATCTCGCCGTGATCCAGTCGTAGATGCCATTGAGCGTCAACTTGCGGTGCTCGGAGCTCGAAACCGCTTGGGCGATGAGAGACGCGTAGGTATACGGAGGCTTCGTGTACAGATCCTCTGGAGGGGCGGCCAACGCTGGGCGCTCGCCGTCGGGCAAGACAGAGGGAACGGTGGGGTAGCCTGCCGCCGGTGCTGGTGCAGGAGCTCCCGCGCCAGGAGTCGCAGCTACTGCTGGTACTGATCCAGACGCCGCGGCTGTAGTTGAACCTGCTGTAGAAGTAGGAGAAGTAGCTCCCAAAGTCGAAGCTGGTGCCGAAGTCGAAGCTGGTGCCGAAGTCGAAGCAGAGGGTTGGCCCGGAGGCTGTGTTGAGGTCGACGCTGGCGCCGCCGTCGTAGCGGGGCCTTGAACAGCGGCTGAAGATGGAGTGGTGGCGGGTAGCGGCGCTGAATTCGTCGCAGGGGTGGAGGCTGATGCCGAGGAAGACGCTGGATCGCCTGCTGAAGCGGTGGAAGCAGGCGCGAGGGCAGGGGCGATTGTGGCCGGCACCGAGCCCTTTGCGACGGCGGCGGCAGCAGCAGCACTGGCGGCATTGGCCGTGGCCGTGCTGGCAGCGATGCTCGCAGGGGTCGCCGCGTCGTTCGGCTTGGGCTTGCGTGGGCGTTGCGCGCAGATCCCATTCTTCGGAGGCCGGCCGCGCCCGCGTTTGATCGGAGGACCTCCAGGCTGACCTGGGAGAGCGCCCGGTACAGAGCCTGCAGGACTCCCGGGGAGAGGCGGGAGTGCGCCGGCGGCGATGTCGGATTTGGCTGACGTCGAAGCTGGTGACGCAGCGCCTGAGGTGGAAGTCGTGGCGGGAAGAGGTGGAAGTGGCGGAAGGGCCGAAGCGACAGGGACTGGAGAGACGGAAGGGAGAGGAGGAAGGTCGTGAGGAGCAAGAGGGATGGTGGGCAACGAGGGCGTCGATTCGACAGAAGGGCTTTCGGCCTTGATCGACGGGAGAGGAGGGAGGGGCTGAAGGTTCCGCTTCGGCTGCTTCTTGGCGACGGGATGGGGCTGCTTGATGACAATACGGCGAGGGTCGTCCTTCTTCGTGCCAGCCTTCTTTGGCGACGCCTGGTTGTACGACTCCTCCTCGTCCTCGTCCATCCGATCGTCCTCCTCGTCCGCTTCGTCATCGTCATCAAACTCCGACTTGATCGAAGCGTTCGAGGCCCTCCGCACCTTCTTTGGCGGCGCCTTGCCCTTCTTCGCCTTGCCTTTGCCCTTCCCAGCGCCCTTGCCCTTGCCTCCTCTGGCGGCCTGAAGCACCTCGAGGCGTTTGCCACTCTGAGCGCCCTGAGGCTGGGGTGACTGGCCGTACACAACACCCCTCGACGCGGCACGAACAGGCGGAGCAAGGGAGAGCGACGAAAGATTGCTCGTGCTCGCCATAGAGTCGCCCTCGTTGGACGAACCCGTGGCGGGGACTTTGATGCGGATCGACGGGACCGATTCTGGTTTGACGGGCGACATCATCGGACTGAGTTCGATGTCGCTGTCCGAGACCTCTGAAAGACTTGACGAGTCGTTTCCGCCGTCGTGGCCGTCATCTGAAGCCTCCTCCTTCTCGTCGTCGGAGGCCGCCCCCATTCCTAGTTGCTCCTCTGGCTCCTGGTCCATTGACGGAAGCACAAAGAAGAAGATGTGCTCGGCGATCTGGATCTTGGTGCTGTAGAGAGAACCATGAGCCACTCAAATCAGTTATGTTGTTCCTGCTCTCTCCGGAAGCCGAGCTGAGCCCATGTAAACACGAAGAAAACAACACGAACCGCTTGCCCAGACCTTCGCGCTCGCCCTTGGCCTTCCACTTGCCCTCGACGACGACGCCGTTCCTGCCGAGCACCTCCAACGCCCAGCCTCCCATCTCGTAGTCGAAATACAGTCGGGCGTGCTGGCGCGAGACGGCACGGATGGGTCCGAGATCAATGTCGGTCGTGATTGGGGGTGGCGCGGCCGGGTCAGCGCCATTCGCGGCTCCATCTCCGTCGGCAGGGGGCGGAGGAGGGGCAGGAGCAGCGCTGGCGCCTGCAGGACGACGACCGACAATGACCGAGAGCTTCTGGATGTAAATGTCGAACGTGGGGAACTCGAGTTTGGCGTAGGCGCGGATGCGCGGATCCTCTGGCTCGTCGGGCGGCGGGGGCGCCGGCTGCTCCTGGTTGACGGACGGGGCGGCGGCGAGGGTTGGAGAGAGGCTGGCTGGAGGTGCTAGTGGGGTAGCGAGGGAGGGGAGCGGCGGGGAGGCGGAAGCGTGGTCGAGGATCCGGGTCGCGGAGGGGAGGGTCGTCGCGGTCGGCGCGGGCGGGCTCGTGCTCGTCGGCCAGTCGTACTCGCCGCCAATCATCGAGTTGCTGCCGCCAGTCGACACACCCAGCCCGAGCGACGAGCGGTTGAGGTGGGTGGGCCCGAGAAAGGGCGACAGGCCGGTGCCGACGTTCAAGCCGTCGTGGCGGCTCGACGACGGCACGGTGGGCCCCAGGAGGGGCGACTCGCCGAGCCCTCGATACGAGCCGAGTCCGTACGACGACGATGACAGGGAGGTCGTGTCGGGGTTGTAGGTAGGGAACAGGCGGGGCGAGACGGACAGCTGGCGGGACCACCCAAACGGCGCGAAGGGGTCGTCCTCGCCGCGGGTGGGCTCGTCGTCGAGCGGGAAGGACGTGGACGAGATGGCCACCTCCATCGTGTGCTGGGATGCTGCCGGTGCTGGTGCTGCCGCCAAAAGTCGTGCGAGTTTTGCCACTGCGAGAGGTGTAGGCAGCAATCGAGCCAGAGCAGGATAGGCCTTGGAGCACCCCGTCCAGGGGGAACTTTTTTCAGCACGGGCCACAAACTTGGGCCCGTCTGTCAACACGTGTGGCAGCTGTCTCACTACTTTGCATCATTTCTGTCTTGACACAGTTGTTTCAGGATAGTCTTCGTCTGAGTGTACCATTGCCGACTCGACTACTCGAAAATGTTGCTACATCTCTCTTTCGTGGCGTGCCGCGCTTCAGGGGGCATCGTCCTCGGTCTAGCCAGACTATTTCCGGGCGTCTGTCCGCTGTTCGCGCTCCTTTGTTTCCTGCCGCATTCGACACGGTTCACACGATGAAGAAGGCTATCGACGAGGCGGTCAAGGAGGTACAGGAAACGGCCACCGTCATCACGCGGCACTTGACGTTTGCCGATCTGTCGAAGGACCCAAACCTTCATTATCAGCAAGACAACCCTTCGATCCTGGGCTACTATCGACAGCTGAGCGGGAAGGTGGACTACCAAAGCTTGTGGTACTGGCACAACGAGACTGGTAAGTTCCTCCAATTGTCCTCCTCCTTCCCCCCTCCCGAGCTGACAGTGGCGCCCGAACTTGAAAGTCAACGTGTGGTCGCACCTGTTAGGCTCCTTCGGTTCGCTATTGGGCCTCTCCGGCGCTGTGGCGGTTGTGGCAGGACTGGGAGAACTCATCATCCACTCCCAAAACCCGCTGGCACCCCTCCTTGCCGCCATCCCGCTCCCGCGAGCCGACATGCCGTCCGTGACGCCCCTCGACACGCTCGTCTTCTCGCTCCTCCTCGTGGGCTCCACCGTCTGCTTCGCCCTATCGGCGTTCTACCACCTCACTCTCAACCACAGCTGCAAGATGGCAGACTTGACGCGCAAGCTCGACTTTCTCGGTACGCGCGCGTTGTGACGGCGTCGGCATCGCGTCAGCTCGCTGACGTGGTCCTCTTTTGTTTCCTTCAGGGATCTTCTTCCTAGGGTAAGGTCACTTGCAGACCGGAGAAATAAAAAGCTGACACTTTCTGCTTCCCTCAGCAACATGAACTTCATCCCGTCTTTCGCCTACGGTTTTTACTGCTCGCCCGAGCTCCGAACCCTTTACGTCGGCTTGATGACAGTATCCTGCGCCAGTGAGTCCATGTGATCCATTTTGTAAATCCCTCAGTTTTGACAGAGCCATTCTCAGCTGGGGCCTACATCGTGGTGCTCAGTCCGGCATTCCAAACCCCACAGTACCGCCGACTCCGGACATGGGTGTTCCTGATTGTTGGGTGGACTGCCGCCCTGCCCTTTGGCCATGCGCTCTATAAGTACGGGGTGAGTACTGGCTTCAGAGACACGATGACAAAGGCTTTCGATAACGTCGCTCACGTTCACAGTGGGCCGAAGCTCGCGAGTCCATGGCGCTGGACTGGGTCGCTGCCGAGATCCTGCTCTACTGCGGCGGAGCGATCATATAGTAAGCCAACTATCTCTCGTCAACATTTTGGTCTCGGCTTCTACTGATGCTTCTCGACGTACAGCGCGGAGAGGTTCCCCGAGCGTTTCGCACCAGGGTGGTTCGACCTCGTCGGTTCGTCGCACCAGCTCTTCCACATTGCAGCTGTTGCGGCGGTCGTTTGTCAGTTCATGGCGGGCCTCAAGGGATTTCATTATCGACATGTGTCTCTAGAAGGAGTTTGTGCCTAGACGATTGAAGGATCCGTGTAGAGCGCCTTGTAGACCTGAATAGAGGTTTGCCTTCTCTTAGAAGCCCGTCATCGTCCATAGAGGGGAAGAAGTTGACCACGAAAGAAAAAGTGGTGAGGTGTTCAAAGCCTTAAAGGCCGTAAGTCGGTTTGCGGTGAAGTTATCCGCGTACACACTTCAATCTACGGCACCACCTTGAGACCAAAGTTCGTCGTGAAGGAAATGGCTCGAGCTTTTGTAATGCACAAGGCAGCAAAGGCAGCTGTGTACAATCTACACAACAGTCTTGTACGTTTGGCCGAGAGCCGTGAGGCTTCCGTCGCTGTTGACAAACGTTCCGGCAAAGTCACCTGCGCCACAAAGACTTCGTCAGCACAGCCTCACGACAAGTCTCTGCTCAAAGAACACTCACCAAAAGCGGCGTATCGCTCGATGAAGGTAACGTTCTTCTCCATCCAGGGGATGATGGTCTGGAAAAAGCTCTGCTGCTGGGCCACGGTGCCGCTTCCGGCAAACTAAGCATTCGGGCGAAGAGCGTCAGGGGGAGCTCTACTACGGCAAGA
This sequence comes from Pseudohyphozyma bogoriensis, assembly GCA_024364755.1. NCBI lineage: Eukaryota > Fungi > Basidiomycota > Microbotryomycetes > Chrysozymaceae > Pseudohyphozyma > Pseudohyphozyma bogoriensis. Next base: position 279,300 of record JALBUQ010000010.1, read on the forward strand.
AAGCCTTTCATCGGCTTACCTCGGTAATCCAAATAGGCTTCTTGAACTCGTTGTACATGTCCGTGAAGTAGTTGGTGAAATAACCGCTATGATTGGGGTCAGCGCTCACGGCACTCAAGGAGGACAGGAGACGGGGGCTCACATGTTCTGGAGAAAGGCGGCCGCCGGTTAGAAGGGAAATCTCTGCACTCGAAATCAAGATAAACTTACAGTCGCACTGTCGTACCAGTGAGCTGAATAGAGAGTTCCAGTCAGTTTACGGGCCTCGCTGACATCAAGAGGGCAGCTACTCACCAGCAATCGCATCGATGTGGCACGTGCTGCAGTTCCCGAGGAACTCTGACATCCAAGTCACACCCATCGGAGCTCCCCCATTTGTGATGGCGGGAGACACAAGCTTCGCCTTTCCGTAGAAAGGCTCCATGTACGTCTTCCACTCGGCAGCGGCAGCAGCGGGCGTGATGTTGGACTGGGTGTCGAGGTCTGGCTCGTTCATGCTGGAAAGACTGGTCAGCATCAAATAAAGCATGACTTTCGAGCTAAACGTACCCAAGAAGGTGGGTTGACCCAGCGTTGATGGCTGCCTGAGCCGCGGCGGTCCAGCCTGTAGCGTAGCTACCCCAGCTGTTTGACGTCGCGAGCGTAAGCCTGCGTTCCAAGGCAGAGCAGACAGACACACTACTCACAGCATCGGAACAAACTCGACACCGGCAGTGAGAGTCCCAGTGGACGTATCCTGAGCGTTCGCCCAGTTGTAGCTGCACCAACCCCAAGTCAGCCACGTGTCCCGGCGCGAGCCTTTGAAGTGCACTCACACCCAGGCGATGGAGTTTCCGAAAGCATTAGTAAACGAAGCAGTGTTGTAACCGAGCCCCTTCTTGGTGCTGACGGCCGTCGCAGATGAGCTCGCCGCTGAAGTGGTCGTGCTTGTAGTCGTAGTCGTGTGGGAGGAAGTGGTCGTCGTCGTGTGAGTCGTGGTCGTGGTGGTGTGGGTTGTACTACGAGAAAGTCAGGTCGGGTTTCAGTCGATCGACACAGAATTGAGAGCTCACGTGGTGGTCGGCCTCGACGTGCTGTGCCAAGGTAGTGCAGGTCAGATCTAGTTCCTGGTCACGAGAGCGAGACTTACGTTGTGGTAGAGGTTGTAGTACTGAACAAGCGCCAATTCGTTAGTAAGCCGTCAGCTGAAGAATGCAATTTCAATCTCACGTCGTCGGTCTGAATTGGAGGCAACCGTCAACGCTCGACAATCATGCAAGCCGCTGGGGAACGGACTCACGGTCTGACAGTCGTGATGGTCGAGGACGTGGCAGCAGCCTTCGAAGACAAAGAGGAGCTGGTGGCAGCAGCCTGAAGCGATGCGATCTGGCTCTGGTAGCCCGCCTTTGCGACGTTCAAGATGCGGATCCTCTGTTGAAGCAAGCGCAACGCGGCGAACTCGCTGAGCCCGCTGGCCGCCTTCATATTGTTGAACCGGTTCTGGTACGCGGCGATGAGGGCCGTCTCCTTGTCTACCATGGCTTGGAGGTCCGCAATCTGATCCCGACGATGCAAAGGGCTGGCGAGGACTGAGGAGAGAAGGGTGGCGCAGATCCACAGCGAGGCGGCGGTTGGCAACAACATGGTGAGGACGTGTCGGAGTAGAGGATGCGAGGCTGATGGGCGGCGAGGTGTGTCGGTTACTGAATATTAGTGGTACTTCTATCCCTTGACGCGTCAGTACCTCGCAAGGGACAACGAACAGAGGCAGGAGAGCATCGTACCTGAACACTGACGGGACAACAACGAAGAGGACGCGTCGACGCGGGACTGACGGCACAGAGTCACAGCTTCCAACGATGGTAGAGAGAGAAAGAGAGAGAGCTCGAAAGTCGACGAAAGGGTGTGTCTGCTGCCACGATCACAGCGTCACCAGCTGAGCGAAAGGATCGAAAGTTGCTTCCCTTCCCGTCCTGCCTTGCGCGTCGGCCTGGGTCACGTTTGGCCCGCCCGCAGCTGCTGAATCTGTCCGCGTTGGGTTAGTCTTGGTGAGTATTTCGTCAACCGTCCCAACGCAAAAGTGATAAAGTTCTGATTACACATTGTTGTTTTGTATGACCCACCAGGAATAGCCTCTCGCCAACGAGGCGGGCGAGCCAGAGACTTGCGGCAGCTGTTGGCAGCATGGAAACCTCCGCGAATCTCTTCAAATCGCTCGTCGAGGGCAGACAAGAAGGTGCAGGTTTCCACAAATTTATAGTGAAACAGCAGGATTTCTCATCAACACGGCTCGCGAGTGCCTACCACTCTTCACTCGCGCGAATCGCCGAAAGCTGCCAGCCGAGTAATGACCCGCACGCTCCGACGGACGGAAAGTCGGGAATACCGGGCACTTCTGAGAAAGATCAACTATGGTCTATGGTCCAAGTGTGTAGTAGGGACGTCAATAGGCGCGTCGTCGACTTTTAGCCCACAAGTTGTGCACACGTGTTCCCTTCGGAATTCGCTCGCTCGCGCGACCCCCTCTCATCCTTGCACACGGATCAATGGTGTGGTCCACTGAAAAAGCTGAAAAAAACCAGGGGGCCTTCAGTGGAAAGGGTTACCTTGCATCACTTGCCATCAGAAGCACGAAACCTGGGCCACGACGAACGGCGGACGGCCACTGCACAGAGCGGGAAAGGACCCTCAAAAGCGAGAAAGGGCAGGCGAGCTTATGGTTTCGAGGAGTAGGAACTCGATCGTCCAGTTTCAGCGGGGTTGAGCCCCTTATCCAAGGAATCGACCTGCGAATCCGCCGAGTCGCATCGTGACACGTGGCCTCTTGTTATACACAACTGAAGGTTCGACAGCTCGACAACAAGTGTTAGTCGATGTCTTTTGCTCGGTTAGCACGTGTAGAAACCACAAACACTTGCGAGAAAAAGAGGAGACTTCCTCCCCCTCTGGCGCGGGTGCTACCTGGGCGGGTGCTACTTGGGCTGCAAAGGGGGGGAAGGGAAAGGCTCTCGCGGGCGGCGACACTTCCAGGCTCGATCCTCGTCCATTCAAAATGTGAGACTTGTCCCCCTAGCGCGACATCTTCAGTTACCACACGATTCCCTATGTTCCCACCACGACGCACGACGGCGACTCTCTTTTACGGCGATCAAAATGGTGGCGGGGGCGACGGGCGGCGGCGGAGCGAACGAGTTTGATGCCAGGCGCGGGGCAGGGGTGCGGGTGCGAGGTGAAGGGATGAGATGGAAGGAGAAAGGGCTGGAGTGGAGTTAGTGAGCGAAGGGGCCACCGTCGTCGTCCAGGGGGAACTCCAGGGGATCGTGTGGGAACGCAAGGAAGGGCAGGAGCTGACGACCGTTTCTTCGTGCTTGCTCCCAGGCCACCAAAAGCACCTGCCAAGGGCGGAAAGGCCGACACCAAGAAGGGAGCCGACGCTGGTGCCCAGAAGAAGGCCACCGCTAAGAAAAAGAAGTGGTAAGTTGCGTGTGGCCGGGACAAGGGCGAACGAACGGGCGGCAGGGGCTGATTTGCGGGTGCTCTCAGGTCGAAGGGTAAGGTGAAGGACAAGGCCCAGCACGCCGTCATCTGTGACAAGGCCATCTACGACAAGGTGCGTTCGAATGCTCGAGTCTGGGAGGAGGGGCGCCGGGGCTGACTATGCCAAACACAGATCTTCAAGGAGGTTCCCACCTTCAAGATGATCTCGCAGTCCGTCCTCATCGACCGCATGAAGATCAACGGATCGCTCGCTCGTGTTGCCATCAAGTGAGTCGGCCTTGCGTGCTGTCTGCTAGGCGGGCCCTAGGGCTAACCCACGTTGTGCAGGCACTTGACCCGCGATGGACTTATCCGCCCCATCCTCCACCACAACGGCCAGCTCATCTACAGTGCGCCCACTTGTCTCCTCGAGACACTCCCTTTTGATATCTAACGTATCCGCTCACAGCCCGTACCGCTGGTGACGCCGCCGAATAAATTGCCCTCGCCCCCCAATTTGTTTTGTGCCCGACCTTCTTCTTTCGGTTCCTCCCTTCGACTCTCTCCGACACGCCTCCGTCCGCACCTGTTTTTTCCGTGATAAGGGATAGGGGGATGTCAGAGGGGGGAATGAGGGAGAAGCCCCGACTACGCAATTCAAGAGCTACGGCATTTTGAAGGCAGAAACTTTTGAAGGTGGCGCGAGGCGTGAGTGATTGCTGAGAGATCGTGAGAGATGGTGATGAGGGGTGCTCTTAGAGAACAAATGGACTGAATGGGTTGGCGTTGTTTGCGATCGGCGTGGGCTGGCGGCTTGGGTCTTCGGCTGGTGGTCGGGACCCTTTCGCCTCAACCCGTCAAACTCGCAAACTCGCACAACGTCTTCGAACGCTGCACACATTTCAACTCGTTCTCTTCCTACCACAACCTACACGCATGTTCAACCCAGTCTCGACCCGGCCCTCAACATCCTCCTCCATTCCTCCACCCCGGCAGCAACCAATAATGGCCGGCGTCCAACGGGAGCGCGACGCGTTCAAAACGCTCCTCGAGGACTTTGAGACGAGTCTCGAGCACCTGCCGCACTCAGTCCCTTTGCTCCCAATCAGCGTCGACGGAGGAAACCTCTTTGCCTGCCTGGACAAGAAACCCCATCTCGATGATTTCATCTACCTCCTCGCGTGGGTTTCTCGCCCTTTCTTTACCTCTTGTCTTAGCGCCCTTGCTTTACACACTCACTCTCCTTTTGCTTCTGCAGTCCGCTCAAGATCGTTTGGGAAGTGCCAGAAAGAGTCTCGAAAGAACAGGTCACGAGAGGCTCTGGCGGGTTTGAGGTACTCTCTCGGCTCTTCAACAACGTGGGGGCCGAGGGTCTCGCTTCTCTAGACCCACCGACGAGAGCAGAGGCAAAGATGTGGTTGAGGGCCTTGATTAGAGCCGTGGAGGAGAGGACGTAAGCAGCTGAGATTCCACGTGGCCGAGCTTGTTCGCGCTCCAAGCTAACTCGAGCCCTACCTCGCAGGAAAGAGGCCGAACGAGACCCCTCAGGTCCCAGGTCAGGTTCAAACCAAAATTCTCGTTTCTCTTTCCGTTGTATTTACGACTGCGTCCCCTTGTAGATACGGGCCACGTCCTTCTGCTCTCGCACCGCCTCCCCTGAAGTCGGCTCTCAAGAACAAGGACGCTTACCGCTCGCGCTCGATGGAGTCCACCAAGTCGTCCCAACACGCGTCCGAGAAGCATGTATCTCGTGCAGCGACTCCTTCGACCATCACGTCGGATACGCCGTGCGGGATCGAGTCCGACGACGTCGGCGAAATCACTGCCGGGCTGGGAGCTCGATTGGGACGACGCGAGAAGACTCCTGGTCCAGTGCAGACCGGGACGATTCCACACCCCTCACCATCTCTGCAAAAGAAGGCTTCTACCAGCCTTAAGCGTCGTACCTCTCCTTCGCCGTCCCCTAAGCGCGCTCCTCCTCCTTTCATCCCGCCGTCGATCGTCGCTCTGCCTTCGTCCTCAACAGCGCCTGGTCCAGCCTTCAACGTCGGAGACGGAGTGATGGCAAAGTACGAGCGCCACGGATGGTGGCCCAGTGTCGTTCTCGATCCTGAGACGGCTCCCAAGGGCGCAGGTCGAGTGTCTGGCGAGCGCACTCCGACGGCACTCCTCGTCAAGCGCTTGCCGCAAGGTGGAGACTGGTGCGTGTTTTCATTCGCACCAGGAAATCGATACAGGCTGATTGGATTTCACCGACTGATTTTCCAGGTCGTTCATCTCCCCGCCCAACGTTCGTCGACTACGCCCCGACGAGCGCGCCCGAGCTGAACACCACCTGGCCGACCTCACGTCAACAAAGCTCGGCTCGCAGGCGAAGCGCTACCCGAGAGAATACCTTCGCGGAATCAACCTCGCTCAAGGTGATTCCAGCGCTTTGCTTCCCTATACCATCCCTTACGTCCGTGGCAGTCCAGCGAGCGGGCCTGGGACGCCGTTGGAAAGGGCCCTCGAGTCGAAGGAGGTCGTCGAGATGCGACAAAGGAGGGAGCTCGAAAGAGCAGCCAAATATCAGTCGAAAGGAGAAGATCAGAAAAAGGTCATCAAGAGGCGTTCGGTCGAGGTTATTGTGATTGATTGAGGAAGTAGTCTTAGTTTGACTTGAGGAAACGTTTGTTGGTCTACGGTGAAAAGATCCGGTCATCTGAGAGACAAAGCTTTTATCTCTCCAAAAATGGATGTGATGATGAAACATGAACAGTTTGTGCATTCGAGAGGTTTTGAACGACAAAAAAAGGGGCCAAAGGCAACCTCCCGCACTCCGACAAATATGCCGCTTAATCGCTCGACAGGTACCTGTACTCAAAGCTGATGTGGGACACTTGAATTAGTCTCTAAAGCCTTTCCTGTGTATGACAGATAACACGTACCGGAAGTCGGACTTTCGACGCTGGCACCACGATCCTTCCCAGTCAAAGTCTGGTGTGGGCTCCACGTCAGCGAAACCGAAACGGTCACCAGGTTGCAATTCGAAGGCTCACAAAGGTAGACACCCTGCTCGAACTCCTCCGTAATCTGCTGAGGCTCGTTCGCTCGCTGGAACCATGTGAGGTACTGCTTGTGGAAGCGCCACGATTGCTTCTTGAGCTCCGAGGCGGCGAGGTACCTGTTTAAGAGCTCTGTGTCAGCACCAGGACAGCGGCAACAAGTGCAACCAGGGACGCACTGGAGGTAAGTGCCTTGGCAGTAATAGAAGATGTAGAAAAGGGTGTCGACATCGAACTTGGAGAAGAGAGCAGGGTTGGCGAACTGGCCAGAGGGCTCGTGAGGGTAGTAGGCTGGCGTCGCGAAAGGGTTTCGTGGCACGTAGTACTTCGGCCTGGATCAAGAAGAATGCTTTGTCAAAATCACGCGACGCCTCGAAGTGGAACGCATGCACTCACTTCTCCGCATCCAACGGTTGTGGCACGTTCGCGAAGCCAGCGTCGAGGATCTTGTGAATGCTTCCGAGATCGTTGTCTCTCTTCATCGCTGTGGGTTCAAGCAAGCACCAATCAGCATCAAAATGACAATTTTCCAATGGGAGGTAACCTTCGACGCACATTTCTGCTTGGCGCTCTCGAAGCTCGTCACCAGATCCGCCAAACTGCTAGGCAACCTCGGCTCGTTGCCAGTCCTGTCCGCCGGAGCTGAGGTAAGCTTAGGTGAGAGGCTCTCGTCTCCTGGTGCTGAAATGGCCTCGGTGGGCGGCAAGGGGAGGGAAGCCGAGGAGGTTGGCGACGCGATGGCGGGCTGCTGGGAAGAAGCGCCGGAGGGTGACGAGGAAGGTGGGTACGCGCCCTGTTGACATCGGGTTCTTATCAGCAGCTCTCCTTCATGCCAGCGGCAACGCAAGAATGGCACGAACGTTGACCGATGCTGCACTCAGAGCTGGGCTGGCCCGTGCTAGATTCGGTGCCACGACAGGCGCGATCATCGGGGAAGGAGCTGCCGACGAAGAGTGCTGGCTCGTGGACTCTGGAGCAATCGCCTTCGTGACCTCGGGGCTCGACGCAGCTGACGCCTGTCCCAATCCTGGAGGTGGTGCCGATGCGGGGGTCGAGGGAGTAGCGACGCTGGCCGAAGAGGGGGTGGGAGGAGCATTGGCAGCAGCAGCGGCGGCGGCGTAGCGGATTGGTGGGAGAGGTGCTGGAACGGCACGAGCGACGGGTGCTGGGCCCGACGCAGTGCGAGTGGGAGTCGAGATGACCGGTCGCGGCGTTGTCGAGTCGAGCGTCGGCTTGCGAGCGGGGGTTGCCTTGCCCTTTGCTGTTGGGCTCTTCTCCGAGAGATCTGTCGTTGGTGGGCTCTTGACGGTCTCCTTTGCTGGGGTTTTGGGGGCGACCGCGGCTGGGAGAGACGAGGTCGCGACGCTTGGTGTCGGGGGTATCGAGGCGGGGGTGGCGACGTCGTCGGCGACCGAGGTCGAGTCGTGCGAGGACTGAATGTCGTCTCCACCGACGCCAAAGTTCTCCTCCTCCTCCTCAAGATTCAGCTCGTCGTAAATTCCCTCGTCCTCCTCAAAGTCCTCCTCCTGAGACGCGCATGGACACCAACAGAGGTCAGCTGTTGCCCTCACTCCTCTCTCCTCACCGCGTACTCAATCTCCGTCTGTTTGGACCAGAGATAAAACGCACCGTATTACTCTCGACGAAGTAGGCAATGTCGTCCTTGACATCGCTCACCGACTCGGTCTGCAGGTTCCCGTTCTCGAGCAGTCGCAGGATGAGTTCGAGGCGGCCGATGTGCCACGTTCTTCGGTCGTTGAGCGTCTCCAAGTCCTCGAGCCTCTGCGTGCGTTCGGTGTCCTTCTTCTTCTTGTTGAGCTGGAGCGTCTCGACCTCGGCCTCGGCCTGCTCGACCTGCCGCGAGAGCTCGTCGACCATGGTCGTGATCCAGTTGCATAGCTCGAGCTTTTGCTGCTCCTTCGGGTCGAGTTTCGTCGCGGCGCTGAGCCCTTCTTTCGAGAACGCCTTGGTCTTCATCTCCTTTTCGCACGCCTTGAACCGCTCCATTTGCTGTGCGAACCAACAAACCGCGCGCGGGGCGGGGACCAAAAGTCAGCGGGCCGTCCTCCTCGTTACCGCGACTCTTCGGGTTCAAAGACTGAAAGAGCAAAGCAGCAAGACTCACCGTCTCAATGAGCTTTCGGTTGTCGAGCAAGGGCTGCTTGTCCTTGATGTCGTTGGACTGGAGCCATGTCTTGATCTGGTCTCGTAACCGCTGGAGCTTCTTGATCTGCGACTTGAGGTCCGACTCGAGCTTCTCCTTCTGAGCCTGATTTGTGCTCTGCTGGATCTTCTCAAAGATCTAGAACCGAGAACACGATGGTCAGCGGACTGGGCGGCTCGGCAAGGCTGGCCAGAGAGAGGTGGACGAACGCCCTCGAAGATCTCGACCTGGAGTGCGCGCACCGGGACGGGTCAGCCAAACGGGGTCCTACGAAAAGCTAGCACGTTCTAGCACGAGCACTACTCACTCCTTCTGCGACCTTTTTCAGAGTGCGGTCGATCTCTGTTGCGAGTTTGCGGGCCGCCATGCTAGCGAGTGGTCAAGCTGGGGCCGGGCAGAGGTGGGGACGATGGCGGGTGGTGGGAGGACTGGGGGATCGTGGGGTTCAAGCGATACTTTTATGCACAAGTTCGAGTCGAATGTCGATAGATATCGAGTCGAGGGCGAGGACGCAGGACGAACCCGCCCGTTCATCGTCCACCACCAGCCAACTCCCCGCCCCAAGGAAAGGGGCTTAATTCCGGGCTCTCTTCTTTTTCAAGCACCTCTCTGTGGGACTGCAACCGTCGAGGATGGTATCAAAGTAATGAAATGCAGTATGTATGTGTCTATAAGAACTGAAGTGCTTCCATACTCGGCACCGCTCCTGGGAACAAAGCGAAAAGGCCACGTCAGCCCCATGTTTCCGCTCTCACACGGAGGTACGCCGGCGTCCAAGTTATGAGAGAACGCACCTAATCCCCTCAAGTACTCCACCAAGTGCCAATGCGACTTTTTGACCGCGACCTCGAGCATGGCTGGCGTTGGCTCACACCGCAACGTCGACTCGAGCTTCCTGCGCTTGCCTCCGCCTCCTCCCCCACTCATCCGCCGTTTCTTGCCACCTTTATCGAGTTCTACTTCTCCATCTGCGTCATCCCTCTCGACCGGTATCTCCATCAGCTTCTTGACGAGGTCCAAGTCGCCTGCCTCGATGGCAACCACGACAGCCATGCCGTCCTTCGTGCCAGGATCCGCACCGTGCTTGAGGAGGAGGTTGATCAAAAACTCGTTTCTGGCGAACACTGCTCGAACGAGGAAGTAGCCCTTGCGGGAGTTGGCCGACGCGGAATACTTGTCGACGAGGTACTCGATCAGGTCGAGGTCCGCCGTCAGCCTGTCGTGCTCGTCCGCGTCCGCGTCGTTGGCGGACAGTCTCCTGACGAGTCGTCGTGGCAGCTCCTTGCACTTGAGTCCCTTGCCTGCGATCCTCTCGAGCGCGGTGAGGACGGGACGGTCGCAGATTGGGTACTTGATGGCGTGGGACAGCGTCGAGCTTGGGTGGCGCAGGAGGAGGTACCGCGCTTTGTAGGTCGGTGTGGTCGAACTGAACAGACCGTAGAGGTGTGACGACACATAGGGAAGGGATGAAGAGAGCGACGACAAGTGGATCGCGTAGAGCAGCTGGACGGGGGACAACCAGAAAAAAACGCTGAGCGCCCGGACGACGAGGAGCGGCGAGCAAGGGACGAACCTCGGCTGGCAGGTCGTGCAGAGTAATTCCAACGTGTTCCTGTCCCTCCATCGCCCGAGTTGGTGCCACAAAGGGCCGCGTTGGACGGTGATGGTGCCAACTGAGAAGCAAGCGGGCGGGCGCCACTGGGAGGGAGGTGTTGCTCATCTCCACGGACATTCGCGAATCCATCCTCCGCATTTCGACCGTAAACGAACTCAAGGTCACAGCCAAGGAATGAACAAGTGTGCCTATGAATATTCAAATGTCACCTGATCGGGCAGAGTAATGAGCAAAATATCGAGCCACGTTTGCGCATTCCTCGCGCAGTTGGCCCGCCGCGCCGCCTGGAGCTCTCAACGGGTGAGCCACAAAGTGCAAGGCAAAAGTGCCTGTGGTGCTCGACCCCCTCCGTTTCCCTGTGCCGTCTCTGTTCAGTAACTTCTGTGCCGTTTATTCCCTTCGCTTTTTCACCCTAGTCACTCTTTACGCTTGCTGTCTATTCCGACCACGATGGCCCGTCTCTCCGCCGCTGTTCTGCTCTCGCTCCTCGCCGCCTCGGCCCACGCCTTCACCTTCACCACTGGGGCTGGCCGATTCGACTGCACCGTCACCACGGCCACCGGAACCACTGGCAACCAGGATGCCTGTCAGTCTGCTCTCTGCCCTGGTGCACCCACCCGCGCGTGCCCACTGCTGACCCCTTCGCCAAACACCTTGAATCACATCGCCTCGCCGACATGCCTCGCCCACTCTGCCCCGCATACCTCAACCTTTCACCGCCGTCCATCACACTTTGTTGACAACAACTCCCGCCTGCCTCTCACCTTTTATCTTTCACACCATCTCCAGGCGACTACGATACCATCTTCGCTGCCGCATCCGCCGACCCCATCGGCCAGTTCTGCATCGCCGATGTCGCTGGCAACGCCGGCACGTACGGCACCGTCGACGGCGCCTACAAGAACGAGGGCTACATCCCCAGGAACTCTGTTTGCACCAAGGACCCCAACGGCACCAACTGGTACTGCGGCTACGTCGGCGCCGAGTGAGTTCTCGCACCACATACCACACGCGACGCGTCGGATCGCCCCGTGTTTTTTTCGTGTTTGTTGACTGACTCTGGCCGCGCGCGTTCTCGAAATCTCCTACGAATCGTCTATAGGTGCAACCCCGCCGATACCGGTGCGGATACCAACTGTGACAACGGAAGCTGTGTCGCCAACGCCGCCTCGTCCCTCGGTGGATACTGCGCGTGAGTGTCCCATACCTCCCTCCGTGGTCAGGCTGTGACGGCTGACCATTCTGCTTCCTGCTCAGCGGAGCTCTCGGTTCCGACTGCTCGGCCGACTCGGACTGCTCTGGAAACTTGTACTGCACCGACCAGGCCGGCGACATCAACGCTCACGTCCCTCCCACTTGCGGCGGCGGCGTCGCTTCGGGAGAGTTGGGCGCTACGTGTGATGTGCGTTCCCTTGAGTCTTCTTTCCGCGTCATCGAGAGCTCATTCACGCTACTATAGGACGGCTGCAACGGTGGAGACTACCTCTGCTCTGAGGGAACCTGCGACCCCACGACTTTGAGCTGCATCTCGACCCTCTCTGCGTCCGCCCGCGCCCGCGCTCGCCGTGACAACACCCCCCGTGGCTCCCGCTGCCCGGCCTCCCACTCTGCCTGCCCCCTCCCTGGTGCTGGGTTCGAGTGCATTGACACTGCTGTGAGTCGCTGTGTTCCTTTACCCACAGCGCGAGACTCACAATCCTCGTCGAATGGAAACGCAGACCAACGTCGAGCAGTGCGGTGCGTGTGCCTCCCAGGGCGGCATCAACTGCGCCGAGATCCCCGGTGTCGAGTCTGTTGGCTGTGGTGAGTGATGCTTTTTGTTTCTCATGCACGAAGCTGACGGCTGACACGCGTTTCGTCCCGTCCCAGTCGACGGCCAGTGTGAGATCTGGAGCTGCGCCGAGACCCACGTCTGGGACGCCTCTTCCGCGAGCTGCCTCGTCTCTGGTGAGCGTTTTGCTCTCGTCTTTGAACCCGATTCCCAGCTTTCTCATCGTTGCTTTCGTCTGCTTTCATGAACGATCCCAGACGACAACTAAACGCACCACCGCCCGCCCCTCCGCCCGGTTTCCTTTCGCTTTTCCTCCTGCCGTCGTCCCTTTTGACTCGCCCCTTTCCCTTCTTTTGGATTCTTCTTGGCCCCAGTTGTCTCCATTAGGATCTGTCAAACCCTTCGGCGTTTTTGTAATTGTTAACGCGCTTAACTTATTAATCAAACCAGGCTTGTGACGCGGAACGGGGTCGCGTTGCTGATTTCCTCTGTTGCAGACATGGCACAATCTTCAAAGTTTTCGTGTCACGGATCCCTGCACCAGATCAACGATGCTACGTCGTGACTTGGCACCCAGTCCGCTCTTACAAGCATGGCCACGTCTTTGTTGATTTTCGGCGGAAAAATACAGCGCTCGGGCCTTGTCGAAAGAAAATACGCATGCAACGAGCTGCCGCTCCCTGTGTTTGCTCGTGCTCATCGTCGCAATCCGAGGCAGCACGATGTCGCCAAAGTATCAGGGCACGCTCAAGTTTGGCACGGACGGTGCGCCTCGAGTGTCCAGGGACGCTCCCCGCGCGACGGCGACGAGCAGCAGCAGCCGACCCTCGCCATCGTCCAAGCCCGCGAGAGGAGCGCCGAGGTTGAACCGGTTCGCGCACCCCGACACGAGCGGGATCCCAGAGACGGACATCAACAGGCTCGATGGGGAGGACTTGGACTCGGACGACGACGACGCGCCAGCGTGGAAGCCGGTCGACGTCGCGGCGAGAGCGTTGGCGGGGGTGGAGAGTGGCGACGCGAGCGAGGGGGAGGAGGAGGAGGAGGAGGAGGAGGGAACCTCGGAGGCGAGTGGGCAGGCTGATGGTGCTCGGGGGAAGGGCATGGTGCTCGGGACGAGTGGAGGGAATCGTGCCTCGACGTCGAGGCGAGCGCAGGACGACTTTGAGGACGACCAAACAACAGACGACGACGACGACGACGCACCTCCGACCAAGCCGCACCCTCGCTCCCCTCCCGTCCAGCTGAAGAGGGGCGTTCGAGATTCCAGCAGCGCCCTTCCGTTCGGCGGCTCCCTCAAAAGTCCCACCACCAGGTTCGCCGTCGTGATCCCCCCGCTCAGCCAGGAAGCTCGCCGCGCCCTCGTCGCCACCCAGTCCTTCTCCTCCTCCCAGCGCCCATCCACATCTCAAGCCCAGATCCCGTCTCAGCCTGCCAAAACGAGCCTCGCGTCGCCGTTCAAGGAGAAAGCCACGTCTCAGTCACGTGCAGTGGTCATTGACTCGGACTCGGACGACGTGGCTGTGTCCCCCGTCAAGTCGCAAGGGAAGAAGGCGAAGCGAGTGATACAGGATGACGAGGACGATGATGTTGACACGATCGTCGTCGACCAGAGCGAGGCGGAGAGTGAAGAGGTCATCGTGTCGCCGCGAAAGAGGAAGGGGAAGGACAAGGCCGTTGCTGCTCCCAGACAGAAGGAGAGCGCTTCGTCGAAACCGACCAAGCGACCTCGTGTCGCCTCGTCTTCTTCTTCCGCTTCCTCAAGCGAGGACGACCGTCGAAAGTCGAGCAAGGGGAAGAAGGCCAACCCACCGTCGAAGCGCACGGCTCAGCGCGTCTCCGACTCCGACTCCGACGTAGAGGTCGTGGAGGAGAGCGACGAAGGCAACGCTCCGACTCGTCCGACACCTTCTGGATCTCGCTCGACTGCCATGAAGAGGGACGATAAGAAGAGGAAGAAGAAGAGTCAGCCGATGAGCTCGCAGCGATTCGTCAGGCGCGACGATCGGTCAGGAGACGACACGAGCGATAGCGAGGAGGACGGGTTCGTCGTCAATGACACCAGGCCGATGGGGAAGAGGGAGAAGTCCAAAGGAAAGGGCAAGGAGAAGGAGAAGGAGAAGCCTCAGAGGAAGAAGGTCAAGAAAGCGGACAAGCAGCAGAGGAAGCGCAGGTCATCGGAGGACAACGGGAGCGCTGACGAGGACGACTTGTACATTTCGGGAGAGGTAAAGCGTCCACACATAGTTTTTATATCTATTTGTCTGACTTTCTTTTCCCATTGCAGGATCCTGAGACGGAACGTCGAGTCGACGCTTTGCCCAAGGTCGCCGACAAGTTCGCCAAACTCAGGCAGCTTCGAGAAGCTCGTATGTCGTTGTAATCATCTCGGAACGGTACTTTAGTGATTTTTTATCCTTTTTGGCATATCAGGAAAGGGAGGGATGGAGACTACTTACGCTCCTCGGTACGCGGGTGCGCCGTCGGAGAGCGAGGATTCGGACGAGGACGACGATCAAGACGAAGAGGATTCGGGAGGAGACGACTCGGAAGCATATGACTCGGACGAGTTCATCGTCCAGGACGATGAAACCAACGAGGCAGTGGAGGACATGCTCAAAGAGTTGCGCGACAAGAAGGGCTCGCTCCGTGATCACCTGATGGTCAGTCGGCCTCCCGTTCTTCCTGCGTGTCTCGCTTCTAATAGGGCTTTCCCCTTTCCAGACGTACATACAGTGGATCATCTTTGAGCTCGTCGTTCACAAGGGGTAGGCCATGTTTCTTCAGCTTTCGTATCGTCGTGCCCTGGCTGAGAGTGACGTGCTTTCAGAGCGTGGCTCAACGACGTACCAGAGTTCGCTCGCTCGCGCAAAGCTGTCGAGAACGACATCCAGTCAGTTCTGGATAGTCTCATCAGCTCATCGGTTTGGTTTGTTTTTCGAGTTTGCTTTGTATCTCTATGCACGATCTCATTATGATTTCCTTCACTAGGGCCAGGGAGTTCCGCAAGAACCTCGACCGTCGTCCCCACTTGGATTTTGACAACCTCAAGGTGGAAGAGCAAGGGCCTTGCCGTGAGACGACCCTTTCCCCTGGAGTGAATCTTTCGAAGAATTCATGTCTGATCTTCTTGCCCATCTTCAGAGGTTTGCAAGATGGGTGAAAAGAGGCATGCCACCGTCCTGGGAGTCCTCCACGTTCGTGCTCTCACTTGCACCCTCAGCCTTCGCCGGCGGCGCTGACCATTCTTTTTGCCCCAGGGTCGACGCTATCACCCAGAGAACTTTGGTGGTATTGGAAAGAAAGATCCCATTTACGATAAGAAGGACATCAACGACGACGACAAGTTCGTTTACAAGCTTGGGAGCTTCTGCAGCGGCCGAGCAGCGAGTACGTTTCGTTCGCTCCCCTCGTTCTATCCGTTCACTATGATCTGACATTGCTTCCCTCCCAGCATACCACGAATTGAGACACTGGGGTTTTACAACCTATCAAAACCTCATTAGCGATGTCGACAAGCTCAAAGTCGAGCCCTCGAGGAAGCCGACGAAAACCAAGACGGAAGCCAAAGCCGAAAGGGAGCGACGCAGGAACATCAGGGTCAAGAACGCGATCGAGATCTTTGAGGACCTCAATCGCAGGAGGAGGGTTGCCAACCTCGCGGATGGGTACCTCAAGTTGAAGCAGGAAGCGATCGATGCGTTTACGGAGAAGAACGCTCGTTGAGCGATGGGAGGGAGCTGGGCCGTCTGAAACGGGGTTTTGCTTTTTTTTTTTCGCTTCGTCGTACTTGCTGAGATGAGAAAACGATTCGAGATAATATGACAAGCTTGCGATCTTCGTACTCCGCACTGCCTCCCTCCTCTCCCTCTCCTCTCTTGCTCAACCACACACCAACGCTCACAAACACACAAAAGAACATCCATCGCCACACTTCTAGTATCATCGCTCCACCAACTCTTTCTTTCTTCTCCACTCCTTCCCCATTCTGCCTCCTCCTCAAAGTTCCGAGAACGAACGATCGTGCCGAACGACACGAGGGTCGAACGTCGTATTCGGCAGCGCCTCCCAAATCGGCTCCACATCGGGTCCCTCCAAATCTCCTGCTCCGTCCCAACCCCAGCACCAGACTGATAGAAATGATGAAAAAGAACACGTCAGCCACCTTGCCTTTAGCTCTGCTTTCGAGCAAAGGAAGAAATAACGCACCATACGGCGGAGGTTTTCTAAAGTTGATGGCCTCACTCTCCTCCGATCTGAAGAGACGGTCGTGAGGACCGTACCAAGCTCGGTCTTGCGGATCCGAGTGTGGGTCATCCGTCTCGCCTCCCAATCGAGTGTAACCTCGAATGTAGGTCAAGTTCCTTCGCTCTGGGTGAATGATATCCCAGACTTGCTGCTCGCCCCCAAAAATTCCACATCAACATCTTCTCCCTCTCTTCTCCATCATCGGACCAAACAACGCACCTTGTCGTACGCGAGCTTCACCCTCGGGATCATGATGATCCTTCCGTACCCAGCATTCCAGTAGTCGTTGCAAATGAGCGAACACTCGGACGCAGAGCACTCTCCAGCGCTGAGCTTGGCCATGCGGAAGCGGACGTGTGGGTGCGCGTACATGGGCGCAGGGTCGAGCACGGCGATTCCGTTCCAGCAAGACTGGACCTGGACGGGGATGTGGCGCTGGAAGCGGTGAGAGGAGTCGACGTCGCGGAAGACGGCTTCGAAGGGGGCGTTCTCGAGGGCGGTTCCGTTCATGTCACGGGCGACCCAGCTGAGGAAGAGAGACGTGATGAGCGTGTGGTCAAAGGTGCGCTTGGGAAGGGAGAGGGCTCACTTGTCGTAGAAGACGGGTTGTCCCTGTGTATCAGAGATAAGTCAGCTTCGAAGGAGATTTCAGCTTGATAGGCAGGCCGCTGAAACTCACAACTTCGTCGTGGAAGATGTAATCACTGCCACAAGTGATACCTGCGTTCTGCCTCCTGCTCTGCCACACCAGCTCCAACAAGTCATCCACACAGGGCAAGACATCGTTCATGAAGATGATCGAGTCAAACACCTCTCCTTCGGCGTCCCTCAACTCCTGCAACGGCGCCAGCGCGGCATTACGCACTTCGGCGAGGTACTCGATACGGTGGTGGAAAGCTCCACGAGTACGGAGGGAGGTGCGAATGACGACACGAAGGCCGACGGAGCGACAGAGGGCGTCGAAGATGCGGAGGAGGGCTTTGGTCTGGTCGGTCGAACCGTTCTCGTAGACGGAGACGAAGACGTTGTGGTAGCCCAGGATGGCGGAGACCTTGAACATGTTGGAGAAGAGGTCGGGAATGACGTCGAACGAATTGTCTGTACAAGGACGAAGTAAATGTGAAAGTGTTAGCTATCGCGGTCCTCTCGACTCCTCTCGACTCCTCTCATGACCCCGCATCTCTCCACGAGATCAGAGGGAGGCTGGGCGCGCCAGTGCCCTGACACGACCAAGCGCGCGCGCCCGACGAACACGACCAGAGGCAACGGGAACGGGGACGCACAAAGGTTGATCGCGAAGAAGTACTTGTGGCCTTCATACGCGAGTCTGCCACCGATCCCCTTCTTCTTCTTGTTGCCCTGGCGCTCGGCGGACGAAAAGATCTTCTCGACCTCCGTCTCCTCTGGCGCGCCGAAGAAGCCTCTGCGGGCGACCTTGGGCACCATGCCCGTGAGGAGGCCCAACGGTCCTCGCCTCGCGCGCTTGCGCTCGTAGCCGACGAGAGGCTCGTATCGCTCGTAGACCTGGCGGCGGTAGGCGGGCTGGGAGTTGCGGAGGCAGAAGCGCGTGTGATGGCCCGTGAGGGTCGCGAGGAGCTGGAACACGCGGGCGCGTTGCTCGAGCGTCGGGAGCGAAAGCTGGGTGCGGTGGGCGCCTGTCCGCTGTGACCAGGTTGGTGCCTGGACGCCGCCCTTCCACGATTCCGGCGCTACCTCCTGCGTGGTGCGACGGCGGGGAGGGTGAGTGATCGTGCCCCAGACGAGATCGCACCACGGTGGGGGAGCAAGGGACGAGTGCGTACATCTCTGGAGAGTGCCTGGGCAACGAGCAGGCCGACGAGGATGCCGATGAAGAGCGAGACGACGGAGGAGGACTTGCGCTTGATGTAGAGGAGGAGCGAGGCGAGGAGGGACAGGTCGGCGGCAGACGGGCCGTCGCGCAAAAGCTGCGAGGTCGAGCTGTGCTTTCTTCGTCGCAAGCTCTGAATATGCAGAGACTCTTCGTCAGCATCGAGGGCGCATAGGCCGGGAGCGCGAGCCCACAGCGTGCGCGGGAACACGTCAAAAGTTGGGCGACGGCGTGTGGAAGGACGGGAGAGCAGCGGGACGAGCAGGCGTACCATCGTGGAGCGAGTCTTGACGGGATCACAGAGATGTCCCCAGTCAAGACGCAGCCAAAAAGTAGTGCAAAACTCGATGAAGCGACGGCAGATCGAGGGAAGGAAGCAGCGACAGCGCGCGCGCCCCAAGACCAACGGCTTGGAAGGTTGCGCCTCGAGGCCCGGGTCCAGACCCAAAGTGACACGTGTTCCACAATCTGGGCTGACTAAGCGCTTATCTGTTTGAAGTCGATTTTTTTGAGAGCGGCGCTGGTTGTCCTCCACCCCCCCTCCCCCCTTCTCTCTTTGTCCGCCGGCCGTTGGTCTCGTTGTGTAGCCAGGCTTAGATCCATTTCTTCCTCTACTCTCCGTTAAAAGTTAGACGATATATTCAGGCGTCGACATGTAAGCTCCTCCCCTTCGCCCGCGCTCTTGCGCGCTCGCTGACCACCCAATCGTACGCCTCTCTTTTCTCGCGCCATCCCCATTTCTCGCACGATCCCCGCAGGTCCGCCCCTTCTGCCCTCCTCCAGGCCGTGTACTCTGCCACGGCGTCGTCGGCCCGCACCGCCGCCGCGTCTGAGCTCGCCAACTTCGCCGTCGCTGGCGGCGTCAAGTCGCTCGCTGAGCATGGCATCCTCGAGGACCTCGCGCGGGCGGCCAAGGGCAAGGTCGTCGCCGAGCGTGAGGGTGCCATGGTCGCGTACGAGGAGCTCTTCCGCAAGTTCCAGCAGACGACCGGCGCCGACCCCTTCTTCATCCCGCTCATGCCCGACATTCTCGAGCGCTACCAGGAGTCGGGCAAGGCGGAGCACATCAAGACCGCCGCCGAAAAGGCCGCCAAGCAGCTCGTCCGCCTCGTCCCGGCACAGATGGCCCCCAAGCTCATCGAGCAGCTCTTCATCGTCATCGAGGGCAACGCGAAATGGCGCTCAAAGGTCGGCGCGCTCGAGCTCCTCCAGACCTTCGCCACCTCCGCCAAGGACCAGGTCGCCGACAGGCTCGGTGACTACGTGCCTCGTCTCTCTGGTGCCATGAGGGACACCAAGGCTGAGGTGAGCTTTGCTGCTTTCCATTGCGAACACGCGCGCGCCGGCGCCACTGCCGCCTCCGTCTGAAAAACTGGGCGGAGCGGAGCGGGAGCCAACGTGGGCTCGTGGGCTCGGAACTTACTTTTTCGTCGAGATTCCTGTTGCTGATTCGCGCTTTGCTCGCTTGTGTCAATGAACAGATTGCCAACACTGCTGAGAAGACCGGAATCAAGCTCTGCTCGGTCCTCACCAACCCCGACGTCCAGCCCTTCGTGCCCGTCCTCGTAAAGTGTATGGCCGACCCCACGACCGTGCCGGAAGCCATCAAGAAGCTCTCGTCCAACGTCTGGGTCAGGGAGATCGATGGTCCCACCCTTGCCGTCATCACCCCCCTCCTTACTCGTGGTCTTGCCGAGCGAGGCAACATCGTCCAGAGGCAGACTGTAAGCGCTGCTGTTCTGTTTCCAGGATGAAGAGGGTGGAGAAAGGGGCGCGAACGGGACGCTGACGACGAGTGTCCATCAGGTCATCCTCATCACCAACTTGTTCAAGCTCGTCCGATCCGAAGACCTTGCCGCCCTTCACGCCCCCACCGTCCTTCCTGGCGTCGAGCGTATCATCGAGTCCGCCGCGTTCCCCGAGATTCGTGCTTTCGCCGTTACCGCCAAGGAGTCGATTGATGCTGCTACCGAGGGCGCCTCTGTTCCCGCCGTCGACCACATGTCCGAGTCTGCCAACGACGCCGAAGCCGCGTTCAAGGACATTGTTAAGATTGTCAGCGAGACTGAGCAGGTCACGCCCTTCACCGAGATCGCGATCGCCGCCGCTGCTTTCGTCTTGTCGCAGCTTGTCAGGAAGAGGACGTTCAGCGAGAAGGACTTCACCGAGACGTACATTGGAGGTTACTTGGCGCCGTTCGTCGGCAAGGAGAGGAGTGTCAGCATCGGAAACGACTTGAGGAAGAAGTGGATGGAGATTGACAGGGTGTGTTGTTATTCACAGTCTTGATTTCTGTTGCACCCGCTAACGTTCCGTTTGGTCGATGTAGTCCCGCAACCAGATCGTCCAGCCCGACGACGATGGCGAGGAGGGCGAGATTGTCTGCGACCTCCCCTTCTCCCTCGCGTACGGAGGTCTTCTCCTCCTCAACCACGCCACCCTCAAGCTCCGTCGTGGCCACCGTTACGGCATGTGCGGTACCAACGGTTGTGGAAAGTCGACCCTCCTCAAGGCCATCAACCGCAAGCAGATCGAAAACTTCCCCACCGACCTCAAGGCCGCCTACGTCGAGCACGATATTGAGGGCGACGAGAGCGGCATCACCGTCGTCAACTTGATGATCGAGGAGCCGAGGATCGTTGCCGACGAGAAGGAGATCAGGGAGACCTTGTTGGAGATGGGCTTTGACCACGAGAGGCAGGACGTCGCCATCAACTCGTTGTCCGGAGGATGGAAGATGCGTGTCGCACTTTGCCGCGCCATTCTGATGAAGGTCGATCGTGAGTTTCTTGCTGCTCTAGCCTCTGGAAATGAATCGTTTGCTGATCGTTGACTGACACGCGGCGCGTCCTCAGTCCTCCTTCTCGATGAGCCTACCAACCACTTGGACACCAAGTCGGTCAACTGGCTCCAGGACTGTGAGTTTTCATCGCCTTCTTCTTCGTGGCCCATCTAAGACGGCTTTTGTAGTCCTCAACTCCCAGCACCACGTCACCTGCATGATCGTCTCGCACGACAGTGGTTTCCTCGACGCCGTTTGCACCAACATCGTCCACTACCAGAAGAAGCAGCTCGTCTACTACCAGGGCAACCTCGCCAAGTTCGTCGAGAAGAACCCCGCCGCCAAGTCCTACTACACCCTCTCGTCCTCGGTCGTCAAGTTCACCTTCCCTCCTCCCGGCTCGCTCATGGGTGTCAGGTCCCAGACCAGGGCTATTCTCAAGATGACCAACTGTACCTTCACCTACCCTAAGGCCAAGAAGCCTCAGCTTGCGAACGTCTCTTGCGCTGTCTCCCTCTCGTCCCGTGTTGGTATCGGTTAGTCTGGTTTATTTTTTTCTTCTTCGTAGACCCGAGACGTGACATTCGACCGTAGTTGGACCCAACGGAGCCGGAAAGTCGACCCTCATCAAGCTCCTCACGGGAGAGACCCTTCCCGACTCGGGCAAGGTCGAGAAGCACCCCAACTTGCGTGTCGCCTACGTCGCCCAGCACGCTTTCCATCACATCGAGGTTCGTATTATCAGTTTTTGGCCAACGCATTCGCTCACACGCCTCCTTGCGTATTGTAGGAGCACCTCGAGAAGAGTGCCGTCCAGTACATCGCTTGGCGCTACCAGAACGGCCACGACAAGGAGCAGGCCGCCAAGGCTACTCGTGCTCTCACTCCCGAGGAGCAGGCCCAGATGGACAAGCCCATCGTTGGAAAGAACGGCGAGGAGAGGCTCTTGGAGAGGATCGTCGGTCGTCAGAAGCTCAAGAAGAGTTACACGTACGAGGTCAAGTGGAAGGGTCTTGACCACAGGGTTTGTTTATCTCGTCTTTGCGTGCCTCGAGACTCGTTTTTGACATTCTCCTTGGTCAACAGCAAAACGTCCAGCTCCCTCGTGAGCAGCTTCTTGAGCTTGGTTTCACTAAGCTCGTTCAGGAGTACGACGACCTTGAGGGTGTGCACACTCCCTTTTTATTGGTGGTTTGAGAGCTCTCACTTATACTCAATCGATTTCAGCTTCGCGTGAGGGAGCCGGATCTCGCGAGATTAGCACCAAGCTCATCCGTCAGCACCTCGAGGATGTTGGTCTCGATGGAGATATCGCCGAGTACAACGAGGTCAGGGGGTGCGTTGAGTTTCACTGGGAGTTTTTTTGGTTAGGTCCTAACTTGTTCTTGTCCCCAACAGATTGAGTGGAGGACAGAAGGTTAAGGGTTCGTATGCTCTCTCTCGGGCGGCCGTGCGCGCGTCGTCGACTAACTCTTCCGTCACATTTTCTTCTTTCTTCTTTAGTCGTCATTGCGGCTGCCATGTGGTCGAAGCCTCAAGTTCTTATTCTTGATGAGCCTACGTAAGTGCATTCCTAACATCGTCGAAGCAATCATGACACTAACCAGTGCTCATCGATGTGCAGCAACTTCTTGGATCGTGATGCCCTTGGAGGTCTTGCCGTCGGCATCAAGGAGTGGCCTGGGGCTTTCCTTTGCATCTCTCACAACCAGGTACGCCCGCTTCTTCTCCATTTTCGTTGTTACGGGCGACTGACCAAGCCATTCTTCATAGGAATTCGTCGGTACGCTTTGAGGCTACTGGCCCACAATTCCCGCACGCTATGCTGACATTTTATGCAACTTCCAGGTGCACTGTGCGGAGAGATCTGGAACGTCGAGGCCGGTGTCCTCACCCAAACCGGCAAGGCCGCCGTTAACGACGCCGCCTTCGAGTCGAACCCCAACTCGCGCGGTGCCACGCCCGCGGGCACGCCCGGAGCCAACACTCCCAGCGTCGCGACCACCGCCACAAACACTCCCGCTGGAAGTGGTGACGAGGCTCTTGCTGCTGCCACGCTCGAGGGTGTCGACACTGCGCTCGCCTTCAAGGCCGCGAAGGGCAAGAAGAAGGTGCGTCCGCGCGCGCCTCGCGTCGCCCCTCGTTTTTTTCGATCGCTTTTCTGACCCTTTTACATCGGTTTTCAGATGACCCGTACCCAGATGAAGGCTCGTGAGGAACGTCGTAGGGCTCGTACTCTGGCTTTCCTCTCCAACTCGATTCCTGGCGCCGTGCGAGAGCCGGATACCGAGTCGGATGACGAGAAGGACGGCAAGGCCCTCCGCATCGTAAGTTTCAACCCTCACAAGGCCATACTCATCGGTTCTACGTGTCGATCCCGCATTCGTAACCTTTCAAGCTGACCACGTGTACTTCCCATCTCCAGCCCAGCAAGAAGGCCAAGGACTCGGTCACCCCTCCTGTCATTGCTGGCATGAAGAGTGGTCGGTAAGGTTGAGGAGCGCTCGCGACGAGGCGAGATATAGATTGGGATCCCTTTTTTTTCCCTTCCCGTCCGTGCCACCGCATCACGGCGGTGGTCCTTTTGCCTGTATTAGATCCGTTCATCATCATTTGTGCACTCGTAATATATAGAGGTAGAGCACGCATTCTGTTCTCGGTTCTATGGAGAGAGTTCGGTAGTGAGGCGGGCGGGAATTGGATGACGAAGGATGCACCTCCAACGCCGGAGTGGTTCGCTACTTATAGTGCCACGAAGCGGCTGTCCAGGCAACGCATTCACCTCGGCATCTTTAGCCTGAAGCCGCGCCTCTGAGGGCTGAGCGAACTGTACCATCGATGGTGCCAGAGTGTTCGACGGATGACAGCAGCTTGAAACGTTATGTTCGGCCGAATACTTCTTGTTGGCAAGCATGAGAGCAGTATTCAAGTTTGCGATACTATTGAATTACAGACACGTTTGTATTAAGCCAATTCGCGAGGGAATCAGCACCGCTTAAGTGGCAGTTTGCGGGGACGAATGGCAGGCAAAGGAATTACCCGGCGCGGGTATTTCTTGCCCAACTTGAGCTTGCATCGATTCGGCGCCGTAGCCCAAGCAGTGATCCGACTCAAGCGAGGCAAGTGAGCCCAGATCTTGCCGTACTTCGGCACGCCCAGAACTCTTTATAAGAGCCCCGCGAATCAGGCCTTGCCCCTTTGCCTTCCCCAGACTCCTCCCCCGCGCACCCCCCTCGCACTTCTCACTATATCTATACTTTGCACCATCATGTCGTCCGATATTCCCCTCCTCGCCTACCTCCTCATCCCACCGCTCGCTCTCGCGGCCTACTTCATCGTGCCGTATTTGGTCGGCCCGCTGAACAAGTACCCCGGCCCCAAGGCGGCCGCTCTCTCGCGCGCCTGGCTCGCAAAGACGGTCAGGTACGGCCACAGGTCCGTCCTCATCCACGAGGAGCACCTGAAGCACGGCAAGTTTGTCAGGATTGGCCCCAACGAAGGTGAGCTTCCTCCCTCTCTGGCGCGCGTACTCGCTCAGGCTCTCGGTCACGAGGTGTCGCACCTCTCGGGCTCGCGGGAGGAGGTGGACCAATCGTGGACGTTTTGAATGGAGCACCATGAACGAATTTTAAGTTCAAGTGCTTCTTGTGCTCCCCTGCCTACCGCTCAAAGAGAGGAGGTGGACGCCTGGGATGCGGGCGAGGATCACCTGGAGAAGGTGCAAGCAGATGTGGGGAGAGTTGTGCGCTGACGTGGTTCTCTTCTTCCTACGCCACCCTTTCAATCGCTCAATCACATTTTTCGACTTGCGACGAACCTCGATATCCACCTCCATTCCGAACGCTCAGTCTCGATCGCCGACCCTGCTGCTCTGCCCGTCGTGTACGGATTCTCACCCCCGACGTTGAAGAGTGATTTCTACGACGCCTTCGTCAGTATCCACCGGTGCGATTCTTTTCCCTTGCGTCGGCGATGGCGTCGTAAACCTTAGAGAGATGACGTGTTGCTGACTTGGGCGCTCGTGTTGATTGTAGTGGACTCTTCAACACAAGGGACCGTAACGAGCACACTAGGAAGAGGAAGATTGTCTCTCACACTTTTGCTCCCAGTCAGTCTTCGTCCCATTTATCCCTCGACTCGTCGGAAGGGAGCTAACGTGACCTTGTTTCGTCCTGGGCAGAGAGCGTGCGCGAGTTTGAGCCGTACATCTCCTGTAAGCTCTCAATTGCGAGTTATTTCCCAACGTCAACGAACTTATTGAGCTATTCTGCAGCCACCGTTCAGGTCCTTCTCAACAAATGGGATGCTCTCTCGGACCGCGCGAAGAAGGAAAACACTTCGGGCGACATGAAGGGCTACGCAGTCGTGAGTTTGAGGTCTGAAAACCTCTTCCTTGCTCCATTGACGCTTGAGACCCTCACAGGTCGACACTCTGGAATGGTTCAACGCTCTCGCTTTCGACGTTATCGGTGATCTTGCCTTCGGAGCTCCCTTCGAGATGTTGGACCGCGATGCTGCCGATGGTATGTCGACCTTCTTCTGCAGTCTTCGCTCCCATTCTCCCTCACTCACAGAGTCCTCACAGTTGTCGCTATCACTTCTGATTCCGGTGAAGTCACCTACGCCCCTGCCGTCAAGATCCTCAACGAGCGAGGAGAGTTCTCCGCCACGATGGGTTCAATCCCGCCCGTTCTCCGCAGGTACATGAAGCACATCGACCCTTGGTTCGCTCGCGGTGCTGCTAGTGTCTCAAACTTGGCCGGTGTGAGTCCACCATAAGCTCTTTACTTAGAAAAGCTTTGACTAAAGCAACATTCAGATTGCGAGGAACCGTGTGGACGCGAGGCTCAAGGCTGGCTCTGGAGACCGGAAGGATATCCTCAGCCACCTCCTCTCTGCTACCGACGCGGATGGAAACAAGATGGCTAAGCCAGAACTGACTGCCGAGGGTGAGTTGCATTGGTCTAACGGAAGGAGTGGGTCTCTGGTGCTGACGTTAGATGGACACGTCAGCTCTTACTCAGTTGATCGCTGGATCCGACACGACGTCGAACTCGTCCTGGTCAGCTCTTTTCTTAAGACCTCCAGAAAGCGTGTTGCTGATGGAGCTGCAACAGTGCCATCCTCTTCTTCATCGTTCGCAACCCTCGCGTGCACAAGAAGCTCCAGGCCGAGCTTGACGAGGCCTTCTCCGCAAGGGGAGTGCAGGGCCCCATCGAGGCCGAAGATGTACGTTTGGCTCACCTTTTGCTCTTCTCTGCCAAGCGGGACATAGCTGACGTTTTGTGACACCGGACAGGCCAAGAACTTGTTCGTTCTTCCCCCGCTTCACCTTCCGACTATCTTCGATCTGACTCTCGGCTTCTCGCAGGCCTTACCTCAACGCCTGCCTTTCTGAGGCCCTCCGTCGTCACTCTACTTCCGGAATGGGACTTCGTAAGCTTTATGCTTTCGTGTTCATTAGACGCCAATGTCAGCAGCTGAGTTGTGATCTAATCCCCAGCCCGTATCATGACCGCCGACACCGAGGTTTGCGGAGAAGTGTTCAAGGCGGGCGTATGTCGCTTCCTCTTCCTTATCACAGGACACCAGACTGACTCTGGTCCCACGCAGACCATCCTCTCCGTTCCGTCGTACACGATCCACCACCTCGAGGAGGTGTGGAAGGACCCTATGGAGTTCCGTCCTGAGAGGTGGCTCGAGCCTGGAGCCAAGGATCTCGAGAAGGCCTTGAATGTGAGTGCTCTCCTTACTGAACGGGTGAGAGAGCCATGGCTGACTTTAACACGTGTCGCAGGTGTTTTCGTACGGCCCTAGGAGGTACGACTACTCTTCGAACTCTAAGAGCGATTGGCTGACTATTTGCTTCACTTCAATTAACAGTTGTGTCGGAAGGAAGTGAGTCGCTCGAATCTGCGCATCGCGGTCCCGGTACTGACGTCGGAATCTTCAGCGTCGCGATGATGGAGCTCCAGATTTTCCTTGCCACACTTGTCTACAGATACGACTTCAAGCTCGTCGATGCCGAGCCGAAGGAGCTTGAGGTGATGGAGGGCTTCCTCAGATATGTCTTCTTCCTTCCTTGCTCGCCTCGCCGCCAACTGACATTCGTTGTTGACGATATTACGAAGCCTCTCGGATGCATGATGGGACTCAAGAAGAGGGAGAACGTTTGATGAGCTCATATAAGAAAGAAAATGAAAAGACGAAAGTTTGGATGTGAAGGGCTTCCAATTGTATTGTTTGCTTTACTCGCCTGTCAACACACATGTTCTTCGCGCGTCCATCCGCAATACGAGAGAAATGGAAAGCGGGCAAGCGCTGGTGTTTACATGAGAGCTTGTGTGCTAGGTCATGTCTTTGCCTTCGTGACGATGCCAATGTAGGCGCCACGTCATTATCGTCTTGTCATGCTAGAACCCCGCGGACCTCAGCGTGAGTTTGTCGGAGGGGCGGCGTGACGTCTGCTCGTTATCTCTCGACCACTTTTCCCTCGCCTGCCGCACTTCTCTCATCAATATTCTGCGACAAGTCCAAGAATGGCCCGACCACCCTCAGACACGGCCATCGCCGCTCACCTTCAGCACGAAGACAACCTGAGCACGCTCCACTCGCTCGAAGCCTCCAGCACCTCGCCCCCGCCCCAGTCGTCGTCCTTCCCTCCACCGCCAGCATCAGCGTCGCCGGCCTCACCAGCATCGACGAATCCACTGCTGCAGCGCAAGAAGCTCACGAAAGCGAAGCCGTCCGGCGCGAAGGGCAAGAAAAAGGGGGCGGCGGCCGCGAAGACACCCGCCGTCGCGGCGACGATTGAGCAGGTCAAGCAGTCCGAGCTCGATCTGATCAGCACGGGACAGGCTACGGGAGAGGATGGCACAGAGGTGCTCGATCTGGCGGACTTGCTGCTGGAGCAGATGGGACCCGACGACGGAGCGGAAGGTCAGGAGGAGATCCAAAAGTCTACGAACGGCGACGGCGAGGCCAAGGACGAGAGTACGTTCAGTGCCGTCAAAGACAAGATAAAGGAGAGTTTGTCGCCGACACCGCCAGAGGAGAAGAAGGTCTCGAGGCAGCAGGCTCGCAAGGTGCGTCGCGCGTGCTCCTCGCTTCCAGCGCTTCCTTTCATGACCTCACCACGAACTCTTCGATCTAACTTCTTCTACAATGCAACCGATTTCCATACGTCAACAGCTAAAGAAAGCCTCCCACTTTGATGCTATGCGAGCGTCCGCACAGGCTGAGGTCGAAGCAGCAAACGACAACAGCATCAAGGAGGAGGCCGCCGACATCGAGAAGGGATGCGTCAAACTCGGCGTCAAACTCAAGGAGATTGATCCAGATGGTCACTGGTCAGTCTTTTTATTACCGCTCAAGCCTGATCCACACTCGTCACGAAAGGCCAAGCAAGCTGACGGCATGACCGAGGTCTCTCTCCCTCGTACACACCAGTCTGTACAGCGCCATCGCAGATCAAGCCAACGCTCTCGGCCTCACCCTCACTCAACGGAAAGAAACTTACTCCTCGACACGGTATTACGCCGCACACTACATGCGAGGTCACCCGGACGACTTCTTGCCGTTCCTGCCGTCGGAGGACGAGTCGGGAGATGGGATCATGACGCCTGGTGAGTTTGTTTTCAGATGGGGTGGTGGCTGTCGTCCGAGTTGAGAAAGGAAATCAAAGCTGACGCTCTGGCCTGGTTTCAATTTGTTTCGCTTCGTTCCGCAGCCGAGTACGAGAAGTATTGCGCCACTGTGGAGAGCACGGCAGAGTGGGGTGGCATGCCGGAGGTGCGGCTTCTCCTTTCCACGTTTCCTCAAGGATGATGGCTGACAACGGCTATGGTCCGATAGATCAACGCATTATCAAAATACTTCAAGAGCCCGATATGGGTCCTCCAGGCGGGGACGGACCTCGTCAAAGTCGGAGACGAGTGGGAGGGCACTGGCAGAGGTCCTATGCTCATCTCGTACGTCGAGGCTCCTTTAAACCCCTTATCCGAAACTTGAACTGGAAGGTTGACGCACTTCTATTGATGACTTGCAGGTACCACCGAAAGATGTACGGTCTTGGGGAGGTACGTATTGAAGTCCACGTGTGTTGTTTATGAGAAGCTGACAAAATTGCCCTCGACATAACAGCATTACAACAGCCTGAGAAAATAAGAAAGACCGTTGTTTTATGTAGAACTTCTGGCACCTCGACTGATATAGTCAGATCTCTCTTGCACCCGGCCAGTCGGCATTCGCGCGCCCAGCGTGGCTTGCAAATAATTAGACTTTTGGGAAAGGACGCAGCGGTCCCGCAGAGAGAACGATAGCAAATGCGGATTACAAGATTCATTTCTTCCCAAACACAGCACCACGAAACTAGTTACTCCTCTGCGATCATCGCCGCCCATCTGCGAAGAAAAGACGCAGTCAGTACTTGATGAAAGCGCTGAGACAAAGAAGCAACGCACTCTATCATCAACCTGTAGACGTAGCACTGTTGAAGTAAAAGTAGCGCTCATCAGTAACCTTGAACAGTGAACGATAGTCATAGAACAAAGCTCACCTCCATATCCGCCTTTCTAACGTAGCTCTGCCTCCACTCTCTTCCAGCTTCCGCGATATCCTGCAACATCCTATCACCCTGGAACGGTTCACCGTTGGCGCTCGTCGGAAGAGCGGGAACGGGGTTCGGCGCGGTAAGGACGGTTGGCGTGAAGGTCTCGTTGGAGGTGAGGGCGCTCGGGAAGCCCGAGAAGAACGTGGCGATGTTGTACAGCTCGGCGTAGGCCGACGAGAGGGGGATGTAGTGTTTCCTGAAAACGAGCGTCAGTGGTACGAGCGTAATGAACGATTGAGGAGACTCACCATGGCACGATCCAATCGGACCAGAACTCCCTCTGGACACTGCTCTTGATGACGGCACTCTTGCTCTCCATGAGGGCAAAGAAGCGAGGCGAGAATCCAATCTCGTCGAGGTCGAGGACATACTTGTGGTGCCAAGCATCACTAAGAGGTCCGGGAGGCTCGACGCGGTACCCTAACGAGCGGAGGTAGGTGCACTCTCCCAAGTTGGGGTCGCAAGCCATCGCGATGTCGGAGATGGCCTTGTTGCTGGCGGGGAGCGACATGGACGCCGAGAGAAGTCCCGCCGAAAGAGGGTCAAAAGCGACGAGGACGCGCTCGGCACCAGTCGTACCCTGGTTGGCCATCTTGACGAGTCGCTGCTTCTGGAACGAGTTGGCGCGGCCGGGAGGAGTGTCGGCACCGCGAGTGACCTTGCCTCGCCAATAGACGGAGGGCTTCTTGAGGCTCCAATCGAGATCGGTGGGCTCCTTAGTCCTGCCTCGCTTCATCTCCCACTCGTAGGTGAACTCAGACGAAGGCGACCAGTAGTGGTGTGAGGGGATGAGGATGTCGCCATAGCCCGCAGGTTTCGAGGGAGAGAAGACGGGGTAGAGGTGCTCAATCGCCCGTTGATCGGAGAAGTAGGCCGAGTGGAGGGAGTGCATCGAAGGGCTGGCGCAGAGATCCCACGCGGCGTCGACGTCGCTGTTGAAGGTGAGCTCGCGAGCTGGAGGGTAAGGCAGGCCGGAGACCTTGCGACGCGTTTGAGACGCATCGTTCTTGTTGGTGGCACGTCCTTGAGGATGGAGGCTCGCAGCTCCAACGCCAGCCTCTGCTGAACGAACCGACTCGACCAAACGACGCGCCGCCGAGTCGGTGGGACACGAGCGACGGAACGTGTCCCAAACGGTTCCGTCGCGGGACCACTCGGCGGTGAAACCGTCGAGCGAAGGTCGCACGAACGGATCAGTCATGTCTATTCAGTTCAAGGCAAAGTCAGCTGAATGTGCTGTGGAACTGATGGTTTGGAACGAGAACTTACTAGGCGCCTTCTCCTCTACGCCCTCCAACCCGTAGTCTTCCATCAAGACAACCTTCTGCCTCCTAGGCAAGACCCTGCCTTCTGGCTTCTCGTTGATGGCAATGTCCATGTCGGGGAGGTCGCGGACAAACGCGGCAAGCATCTGCTGGAACGCGAGCGCGGGCGCCCACTTGCCGCTCTTCGAATGGACCTGAGCGACACCGTTCCTGACCGAGACGATGGAGATGCCGGGGACCTGAGCAAGCTCAGCGGTCCGACGCTTGAGCTCGGCGGCGGTAAGCTCGCGGTAGGGGGCAAGGTCGTTCATGAGCTGGTCGTACTCGTCCACGAGCGAGTGGTTGCGGCCCTGGGTCGCGAACGCGAACCACTTGTCGAAGCCGGGGGGCGGGGTGAGGCCGTACCTCGACTTGTACGTCTTTGAGGCGCGGTCGAACGTGGTGGACTGGGTCGAGACGAGCGAGGCCCACTTGTCGTTGGCGTGGGTGAGGAGCGGGATGATGGGGTGCGGCGAGGCGTTGGTGACGCCGGTGGAGCCAATGAAGGCGACGAACGAGGCGGGGAGGAAGGGGGAGAGGGACTGGGTGATCTTTGAGCGAGGCGACGAGCCATGGGAGAGGAGCACGAGCGCGCCAACGACGACGACAAAGATCACGATGAGCCTGACGAGCGGGTTGCTGCTCGGCGCGTCGTCGGCGAACGGATTCCGCTTCTTGAGGCCGCCGCGGCCGAGGAGCGAGTCCTTCTCGTCGTCGTATGCCGACGAGCCGTACCCTCCGTACGGCGCCGAGAACTGAGGCTTCGTCGAGTCGGACGGCGAGGCGGGCGGGGAGATGAGCGGGGTGGTGCTGCCCATGGGCGCGATGGGCACGCTCGAGTGGTCTGGACGGTGCGACCCGCTCCTCGACAGCGGCGGCGCGCCGGCCTGGGGCTTGAGTTCGACCGAGTCCATCGTCAGGCGCGGATCGTGCGACGAGTGGCTGCTGGCGACGAGGGCGCGCGTGTGTTGCTGGACGGTTGAGGACGTGTTCCACGCGCTCGAGCGGGCCTACGGGAACGCGACGACGGCGGGGCGCTCGCGAGCTGGACGACGGCGAGCGGGTGGGCGGCGAGGTGCACGAGAGTCACTCGTCCAGGCGGTGGATCGTCGTCGTCGTCGGGCGTCGCGTGAGGAGCTCGAGGGCAGGAGGCGAGCGAAGCTTCGAAATCTCGACGCTCTAGATCACTTTCTCGGGCTCACGTCTCGGGCACCAGAATCGGGCTCAGTGATCGTGCACGAGCCATAACCATTACGGCTCAGCCACGCATCTCGACAACTTGATGTAGTGTGAGGTGTGTATCCAAAAGTGCATTTTTTGTAAAGCGAGTTGCATCACTTGGCTCAAACACCGCTTCATTCAAACCTCTGGAAAGCCCGTCGCCATCATTTCACTCGCCTCGCCTGGCCCCCACTCCAACCTGGGCTGATACACGTTTCCTCGACCCCTAGTACTCCTCCTCAGGCCCCTCTGACCCACAACTCCATCATTCTCTCCGTCCTGTGCCGCAGCGTGGATCGCGTCCGCCGCCGTGATCAGTCGGATCGCGGGCAAGTACTCGACAAAGGTGACAGGGTGAGGCAGAGTCGGCACAGGGGGCTCGACAAGCTCCCAGGTGAGCTGACTGGCACTAACGACTGTGCTGCGCCTAAGGCAAAGAAGAGAAATTGAAGAGCTTAGCGAGCGCTCTGGATGAACGAAATCCAACGAGGCGACACGTACTGCCTTGACCTGACCTCCTCTTGCTCCACCTCCATGTTGACCTCTCGTCCCAAACATCCACTCGCAAGCGAAGAGATGACGTCCACAAACTCACTCTCTCGAGTGTAGTGAGGGAGGTGTCGGTGCCTTGGGTTCGGGCGGGTGTTGATCGGCGGCGGTCCGATGAGTTGAGACGGACCAGCATCGAAGACATCTGCTTCGTCAATCTGAATTCGACAGCACCGAAACTTAGCTATCTGAGACAATTCTATCAGAAAGAATGACGACACACCTCAAACTGAACGGCAGATCTCCGCGCCACGTAAGCGTCTACAAACGACAGCGCCTCAGCTCCAACAAGCATCCCCTCAACTCCCCTCAACTCCTTTTCCTCTTTGGCCTCTACGATGACGCCTCCGCTCTTCCCCGACTTCCCCAGATACGTCCCAACACTCCAAGCGGTCTGGTTCGCCCTCTCCTCCTCCGGAATATCCAATCCCATCCAGTCGACACCGCCATTCGTGCTCCCAACCGCCCACTGACACTCGAACTGCAACTGATTCAACGACTTTCTCAGATCCGGCGAAGACTCGATCCCAGCATAAGTCGGATGCGTGAGGGGGAAGCTCGGCCCTTCGAGCGTCGCGACGTCGATCGTGCCGAGCGAGTTCATCGTGTAGAGCTTGGTAAGGGCTTCGGGAGAGATGACGTGCCCTTCGGAGAGAGCGACGAGTTGAAGGAAGGGCACGGCGATGGATGGTTCTGGAGCGGCGAATCGGAGAAAGGGAAGCTTGCTGCTGCCGGACGAGATCTCTTGGAGGGCGAGGTCGTGGAAAGGAATCTGGGACGTGTCTGGGGACCGGAGCGACGAGAAGTCAGGAAAGGGAGCAAAAAATAGAATGAATGGGCATACCGCTGCAAGTGAGAATGACGGGACGCTTCGAGTGCTGGACCAAGTTGACCAATCCTGTGCGTTCAGGCCGAATCAGCTGTGATCACGCGCGTCTATTGAGTTCAACGCACCAGACCAGAAATTCTCTTCTTCCAAGTACAGCACGTCGACCTCGTCAAAGAGAATAAGCGACTGCGTGCCAAGCTTGCGCTGCTCAGGCTCGTCAACGCTGGACGCCGTACTGCTCGCTCGCTTGTGAGCAGGCTGCTTCGCCGCCTGTCGGAACATGGCGAACGGATCGGCAGCCTTCTTCGTCGGGCTCTTCGATCCATTCGAGGGTCCGTGGATGACGTGATTCTTGGACACGTCCCCGACGAGTCGCTCGATGTCTTTCGCCGTTCGTCGACCCTGCCCAGCATTGACCTCAAAGACTTCCCAGCCGAGCTCCGTCGCGATGGCGTGTACGGTGCTCGTCTTGCCCGATGCCGTTGGTCCGTAGAGGAGGATGAGGTTCGAAAGCGTGGGGAACGTCTGCTTCCTTGATGCGCCGCCTCGAGGGACGTAGCCTTCCCCGTCCGATCCAGAGTCGCTGCCGTCGTCCATCTCCTCCTCCTCCTCGTCTGAGGCGATGAAGTCATCGAGGTCGCTATCGTCGTTTCTCCTCTTCTTCCTCTTCTTGTCGACTTTGGTCCTGATCTTCCGAGGGCGCTTGCTGCCGGGAAGTTGCTCGTCTGTGTTTGTGAGAGTGAGTGACGTGGCACAGGCGGAGAAGCAGAGAAGACCGCGCTCACCTTTCCACAGCGCGAGTTCCAGCAACCATTCCTTGAGTATCTTGGCCGACTTGCCACTCACCTCTCCGAGCACCTCGTCGGCGTTTTGAGGGGCGTAGGTCATTGACCACTGCTGCTTCCAACTCGGGTTCGGCGCAGCCTCGACGGGGTCGGTACGCCGGGCAAAATACGAATAGGGCGGGTTTGATGAGAGAAGGGGAGCAGCGAGTTTGTTGAGAGCGGGGTGAGGTGGAAAGGTGGGGGCGAGGAGCTTGACGTTGGCGAGTGAGTGGTGGGCGAGTTGAGGAGCGTCGAGGAATGGAGAGAGCTGAAGGGAAGTGGGTGTATAGCCGGCGAACGACGAAGTGAGCCGGTCAAAGTAGATGTCGGTATCGTCGGCCTTTTCCTTCCCCTTCCCACTTCCGCTACCGATCCACCTCTCTTTCGAACGCGGGACGGCTGGGGTGATCACTTCGTGGTAAGCACCGTGCTCCTCCGCGGTCGGCCACCGAGGTTCCACCGGCTGATTCGCTTGACGCTTGAGTCTCGACGTCTTGTAAAGGTCGCTCAGAGGAAGGAACGTCGAGGAGGGTTTGGCGGGCGGCGGAGAGTCGGGGATGACAATGACGTTGGATCTGGACGACGACGCGACGGGCTGGGACTTTGACGTCGTGGTGCCGCTGGTCGAAGGTTTCGTCGTTGATGCTTTCTTGTTCTTCTTTTTGGGCGGAGCGACGACGATGAGCTCGTCGTCCGACTTGTTCGACTTTGTGCGGCGTCGCGTCGACCTGGTTGCACGCGACGAGCTTGGGCTGGGTGACGGCGAGCGCTGCATCCTCGAGTTAGCTGGCCCACGTTCGCTCCAAATATACCAAACACTCACAGTGAGATCCACAGACTCGCACTGACTGCCCCCCGGTTCCCTCAAGTCGGACTCTTGCGCGTTGTCGCCGTCGCCCATCTCAACTTCTTTCGCCTTGTTCGCACTCGTTTCCTCTGCAGCCGTAGCTACTTCCGACCCGACCTTCTTTGCTTCTACCGGGATTGATGCTGGCTCAAAAGCGTTGGTAGGCTCAGCCGAGGAGGGGGCGCTCGCTGCTGGAGGAGGTGGTGCTGGTGCGACTGGTACAGCGGGGGTCGAAGCCGGTCCCGCTGGTGGTTTGCGAGGTTGGAAGAGAGAATAGAGCTTCTTTGGCGGTGGAGCAGACTCTGACGCGGCCATCCTGACGCCAACTCGACGGGCTCGCCGGCGACTGGTCTCAAGCCAACCAGCACGAGACGCGCCTGGCCTCTCTGCCCCTTTGACGAAGTGCGCGGCGCGTGTTGACTTTTATTTTGCGACACGTTTTTACCTTCATCTCGTGAAAAATATTACCGAAAGAGTATCTGAAAGTATAGCTGAAAGCTTGTGGCAAGAATCGAGAGGTTTGCAAGCGTGCTCTCGTTTCATCTCTTTGGCTGTACGTACATCAGCTCGCCGGGCGCGACGACGCTTCCCTCGTCGTCGACCTCCTCCTACTCCTCGCACTCAACATCTCATCCACCGTCGGCAACTCATCATCCCCAAACACTGAGCTGTCCTCATCTGCCACCGATTCACTCCTGAAAGCTGCGCGAGCCGATCGAAGGTCGTCCTCGTCCAGCGGCGTCGTTTCGTTGCGGAACAGCGGCATCTGGTTCCTGCGGCGAGGAGGAGCAGACGTCGACGTGCGGTACGCTTCTGGAGCGACAGATGTACTGAGCTGGCGGATCTCGGTTGGTGCCACGACGCGGCGGTTCTCCTTCTTTTGCGCCTCGCTCAAAGGCGGGTAGGGTTCGACGCTGTCCATCAAGCAGGTTCAAGTCAGGTATGAAATAGATCAAGAACGAGCATTCGAAAGCGTACATCACGACTAGAGCTCGGTCGTATATCGAGTAGCCTTGGTCTGGAGACGCATCAAAGCCGACGTTAGCGGTTGGAACGGAAGTACCACGTGGAGGGCCAAAAGGCTTACAGTTGACCTTGAGCTTTGGCTTGAGATCGGGCTTCTCTTCATCGTCATACAAATCTCCCTCCTTGTCTTTCGGCGAAGCAAACGCGTCCAACGGGTCGTCCTCCTCCTCTTCCTTGATGTAAACCTCGACCGCCTGTCGCTTCGAGGGCCGCTCCCCATCTTCCTCGTCCGCGTCGGTTTCCGGAACATCGTTCGTCAAGTCCAAAGGTGCCGAGTCGCCTTCAGGGTCGATGCGAGACTTTTTCGATGGACTCTTGGGCAGGCGAGGTGGTGGGGGAGGCTCGTTGGCGACGAGTTGCTTGTCCTGGCGCGGGAGTGAGAGGAAATGAGCATTTCGTTGACTCCGAAAGTACAACAAGGAATCACCTTCAACAGCACAGCATGTCTTTTTGCCATGTTGCGAAAGAAAAAGACCATCTGATAGTCGGCTGGAGTCATGCGCGCACTCGCTCGTCAGCTTCCGATCCCGCTCAGCCCATCGCAGACGTGACCCACCTCCACGATAGATATCAATCTTCTCCGCTTTCGTCGCCTCTATCTTGCTTCGAGATCCCGACGGCACTTCCGAGCTGAGCTTGCGAGGGATGCGCTCCTTCAAGACCATCAACATGCGCTCCAACACAGAGTCCTGGGAAGCGTTCAATGAGCCATCAGCCGTGAGATGAGCGATTGTCTAGCCTGAAGTCAATCCAACGTACGCTCATCCACGGAACGTTGTCCTCCTCGAGGTAGAGGATCATCTGCAAGACTTGGTACGGGCCGATCCGGAGGTACGACGACTGCCGCGTCGAGTAGATGCGCTGGGACATCCTCCACTGTCCCAAGTTATTGCTGTAGATTGTTGCTGAATGTTTCGATGAAAGAATGGGGCCGGATGCGACGACGCCAGCTGAGGTGAAGGATGCGGTTCAAGGCCAATGCGCGCCTGCTCTTCACGCGTCAGAGGGGCGCAGGCTCAAACAACTCGTGGCGGAACAGTTGTGTGGAAATGCGTCGCAATTACTGGAGGGGGAAAATATTGCTAATCGATGCTAGACAGAACTACAAAACCTCTCAAAGGAAATAGGTACTAAATGTCGATGGAACGAGAAAACACGCCCTCTCCGCGGACCCCTTCATCACTGCTCTCCGGCTCGTGGTCCCGGCAGCGGCGGCGTGACGAGGAAGATGCGATCCAGGTCCGAGATGATGATTTCGGATCGAGCCATGCTGTGCGGGAACCGAGGTGGAGGGTGGCCAGGATGTCCGCCGTACATCGACTGACTGTAGTAGGGGTTGGCCGCGGACGAGGAAGACGACGGAGGTGTGTCTGCGAAGAGGCAGCGGAGGCTGTTGCCGGGGATGATCTGCATGAGGGCTCCACTTTCGACGTGGCGCACCTCGACGAAAGTTGGCTCAAAGGCGAGGACATAGGGGTAGTGAAGAGCTGAGAGGAGGGCTGTCAGCCGCTGAGATTTCTAATGTGGCACCAAAATACTCACCAAAACTAGTGGGGTTGCCCTCCCACTGGATGA
The DNA here is from genome assembly GCA_024364755.1 of Pseudohyphozyma bogoriensis. Lineage (NCBI taxonomy): Eukaryota > Fungi > Basidiomycota > Microbotryomycetes > Chrysozymaceae > Pseudohyphozyma > Pseudohyphozyma bogoriensis. Next base: position 317,015 of record JALBUQ010000010.1, read on the forward strand.
TCCAGTTGGACCTTGCTCTCCAGCCGTTCTTGTTGACGTAGAATGCAAACTCTGAAAGCAAGCTATTAGTTGTGCACGGTCACACCGTTTGCGAAAGCGCGCACCATCGTAGCAAAGCAAGAAATCACCGTCGACACGGTAGATGGCGACAGGCTTGGCGTTCTCTCGCCTTTGTACAAAGTCGAGAGACGAGTCGGCAGGGTCGAGAAGGCCTTGAGTGTCGAGGGTCTCCAAATCGACGATTTCGAAACCCTTGGTGCAGCCGACACACAGCCTCGACTTGAGGAAGTGGACGGAACTCGATTCGGTCGGGATGTAGAACTCCTGGAAGACACGAGAATAGTGATGAGCGAAATTAACTGGAACGAGGATGGGTCAACAAATCAGCGAACCTTGAAGACCCTCAAAGCCTCATTGCTGCCCTGCAAGAACTTGCGAATCGCGGGCTGCTTCTTGCCTCGCGCCTGATCGACCGGTTCCAGCGTCTTGATCGTACTCGAGACCGATCCCGACTTGACGACACAGACGAGCGTTCGACCAAGGCACTGTCCTGCCTTGAAGAAGGTGGCGTGCGAGGAGATCTTGCGCGCGCGACGAGCTGCGCCGACGGCATCTCCGGGATCGAGGTTGTCGACGAAGAAAGTTTGAACCGCTTTGTCTAAGGAGTGAAGATCTCAGCACCAGCCAAAAGCACAATAAAGAAGGCACAAACCGGCGAGGACGATGAGAATACCCTGCTCCTCCAGCACGTCGAGCTGGGTCACGTTGGGAACGGAGATGACCTTGACGGGGACCTTATTAGTGTCACGTAGATTCGACAGATAGACGCCGTTGTCAGTGCCGTAAACCATGCGGTTGCCGTTGTCTGCCCGTTCAGCAAAAAATCAGCGACTTGCTGGAACACGTGATCAACAGACGACTAACCGAACGGAGCAGCGCATGTCACCCGATTCGTCCCCACGAAGTAGCCCGAGCTCAGAGGAATCGTCTCAAAAACGAGACTTCGATCGCGCAGCTCCTGCTGCCTCCCTTCGATCTTCTCGAGCCATTTCTTCCGCCCAGCCCACGATGCCGACCACAGCGTTATTTGATAGCCTCGCTTGCCGAGGTGGATGAACGTCATGGCGAAGCCCTGCTTGTTGTTCTTCTCGACCCCCGGCGGTGGGTTGGCGAGGTACTTGACGGTGCTCGAACGCGACATGAGCGACTTCGGTCGAACGGTTCCTCCCCGAGCGGCGACGGAGTCCTCAAGCGGGGCAACGACCAAGAGCTCGAGCGGGATCGGCTGCATCAAGGTCATCGTCAGGAACCGTCTTGAGGGGAGGTTCTTGAAAGAAATGACAGACCTTGCGATACACCTTCGACTGCTCGTTCTTGCTCTTCTGCTTGACCATGAGGATCGCGTGGTCGAACAGGTAGACCGTGAGCTCTGCGCTCTCGCCCTGCGCGCCTCCACGCTTCTTGAGAGGTCCCTTGTAGATCATCTCTCGCTCCTCGTCTCGTAATCGCAAGTCCTGGTGCACGTTCGCAAGAATTCAGCTTCCTGATGAAAGGCGAGAAGTGGAAGGGGAGAAAGAGACGAACGACAGCCTCTCCGTTCTTGAACACTAGCTGCTGGTCCAACTGAGCGAGGTTGAATCGGTTTTCACTCTTGCCCGTCTCGACGTTGACCTTGTTGAGGAACTCCCGAACCAGCTTGATGACCTTCGGAAGCATGACCTTATCGGGATTGTCGTCTGGCGTGTACTTGAGGCAAGACTCGAGGAGGAGGGGATATCGAGCCAGTCGAGTAGTCGGTTTCGTGAGGTAGCCATTCAGCTCGAGTTTGCGAGATTCCGGTAGACGCTCGGTTTCCTGCAAGGTGGGGATGAAAAAAATCAGCGGACAGGTCTTTCGGAAGATGGAACAACGCACGTCAACAAACTTGGCAAACGCAGGATTCGCCCCCTTCTCCTTCTCGAACTCGTACTTTCCGAAGAGTTGGTGAGCTCCGTACTTGACGAACGGGCTGAAGTGGGGAACCATCTCGAGGAAGATGTCGCCGATCCGGTCGACCACGTGCGCCTGCTTCTGACGCTTGTTGAGCATATCGGCGAGGCGAAGGTTAACGGCGTAGATCTCCAGCACGTTCCAAAACACCTGCGTGACGAGGTCTTCCCGCCGCGATTCGGGGATGATGTTGGACGTCCGCAACGGCTTGATCCATGTCTACAACCAGGCAAGAAACTAAGCGCTGCACGAGACTGACAAGTTGGGGAAAGCGACCCACATCTCGGAGGTACTCCATATCTCTCACAAAGTCTCGTTCCGTGTAGAAGACTTCGTTGAGACACTCTTGTCGCTTCTTCTCCTGGTCTGACGTGGCGTCGGCCACCTCCTGAGGCACCGAATGAATCCAGAGAGAGCCCGGTTCCTAGATAGGCAAACAGTTTGCATTAGCTTCGAATCCAAGTGAGCCAGAAGATCTGCACAAAAAAACGGCCACGTACTCGGAAGTCATCGCCCAAACTCTCCGAGCTGATGCTCCTCTGCAGACCAGGCTTCGGCTTGAGGTTCAACCTGGCCTGCTGCTCCAATCGTCTCGGACAAGCGATCGAATAGCAGAGTCGGTCTCTCGTACACGTCGGCGAGTAGCAGTCGGTCAGGAGCGTGAAGACTCCTGAGGGCATTGACGAGGCGTCGTCCGAGGCGACGGTGTCCGCTATTGACGCCCTCCTCGGCCGTCCACTCGACGATCCCGAATGCGAATGGTGAGGTTGCTGCTGCCCCGCAGCCGGGTGGTACCCATCGACTGGCGAGCTCTCCCCTTCCGGCGGCACGAAACCTAACCGCTCCTTGAACTGATACAACTCGGCCGGCGAGTCCCGTAGTCGGTGATCATACGTCACGTCGTGGAAGAACTTTTGAGCATCCAGAGCGCGGCCGAGTAGAAGAGCGAGGTTGCGGTCCGTCGTTTTGATGATGTACGCGATCTTGTCGACGGCGTCGCGCCCATCGAACGTGTCGGAGTACACGAGCCCGTCTTTCACTCGTTCGGCGACGGTGATTCTCGACTTGAACGCGTCAGCGACTCGAGAAAGCAGTGCTGGGTACACGACTGGTGCTCGAGCGGGGATGACGGATGAAGGGGAGGAAGGGGGGATGGAGGGCATCGAGGAGATCGAGGAGGGAATGCTGGACATGGTGCGGCCGAATGTGCGAGGGTCTGGCCGTTCTCCAGAGAAGGAGAAAGCTCTGTCTTGCTGATAGGGACCCTTTGGTTGAGTCGGCATGACGCGGAGAGATTCCGATGAGCGGCGCGGGAGGAGGGTCGTGTTGGACGTCGCGGGGGAGTTGTTGGAGTAGGGGTAGTAGTTCGAGGACGATATGGAGGTCATGGACGGGTTGATGTTGAGTAGTGGGCGAACGATACTGTTGCCGCGGTAGAGGGAGGGTCGATCGCTGTCGTTCGAGTTGCGTCTTGAGTGTGGAGCGCCCGGCTGGTCAAAGTACTCTGTTTCAAAAGGAGGAGCATCAGCTCAAGCCCCATATCTGGTAGTCAGTCCACAAGAATTAGAAAAGAAAGCGCACGGTAGCTCGACACTCGAGGGCCGACAGGATCAAAGCCATCCACCTCCTCTGGCAAGCCCGAGTCGTACAGGGACCGAGGACTGCCTCCTCTCGACGAGGGCGGGTACTGGGCCATCATCGCACCTGGAGGGTATCCACCGTGGTACTGGCCACCACTCCCGCTCGCCTGGCTGTTGCCTGACCACGTCGAGTCGAACGACTCGCGGTGGTCGGGCGGCCTCGCGCTGTCGAAGCCCAGGAAGTCGTCGTGCACGGGCAGCTCGGGCAGGCGAGGCGGCGGGACGGCGGCCTGGGTCGGGATCGGGGTGAAGGAGGACGTCGAGGACGAAAGCGAGGGCGAGAGCGCTGACGGGGTCGGGCTGGGGGTCGAGTGGGGAGGATAGTTGCCGTGCGGGTAAGGTGCGGGGGAATACACGGGCCCTTGCGACTGAGGCCGCGTCGTCTGCTGGTACCCGCCGGCGCCGATGCCTGCCCCGTTGGATCCGCTGGCGTAGGGGAGGTACGACGGCTGCTGCTCGCCTGGCGGAGGGTAGTAGCTCGCGCGCTGGCCGGCGCCACCGCCATACGCTGGTGCGTCACCGCCTGGGTAGCCCTGGGGCGAGCCCGTGGACCGGCGGCCGCCGACGATGGCGCCTGGCTGGGGGAGGGGGGCCTGCTGCTGGTACGGCGAGTGGTGCTGCTGCTGCTGGTACGGCGAGGGCGGGTGGTGGGCGTGGGCGGGGAGCGGCGCGCCGAAGTGCTGGGGCTGGGGCGACGGCTGCTGGTACACGGGGCCCTGGGCGACGGGGCGACCAAAGATCTCGGAGAAGGCGTTGTTGCGCTTGAACGCCTGGTGCGGGTGCTGTCCCTCCTGCATCGCCGGCACCGGGCTCGCGAGCGCGCCGAGCGAGGCTCCTCCTGCTCCTGTTCTGCTGTTTGGCTCGGACGAGCGACGGCGACGGCGACGGCGACGGCGACGGCGACAGCGGACGACGGCGGGAACGGGGGCGTCACTGACGGGGCTCAGGCAGTCGAGGGAGGTGCTCAGAGGGCGCAAGGGTCGCCGGCGTCGTGTCGCTCGTCTGGCCCCCCTCGTCTGGCTCGAGCACAAGCCGTGGCGCGAGCCGAGCGAGCTTCGCTGCTTGCCAGCCTGGCCCACCTCCCTGCGCGCGCGCGTGCCTTGCACGGAAATACGGTCGCAACTCTTCTGTTCTTCTTGCTTTGCTCAGCTTTTTACCCTCCATCAGAGTGTAGTTCACAAAAGACCCTCCCCTTTCCCTTCCTCGTTGCTCGTTTTTACTCGATCGCTCTTGTTGCGAGGCGATGACGTGGTGACATGTCAACCTCACGAAAACTTTCTCCATCAGTCACCACCGAGAGGTTCACAGCCCACCAACACCAATTCCTGGTAAAATCAACTGCGTTACAGGAAATCTGATGCTTTGGCACGGCCGGCCTTGCCCGTCGGCGCTGCCGGGACGGCCACAGTCGGCACCGACACCGGTGAAGGGACCACATCCACAGGATTCACCTTCTCGACCCACTCATCCTCCTCTTCCTCTACCCGAGCAACCTTCTTTACCTCCTTGCGCTTCTCCCCCTCATCCCTCTTCCTCTTCTTCGGCTTGACCGCAAGCGCCTCGCCTCCATCCTCGTCGACATCGAAGCTCAGCGTCGCGTGCCCTTTCGGCTTCTTCGACTTGTCCTTCTTCTTCTTCTTCAATCCGTCCGTCGAAGCATCGGTCGATTTCGACGTCGTGGCAGAGACGAACGTTGGTCGATACGTGGCGAGGTCGACGCTCGTGAGCGGGGTTTCGGCGAGCTCGTCCACCGCCGGCTTCGAGGGTGCAGGTGCTGGAGGCGCATCATCCTTCGGAAGGGGAGCTCCCGCCTTTGGCGTCTTGGCGTCTGTCGCTGTCTCCTCCTCGTCTTCTTCATCGTCTTCGTCCTCGTCATCGCTGTCGGCGAAAATCGCTGCAAAGATATCCTTCGGCGGCTTGACCTGCGTGAGAATCTCGTTCCCTTGGTTCTCATCGTCGCCGAGCCCAACATTCGCAAGCGTAGGTGTTTCCTTCTTCTGACCTTGTGCAGATCCCGTCGACGTCGACGCGCCTGGTGCCGTCCACTCCGCTTGCGCTTCTGCGGGAACGCCCTCCTCCTCCGCTGGCTGGAAGCGTCGGAAGCCAGAGCTCTGCATGAGCGCGTCCATGCTCTGCTTGCCGAGTACTTCTCCATTCCCACTCGACTCCGCCGGACGACCGTATCCTGTCCTTGTCGCCTCCTTCCACGCGCCACCGACCTCCTCGTCGCCTTCACCATCTCGCCCGGCGCCGGCGCCATCCCAAGGATCCTTGACCCCAAACCGCTTGCAAAGGAGCTTCGCAGGCCGCCAGGCATCGACTGTTCGCGTCTGAGATCCAAACATCCCCGCTCGTGCTGCCCTCTGAGCCGGTGTCACCGGCACCTCGAGCGTCGGCTCGAGAGAGACGACAGGGCCACGTGGTCCCGCGTCGGGATCCCTCGCTGGCGGCTGGTAAAGCCCCGGCTCCACCTTTGGCACCGTACCTCCTGCCCCTCCGCTTGTGAATCGACCCGAAAGCATCCCCGACAGCGGCTTGAAAACGCGAGCCGACTTGGCGTAGTCGTCCAGCTCGCGGTTGAGCTCGGCAATCGTCTGCGTCTTTCCGGTTGGTAGTTTACGAGGACCGAAGGGGAGCGTTGCGGAAGAAGGTGGTAGAATGTTGGCTTGAAGCTGGAGATAGAGCGTGTAGCGCGCTTGTCGGGCGGAATCAGGCGACGTTGAGGACGGGCCGAAAGGTTGGAAACCCTTGAGAGCGGCGAGCGCTGTCGGGGCATCCAGAGGCGGGATAACGAGGGCGACTTCTGGTTCTGGAGGCTCATCCTGAGCACTCGAGGTTGAAGGTCCACCTTTCCCGCCAGAGAGGGATGCGAGTCGCTCCTTGTCGCGAGCGGAGAGATAGTCGAAGACCGATTTCGGCACTGGTGGTGGGGCCGGCTCGCCCAACATCGCTCCTCGCTGTTGGAGGAAGAAGATAGATTAACACGATGTAGAATTAAGTAGATGCGATCTATAACTGACCTCCGAAGCATCGAGCTGCTTTCCCTTGCCCTTCGGGTCGGACCCGGCTGGTGGGATATTCTCGTCCCAGACCTTTTTAGGGTTCGGCGACCATCCTCGAGGTACTGATGGAGGAGGTTGGGAGCTGTGAAAGTGAAAGTCAGAGCAAAGTCGCGCGATGGAGTGAGGGCAAGGATGGATGAGAAAGAAGAAGACTGACGTGGTGAAGCCAGGAAGGACGTCGCGGTCAAGAACGAATCCAGGCAAGAGGCCTGTTCCATCGTGGAAAGATTGAGACTTCTTCGGAGGTGGAGCCGCGCGATTCTGAGGGTGCGGTGACTGTCAATAGAGGCACGTAGAGGGTTTAAGGGGAGGACCACGTACTGTCGTTCTGGAGGGCTTCGACTCCATCCCCATCAAAGTAATGCCCTCGTCTTCGTCATCCATGTCAAAAGCTCGCCAATTCTTCGCTTTCCCACCACTTGGAGCAGCCGATCCGACTCCGTAAACATCGTCCTCATCGTCATCCATCCCGCCCGACATCCTCGCACCTCCGTACGCCGCGTCCTTTCTCGCCGTACCCGAGCCCGACGCAATACTCGGACCTGGCTTGTAGCCCAATCCCCAACCACGATCGCTGCCGACTCCGACTTCGGTCACGGTGACGAGAGGGCGGTCGAGCGGCGCAAAGTAGTGTCGGCTCGCCTCTGGATCCTCGTCGTCTCCCTCCGCATCAAGCTTAACCCCGAGCTCTGCTGCTTGCTTCTTCCTTTGCTGAAAGGTGAGCCTCGGTCCAACTCCCTGCCCGTCGCGCCAACCCATCCTCCGCATGAGCTGAGCTCCGATCCGGGTCGACGCTGGCTCGATGAGGGACGCAAGAGCGGCCGTGGCAGCTACTGGCGCAGTAGGGGAAGAAGACTGGAAGTTGCCGAGGAGAGGGTCGTATGCTGATGGGGCTGGACCGGCGTATTTTGCTGCTGTACTGAGCGTTCGTGATGATGCGAGCTCGGCGAGGTCCTGTCAACGGCCACGACTGTCAGCGGAGTGCCCTCTTTCTTTTTCCGTACGCTTTTTATAGCCTGACCTCTTCGTCCATAAAGTCCTCAGCGACCTGCGTCCCTTTGCCTCGCCCATCAGCTCGGCTGTCCCTCGATGACTTGAACGTCGATGGCGTCCATCCTGCGAGGAGGCGAAAAGTGAGCGGGGCTGAGCGTCGATGGACGTGAGAGCTAATCTACCTTCTTTGGAGCCTACGCTGTTGAAGTAGCCTGTTCAAAGACCCGATCAGCAACCCGTAAACACACACCTCCGCCGCTGAGACCCGAGTAGCGCACCTGCCGAGAAACCTCCAGTGAACGCTCCATGGAATCGTCGTCTAGATCATTGCGATGTTGGCTAACAAGCACACAGCTATGGCAAAAGAGTGGACACGGTGCTCACCTTCCCTGTTCGTCCACAACCTCCTGCTCCCACACGGGCTTGAACTCGCCCACATCGCCCTTCTTGCTGAGGAGCGACGGTAGGGGTGTTCCCACAGTCACGAAAGACTCTTCTATTGTTCCAGCGGCGCCGGCTTTGGTTGCCATGGTGCGAGGGGCACAGGTGGTGGATTGAGGGTGAGCCTCTAGCGGCGGCGCGCGCGGGGTGGAGGATCCGCCGTGATTTTCTTGCCACGTCTCGCTCCGACCTTCATTTTGCATGAACCGTCGTTACGTTTGGATGCAGTCGAAACTCTTACGAAGATTTTGTGGGGCCGTTCGTAGTCTCCCGGCACGTGGTTTCCCGGCACTGGGAAATATCGTGGCCGCGCTCCAGCTGGCAAGCTTGCCATCACTTTCCAAGTGGAAGATCAAGGGCCGCCACGAGTTGTCAGCCTGGGGTTACAGAGCATACGTCGACGCTCTCTCTCCTTCCTCCTCTGCGGCCGGCTTGTTCCACCAAAACGTCGAGGCATGTTCACACGTGTACTCTTTCCATTGGGCACGAGGCACATCTTGATGCGGCAGATCGACAGAAAAGAATGGCAGGTTGACATCAGAGGATGCCCCGCCCAATCTGGCCAAAAAGAGAAGCGCAAGGGCGAGCTGCCCAAACACGCAAAAAGATAATGCGTTTCTCCCCTCTCGGGATCGAACCAAGGACCTTGAGATAATCAGATACCAATTACAGTCTCACGCTCTTCCAACTGAGCTAAGGAGAGGCTTTTGTGAAAGCACCCCCGCTTTTGCCGTGCCAAGTGGTATGACATAAATCGGAAAAATTGGACTCGGAATGAAGAGGTCCTACCCTCCTAGTCGCCTTGTTCTCAAGAGAGGCTCCTGGGAGGAAACCCTCCGCGTCCAGATCATTGGGAAGTACACATTCTGCTCCTACTGCCGCTCCTCTGAACACCGCCGTTCTGAATGCCCCTCTGCTCCCCAGTGCCGCTCCTGTGGACAGACTAGCCATGCACAGCAGCACTGCCCCTCTCCTGCGCGCCAAAACCCTCCTGCCACCTTCATCTTTGGACAGGCCAGCGCGCGCGCACGCACAGCCCCCTCCACCACACCCACCCAACCTCCCGCTCCCCCTGACTCCCCTCGCAAGAGGGCCAGGGAAGGCACTTCCCAGCCCCCTCAAGGGCGATCTCCCTTCACGCTGGGAGACTTCCTGACCCCTAACTCCCTCCCTGAAGCCCCCCAACCACCCACAGAGCCCACCTCCACCAACAGCAGCATCGCACGCCCTCCAGCGCCTGGAAACCCTCCTACAACCGCCACCCTCCTCCCAGCTTCCCAAATAGTCACCCCAACGCCTCCCCAGCCCTCTCCTTCTCCTCAACCCGGCTCCTCCTCCTCCTCCCCCACGCCAACTCCTAGAGGCCACGTGGCGCCTGCTCAGCCCTCTTCAGCCACTGAGGCGGGAGCAGAGATGGAGACTGAGCTATGAATAAGTACCCTAACTTCACAATTGTTGCAGCTAATGTGCAGCGCATCAGAGACGCCCGTAAACGCCTCAACACTCTCTCCCTGTTCTCCCACTCCTCAGCAGACATCTTCCTTCTCTCAGAGACCGGCTGTCCTTCTCCAGAGGAGGTCACCAGCTGGACAAATGACTGTTCATCCCTTGGTCTAACGGCCCTCTTTTTCCCCTTCAACCACACCGCTATCCTCTACAAAACTAACTCCCAAATTGTCTCCCTCTCCTCCCCAGCACAGCCCCTCAACTTCCTCTCCTCCAAACTCGACAACCCGCGCCGCTCCAGTGACGCCACCTTCACCATCGGTGAGAAGAACATCACTATCATCTCCCTCTATGTCCCTGTAGAAGCCAGGGAGCGGAAGCCCTTCCTATCAAACCTCTCCCAAGTCCTCCAAGATCTGCCTGACAACACCTCTCTCATCATAGGAGGCGACTGGAACTGCGTAGAGGACCCAAGGATTGACTCCTCCAACCCCAACTGCGTCAACCCTGGCCTCCCTGAGCTCAAATCCCTCCTTTCGCGCCATTCTCTGTCAGATGCTTACAGGCTGAGTCACCCCCCCAAGCGCGCCTTCACCAACACAGCTACCACGCCAAATGGCGCCAACCGACGGCTGGATCGGTTCTACATTAGTCAAGATCTCATCCCCCTAGTCAGGAGGCACGCCATCTGGTCAGCTAGACGCTCTACTCACAATCCCATCCTCATGTCCTTGTTTCTCCCCGGCGCCATCCATACAGGGCCAGGGAAATTCAAGCTCAGCGTGGATCTGCTTCAGAAGGAGGGAATAGCTGAGTACCTCTCCACCACCATTCACTCTCTCTTCACCTCCTCCCTCCTCCTCTTCCCGGATGACCCCC